>OX375880.1:37874011-38216511 GCA_947359465.1 Metellina segmentata | reverse complement strand
ATAATTAAATTCATTTAAAAATGGTCTAGATTGAATTTTAAAATTCGCCGCGGCTCAAAAATTGCAAACATTTTGGACTACAGATGTGCCAAACCCCATTATTGTAAGTGCCGTAGATTTTCAGGTCTGTGATAACATAAACAGAAAAACAAACACTTCCTTTTATAATAGTAGAGATAAGTGCATTGAATATGGATGCAAATACGTACGCGTACTGTACTTAGTTTGGTAAGGTAAACTAATAAATTTCATTAAAAAAATATTGCATATTTCTTACTGTAGTTTTTATTTCGCGAATTAATTTTTAGAATGTTCTCAAAAGTTTAATTACTTGTTTATGAGCACTATATTCTGATAGGTGAATATAGTCCAGCCATAATTAAATCGCGTTGTGTAATTCCGCATACATGGTCACTCCGCTTATATGGTCTGTTTTTTCTGGACCGCTGAGTCGACCATATAACCAATAGTGACTGTAATAAGGTAACACGATCCAAAGCTATCTTGAAACCATCAGCAGTTTTCTGTGATTTGGCTAAGTATGTTCTGTTCGGCATTCGTTTCCAGAAGACACCACTTTCATCTGCATTCCACACTTGATCAGGATTGTATCCTCCATCTTCAATAATTTTAGTAAGATCCTGCGAGAATATTCTTTAGCAGCCGATTCATCTGCACAGATGCAGATTAATCTTTAATTTTTGTATTATGAGGAGCGTGCAATATAAAAATTATACTACAATCTTCCTTTCTATTATAAAAGAATTTTTCAGCCTTTTTTCAGGTTTATTCGCTTTGTGATTGGTAGATAGCGAGTCTTGGTGGTTCAACGAGATAATGAATTTGGAACACGCGCAGACGATAAACACAGTTATATTTTTTAATTAATTTATTCATTCATAAAATTTGAGAGTACGCGCTAGAAAGTTTGCAATGTTTTCAGAAGAACCGGCAAATTTGATCGCCGTTTCCATAGCAACAGTCGAATATGAAAATCTTAAAAAGTACTATTACAACACGGATCAGTTAAAACATTTAAAATTATGATGAGATTTCATCTGAATTTTAACAATATGTTATTTATTTAATAATTTCCTTTTTTATGTGCAATTGAGATGTTTTGCTCTTGACATTTTTAAAAACATTTTGTCTTTATTTACCGTAAATTTCCGTGGAGAATTTTTGGAACGTTTTCTAAAGCTAAAGTAAGGGTGTCGGCTTATATACGGATCCGCTAATCTCTCAAAGAAAGGCAATTTTCCGTTACTCGGGCGCATGTGATAAATATCGCATTAGGTATGTCCACACTTGTGAGCTTTCATTTTCAACTTGCCTTTCAACGTTCAATTCAACATTAAATACAACATGCTTCAACGCATGCCTTATTGCACGCGCTTAGAGACATGCCCTTCACCTGTCCACACTCGTGCCTGACTTCAGCTTCAAGATGGATGAAGATGATGTAGTAATGAGCATTTACTAATGTACGTTAAAATTTATTATTATTCGTTGGGGGGGGGGGAGCACGCGATGATTATATTTTCTTTGATTTATTTCGCTGGAATCGTTTGCACGTTTCCTGTTGCTCGCAGCGAATAACTGCTGAATCTGCTAAAAATCGGAACGATATTTCAACTGTAAATAAGATATTAAAAAATGGAGGAAGGAGTGGTTTAGCGCCGATGTTTTATTCGATCTAGGGTCAGAGTACGAATGCCTCTCGCCTTGGATGCAGCTAACATGTATGCCTTCCTTTGCTAGTTTATTAAATTCTCGTTGTTACTGATGGACTTGAGTTAACCTTTCTCCCAGGCGCTGATTATTATTACAATTTAACAATAAATGGAATCTTTCCTGTTATTTTTTCGACCAATAGATGTGGTTATTTAGACCTTATGTGTGTTGTAGAATCAATAAAAATAAATTCAAAACACAATGTTTAAAGTGGTTACAAAACAGTTGTAAATAATCGTCGTTACTGATTAGCTGGATTTCAAAATTTTACTGCTGAAATCAGAAGATAAAACCTAAATGTGCATTTGGTTATACGTAAGTACTCATAAATATTTGAGTTAAATATGAACAATAATATTTTATATAATCTATGCTTATGAACTTAGATGACTTTTTGTTTACAAATAATTATATTAATAATTAAAGGATAAATAAGTGTTTAAACGAATTACATCTATATATATAATTCTCTTACGTGGCACGCAAAAAAGACGTTATTTGTAATCGCGTTTTGGCAATACTGTACGATTGTTTATTTATCGCGAAGTTTCGCGCATCGATTGAATTTATAGCGTTATCGGATGAAATTTTATTGAAAAAAAAGGACATTTTAATTAGCTGTTGCAGTTAGTTTATAATAGAAATCAAAGAAAGCGGAGGATCTTTTCAGGGCCATTTAAAAAACGGTCCTTTTCAGGACCAACAATTATAATTCAACAAGACGCTTGCAATACAACTTTCGGCAACAAACTCAATGAAAAAGTGTGGGTCGTTTGAGTGCTGGTAAAATGTACACACAAACGACATGCTGGGTATTCAATTTCCAAAGCAACGCTCACATTTCGAGTCAAAATTTGCACAAAGTTTTCATTTGAATTCTGATTTTAGAGATACTGTATATATTTTTTTCTGTAATACAGCAAATTTAGATTTGAAAAACATTTTTTTGGTAACATATTTTGTAAACAATCCCTTCTGCTAGGACACATGTCTTCATTGAGGCGAGCGAAGCGAGCATAGGTTCGCGCAGCGAACCAATGAGGATTGCGGAGCAATCCTCCGGGGGTTGGCGAGCGTTAGCGAGCAGGGGGCAGGCCCCCTAGTTTATCATATTTCTCCTTACCGGCTTAAAAATAAATTTGTTTCATATTTCATCCTGATATATCTTTAGAACCTGGACCATAACTAAGAAAACTTTAATGGATCCAACACTATGTTAATATTTTATAAGTCCTGCAAAAAAAAAAAAAAATATTGGGGCCAAAATTATTATAGGCTCTAATATTTGTTATTTACATTTTGTAAAAAAAAAAAAGAAGTTTGTTTACTTTCTCCCTCTTGAGCCGACTCCTTTTTTTCACTCGGGAAAGAGGGGAAAAGCTCTTTTGGATGGAACGTATGTCGCCATCATTGACAAATACTTAGTTGCTCGGTTATTTATAAAATTTTTACAATGGTACTTTTCCCATTCAAAAATAAAACATCGATAACGCAAAGCATCGATGATGTTTAAACATCAAAATGTGAAAACATCGATGTCAAACAAACGCCGGTACCAAAAAAATTGATGGTGAATAAATCGATGTGTTTTGCAAAACATCGCAACACATGGTTACTCAACGATTTCGCATAAAAAAAAGACGCAGATCCACCTTCCGGAAATCATCCTGCCCAATTAGCCCGAACCGGCGCTTTCTTTCTTTTTCGCTGAGTCTTCCGTCACAATAAAAAAGCAAGCGGGAAAAGGCCGGCGACACGTTCTCTTATTTGGGTCACGTGACTTTGCGTCTGACGAATGAAAAACCTTGGCGGAGGCCCAAGTCGCTAGACCCGCACACTCATTTGTGAATGATTCAACATCCGTCCGCTACTCCCGCTGGTCACGAGACGAGAGATGGAAAAGAAATATATGGTAAGAATTTTAATCATTTTTTATTTCAGATTTGGATAAACATTTGCGAAACTTGTATGAATTTTGTTGAATGTTCGTGTGATTTGTCATTTTTCAAGGTCTTTATTTCTTATACTCTTTTTTTTATGGAGACAACTAGCAGAAATAACCGGCTCTGCCCGGGTTGAAATAATAATAATATTGATTGAAAAGTCGTCAATTATTTTTCATAAAAGAATGTAGCATCGTTTAAGTGTACGGAAAAATAATTTTCTCCATCGGTTCTAAAATTTACTTCAGACGCAAATATACATACATGTTGTGTATCCATCCATATAATCCATTTCCTATTGGTCGCACTTCTGCTGAAATTATTTTTTCTAATGTGACGACTACAAATGTTTATTTTGAGTTTTCGAGTGACTACGAGTATTCCCGTGCATTCGTTTTCAGTAAAAATAGCGAATTTTTGGAGGATAATATCGCATTTAGTTTTCCTATGAATATGTTTTACTTGTGCTATTCTTGCACCTAGTATGCGACAGTTTCGAATTTCATCATCATTGTGAGAGGATGATAAATTAAATTGATGCGGCATTCGTGACTAATTTAGTTTGAAGCACAGACGTAAATTTTCTTGAAAATTCCATTCAGCGGCAGGTGAAACAACGGAACTTCAGTTGGATAAGTATATAAAGTAGAGTTGACGTTTGTCTCTTCTCTATACAAATACACCTTTTGACCAATCTACACCACATTTGGTACACTTGTATTTTAAAATCCTGTGGGTATGATACGCTACATATTAACCCGCGTTCTATTTCTCCAAGGGGGCTAAAAATTTTGCGAAATTCATGACTAATTTAGTTTGAAGCAAGCGCACTTTTTCTTGAAAATTATATTCAGCGGCATGTGGAATAACGGAGCTTGTGATAGAAATAAATTTCAATCCCTAACAATTTTAACTCAATCCATAACAATTTTTTAATAAACAGAAGGTTGATTAAATCAATGATTCACATGTATCAGTTGGGTAAGAACAGCTTCACTTAAGTAGAGCAAGCAACTTCGACTTTCTGTCTCTTAAGACAAAAAATGTCTATATTTCAAAATTACTAACTGTGCTATTATTCCAATATCAACAAAGTCTTGTTTAAAATTCCCGTTTTCCTAGCAAACATACAGTTTTAAATTGAACCCTTGTGATACTTTTTTAAATTCAGGAATTCGGTTTCTAAATGAAATGCACGAACCTATTCAGAATCATAGCTGTAGATACTTGACAATGAAGTACAGCTTTCAATAACACCCATTGAACTACGAAAATAAAATGAAATTTAATTTATTTTAATCGTATTTCAATGAAAAGCTATATCAAAATTTTGAAATACAACTATATTTGAAGTACAATGTATGACTGCCCGTTTCAATTTAACGTAACCCATCTTATTTTAAAGTTATTATTTTTAAAATTTACTTGTTATTTTAAAATAAGAAATTACACGCTGTAAAATATTTTGCTGTGTATATTTTATTTATTTTATGATACAGGAATCTACACACTATTACATGTTGAACCAGATATTTATATAACGTTGGTTGAAATATACATATACCACCAAAGAACTATCCATGTCTAGTGATATTTTGCAGGAAATAAATAAATAATTAAAATCTAACTCTTGAATAATATTTCTGCAATAGGTAGCATACCAGAACACATAATGCAAACAGATACAATATTCCAATCGTTGAAAAAAGTGCAGAATTCTGAAAAAAAATTATAGTCTAACGTGTTAAATTTCGACTTCCTGAATACATTCTGAAATAGAACAATTTGACAAAAGACGGAACAATATTGATAAAAAAAATAATGATTTATAAGCAAAAAAAATCCTCAAATATGACAGCAACATCTCGCTGTCAACTCAAATACTCAAACAAAGAATTCTAAATTAAATTAAAAATTAAACATTAATTCTGAAGTTGCCAGGTACTGAAAAGCAAAATTACGCTTTTATGATCAATGAGCTTTTCTTATAGGTTTTCGTGTTCCATCACAAAATGTAAGAAATGTAAAATTAAATGTTTAAAATATTCTTTCTTCATCAATTAAATATTTATAAATATTATTTTCATCATGTCGGGAAGAAGTAAATAGTCAGTTCAAACTATAAATATTATAATTTAAATTGTTTAAAAATCGTTTTTCGATCAACACTGGTAAAGTAATCTGAGCTGCGTACACCAATCGTATTAGACTCAATGTTATTTCTATGGCGATTTTGAATTGCTTTTGGCTCAAGCCTTAGGTCAATTTTCGGCATCTTAGGAGTCAAAATTCTCAAAATCCTTTCTTAGTGCACTCCTACGTTATACGAAGAATTACCCTGCAAAATTTCAGCTTCCTTGGACTTGTAGTTCTTGAGATACATTGATGAGTGAATCAGTCAGTGATATTTGAATTTTATAACCCTAGATAATAGCTGCAAGTGCTACAAAAGTTTTTTTCCATTTATATTTCATAAGAGTAAGAAAATAGATGTCCTCGACTGTTTTCCAGATTCCAGAAATTAATGATCGTGCTTTGAAAGAATATTTTTGCTGAAAGTTTATCGACCCTGTAATTCGAATCAATAATTTTTGACAAAAATTGATTTTAAAATCGTAGAACAAACTTATATAAGTCGACTTGCAAGTGAAACCCACTAAGTCAAAATTTTAAAGATGTATAACTTTTGTAACTTTTTTTCTAGACTAGGCTGTGATGATCTTTAGATTGGTAAAGTGTCTACTGAGTCGGTTTTTCTTGTATGAAGTTGAGATTTCTTCTTGAGAAACTCTAATGAGAAAAAAACAGGCCATGAAAAAAATTTCGGAAGACATGCTTGGGGGTAAAAAAAAAATTGTGTCATATGCTTTATTGAGGCCGTTAGTAGCCCCACTGCGATAACAACCTAATAGTCGTAGGAGGCGAAGGTCAGAGTGTTTCTCTCCATGTATATGTTCCATTATTTCACATTGTCTCGTGTATGGTGCAGCATAGCTAAATATGGCCTTTTTGTGCCAGAAGACCAAACTAACAAACCATCCGTTTTATTCAGACGTAAAAAATATGCGATTAAACCACTGATTTTAAAATAGGGACGTTATCCAATAAGTGTCAAACACTTTGTGAAAATAATTGATTAATTTTTTAAACTAATAACTCGCTAAGAGAACCGAATATCTGTTTTATATATAAAACGTTATATTCATCTAGATTTATCAAATGATCATAACTTTCCATTTGATTTTAACTTCTAAAATCTATTCTTGTGGTAGTCGATTTAACGACTTTTGATGAATTAAATTTTATTTATTCTACTCCAAAAAAAATCTCTTATTTCCAATAACTATACTTCGATTTCCTGTCATTTGTGTTATTGAACACACTAGTTGGGAATAAACTAGTTTAGCCAAATCTCGTTCATTTTAACAACAGTTATGAATTGATTTTATGTTAAGCGATTCGAAGCGCACAATTTAATCTTGAAAATTTAGAGTGTGGTTCTCTCTGTGGTCTGTGGTTAATTAAAACTCTGTGGTTAATTTTTGTCAGTACCGACAAGTATTAAAGAACTGGTTTCAGTTCTCGTCATTTTGAGTGACACTAAAAAATGTGAGTTAGGTTGTACAGACTCGGTAAAAAATTGTGTACATTCTCTTTGATGAATGGATAATGACGCATTTCAAGGCTGGGAGGTATTGCCGAATTTATTCAACCTTATAGCAGCTTGTATTTAATTATTTGTTTGACATTAAACTGTCGAAGTTTTTCATGTAAATGATTTTAAACAGCCTGTTAAATCTGAGTAAACGTTCAAGGGCACAAGAGTTGTTCAATTTTGTTCAGTGTCGTAACTTAACCTCCATGGTTTTATTAACATCAGTAAATGATTTATAGCTATTGTTCCCATGCAAGATAACTACTGCTTTTTTCAATAATCGCATTTGTAAACTTGAGTATTTGTATAGTTTTTTTTTATTGGATACGTAATTGTGCTGCTCTAAACGTTCTGTTCCCTTGATATCCAAGACCAATCAGATTTTCTTGAAATATATTTTTTACTGCCATTCGGAAAGGAAGTTGTTCGAAACAGCAATCCCACTATAGTTGCAAAGTATTTTAAGGTAGCATGCATGTGACTTCATTATCAAATTAAGGACTTGTGGTGAACTTAATCAGCACTACAAAAATTAACTTGAAATACGGTAGTGTATATAACAGACTAACCTATCTCCACCCATGTAGTAGTTTTTTGTAGATAAAGTTGCGTAGTCGCCACTTGCCAAACTCGTGTAAGATACAAACCTGATCACACTTCAACAAATGCCAGATGGCCTTTTCAAAAATCGGCATGCTCTTTGATTGATGATTCACGACAACAATTGGAATTGCCAATGACATGTCAAGCTCTTGAAACAGTTGTCTGAAGCACTGTGTACAGCAGACGCAGCTTCACTCTCAGTTGTCACTCGGCCTTGTCTTCACAATGCAACTTGGTTGCTAAGGGCAACACAGGACATTAATACGGTAGCAATTATCTGTTGCATTAAAACAAATACGGAAATACATCTGAGATCTCAATACAGCTATCACGGTCTTACGCAAGTGACAATCATTCAATTAGAGGTATCATTTATCGAATTCAGTCACCACTAAATTCTGGAAGGGTAATATTAGGGTGTGGACTAAGTCAACACTATAAAATTAACATAACGGAACAACCCAGGTGCGGAATTATATTGTGTTCTGCAACATAACTCCAAGCAATTGTAATTGTTCCACAGGCATTTTGTCCGAATTTGAAAACTGCAGTAAAATCAAAAACAGACTTAAAACACAATTATCGGCTAAATATGTGTTGCATATTTATAATAAAACATCAAAATTAATTAACTTGCTTTATCAATTTAAAACCAAGGCATATTTTCAGAATTTGCAATTCTGTCGATAACTGTTGAAGTTGAATATTTTGTCATTGACATAGAAGATGTGTTATTTATG
Organism: Metellina segmentata; assembly: GCA_947359465.1. NCBI lineage: Eukaryota > Metazoa > Arthropoda > Arachnida > Araneae > Tetragnathidae > Metellina > Metellina segmentata. The sequence goes on along the minus strand of OX375880.1, from coordinate 38,207,836 downwards.
AAGTGTTTGTTGTAATTTGGGCCAAACATAGAAACAAGGGCTGCTTTTAATCATTTCCTTTCTGTTTTATGGCCAATGGTATACCACTTGAAAAAATAAACATACTCATATCAGTAGCTCCAGTGACTGCATCATCTCCCTCAACAACATTGGTTCTTTTGCTTAGAATTTTATCTATTGTTGATCCCTAAGATTCACAAAGCTTCAGATACGGGTACAGACAGAACATAAATAAGAAATTTAATTGATTTGGGGATCTCTAACTTCAATTCATTTATGGCTTGCTTTCGAAGAGCCTTCAGCTGGAAAAAGCATTCACTTTTCCTACGTTATTCAAGATTTCTGTAAATCCATGTAGTAAAATGAGTGTACTCAAAAAAAAAATTATTTTTTCTTCATACTGCGGAACCCATGGAAATTTTTTTATAAATGAAATGAAATCAGGAAGAACTTCCAATTTTTCCTTCTGCTCAAAAGTGACATAATTTCTTAGGTATATTAAATACTCAAAGTTAAACAGCACATTCGAGTGCCATATGATTGATGTCAGTTTCTTCCTCTTTTTCAAAATATACGCTCAGAAATATGCCCATGAGTAGAGAGGTTGTTCCTTTGCTGGAGAAGAAAAAAAGGTATGTAAAAGAACGCTTTACACTTCAGAACATCGTAACTTATATTTAAAAAAAAAATCGGCTAAAATTTTGATAAAATGAAGGAAAATTCGTTCTACGACGTACGTCGCAGTTTTAAGCACTTTCTGCTCCCAGGTGGTACAATAGCATATATATAGCAGTATAACTTATCTATACCATGCAGTACTTTTTGGTAGACAACGTTGCATTCTTCCACACTTCTTGCTTTAACCTGAATTATTCCAGTTAGATGGTACATTATTCTTCATACAGTTAGCACTGGTCTCATTTGAATGATTAGTCATGGTTTTAGGTCAATTGTAGCTTATGAAGTTCCTTCATTATCCAATTTAAGTGATTATCCACGTCAATTGGAGTCAAAAGAAGTAAAAAAAAGTGTACTTGGATATTTAATTTTGAGTAGACATACTTTTTTGCGGTGATATGTCGCAGGTTTTATTCATAGAAAATTTAAACCCAAATAAGGCTTTGGAATAAGTTAGTGTTTCTTTCAGCGAGATGTTGAGTAAGTTTTATTCTTCGAGTAGAGCAATTACATCCTATGATGTTGCATATTTGTGTCAAAAAATTAAATTGAAAGTTCGTTATGAAAATAAAACTGTTGCTTCAGATAGTTCTGGTTGTAAAATCATTACTGTGTCTTCTCGGTGACATTTCATGACTTGGTATTTTATGCATTTGATTAGTGTACTTTCGAGAAGTCGGCATGTTTTCTCAAAAAATCCATCTTTTTCGACCTCGTATGAGGACACGTTGATAACAAAGTCTGTCAATAAATGTAGTTGTATTAGAAGTTGATCCTCTTAAAGAACATAAATTGATTTGAAAATTTATTGCTTTTTTCATCTATATATATAATTCTCTTACGTGGCACGCAAAAAAGACGTTATTTGTAATAGCGTTTTGGCAACACTGTACGATTGTTTGTTTATCGCGAAGTCTCGCGCATCGATTGAATTTATAGCGTTATCGGATGAAATTTTATTGAAAAAAAAAAAAGGAAATTTTAATGAGCTGTTGCAGTTAGTTTATAATAGAAATCAAAGAAAGCGGAGGATCTTTTCAGGGCCATTTAAAAAACGGTCCTTTTCAGGGCCAACAATTATAGTTCAACAAGACGCTTGCACTACAACTTTCGGCAACAAACTCAATGAAAAAGTGTGGGTCGTTTGAGTGCTGGGAAAATGTACACACAAACAACATGCTGGGTATTCAATTTCCAAAGCAACGCTCACATTTCGAGTCAAAATTTGCACAAAGTTTTCCTATGAATTCTGATTTTAGAGATACTGTAAATATTTTTTCTGTAATACAGCAAATTTAGATTTGAAAATTTTTTTTTTGGTAACATATTTTGTAAACAATCCCTTCTGCTAGGACACCAGTCTTCATTGAGGCGAGCGAAGCGAGCATAGGTTCGCGCAGCGAAACAATGAGGATTGCGAAGTAATCCTCCGGGGGTTGGCGAGCGTTAGCGAGCAGGGGGCAGGCCCCCTAGTTATATTTAATAAGGTATGTAATAATCTGTAAATACGTGTGAAAATGAAAAGTCACAGCCCTTTCGAAAGATGTGTTGCCTGTGACATTCAGGTATGGCAACCTGAAGGCTGTTTCTGTAAGGTACCCGCCTACGTTGAAAACGTCATTTTCGACCCAAATTAGCGATTTTTGTTTATAATTCCATATTACAGAGCAGCTTTTTAGCTTTTTAAAACAGTCTTATTTTTTATTCTACGGCTACTAGAAAAAAAGTTACAGCTGTTTGAAGAAAGAATGTCAGCTGCAAAATGAAACCGGAAGTTGGAATAACGAAACCGGGGTTGATTTTGATGCTTCTGTTTTCGCTTGAAATATATACATTTTTTTTGCTACAATCATTTTTTAATATTTTCTTTCGAAGCGAAACATATTTTTGTAATAAGATTTTGCATTCAAGTTTTGGCAACGAAGGGAAATTTTAGTTCTCAATCGTTTGTTTACACTTACTTACACTTAGCAAACTTAAAAGTTAACAGAAGAGCCTTGGAGGGAAAAAAAACCTGACCGACAGGATAATTGATAGGTTACAAAACTATTATGGCATTGCTATTCGTAGCAATGTAAATGACTTGGAGGGTATGCAACGTGCTGCCATAGCCGTACTTTTTCACTGCAGTTCAAGTGCACAACAAGAAATGCATGGGCAATGTCCATTAGGGCCAGATAGTTGGTGTGCCTTTCAAAGAGCAAAAGCTACAGGAAATGTCTACACCGATAAAAGTGACGGTTTGCCAAAAAACATTTTGAATGTTATTAAACCAACATATATGGAATTGTGTGATAGAGAGCAGTTAAAAAAATGTCTTCATAGGAAGACTCAGAACAGTAATGAAAGTTTTAATGGTTGTTTGTGGAACATCGTACCTAAGAATACCTTCGTAGAATTGAAAACATTTACTCTAGGTGCATACATTGCGGTAATAAATTTTAATAAAGGGTACCAAGGCCTTTTTGAAGTTTTGAAGGTTCTGAATATAGATCCTGGGCAGTATACTGTTGCCTTGTTCAAAGGCTTTGACAAGGACCGTATCAGCGAGGCAAAAAGGGAATCGCTACCTGCTGCGAAACTTGCCCGAAAAAAAAATCGTGCACAGAAGAAGAGAAAATATGCCAAGACTGAAAAGTCAGAAGGTGTAACATACCAAAAGGGAGGGTTTAAAGGTCAGTGGGTATAGATTTAGAAATCTGAAGCATTAATAGGAATTCAAAACAAATTTCATACTTGAAATGTACAACTATCACCTTTAAACTCATTTTTCTCAAAACTATATTTTTTGATAAATGCAGTTACGACATGCATGATATTTCAAAATATATTGTTTATATTGTTATGAAATTTGGTATGAATGTTTTTTATATTATTTTCTAGTGAATCAGCTAAAAGAATCTTATTTAGATGATTTTTAGTAAGTTTAGTAGCCTGTTTATGTGTAAAGATATGAAAAAAATGGTGAATATTCATGAATTCCTTATAAAAAAGGCTATAAATTCTAAACAAATTCATTTATCTAGAAACTTTTATATACATTCACTACATAATTATACTAGAATTCCATTGCAAGTTAAAAAATCACTTTAACTTAGTTAGTTTTTTAATTATGAGGTTTGTCGTAAACTTAAAATTTGCTTAAAATTTTACTTTTTTTTTAATTAAAAAAAAATATATAAAACATTTTTTGGTTTTAAGTGTTTAGTTATATGGTTACTAATATAAAGGCATCCAAAAAATTAAAAATATCAGTACATTTTCATGTTTTTGAAAAAAATGTTGTCGAACGTAGGCGGGTACCTTAGGCTATTGTTTCGATGACGTTGTATTTTTGTACTATAAAGTTTAGTAAGATTCTTGAAATTGTAAATTTCCCGAACAAATAGTTTTTATATATTCTAACTAGGGGGCTCCGCCCACTGCTCGCTTACGCTCGCCAACTGAAAGATTCCGAATTTTGTGTGACCAACTTTTGATAGCATCGAACTTATTTATTAACCAATTTAAAAAATAACTATACCGTAAGAAAGAGTACATTATGAGGTATACTGCGATATTTTTAAAATTAAAAACTAATGGTAATAAGATATAGATATGACAGTTTAAAAAAAAGTAACGAAAATGTCCCGATTTTTCCGGAATTAAAAAAAAATATTATCAAGAACCAAATTGAAAATTCTAAAAAAACTCGACGAGCTGCAAAAATTTACGTTGAGATGTACACTTTAAAAAAAACTCACGGCTTAAGACTGAAAATTTGTTTGTGTTTTGCTCACTCGCGGAAGAAATTTCGCTTTTCAAACTTTGACACTTAATAAACCCTAAACTAATAACCACATTGGAAAAGGATTTTTACAGTTCTCCAGGGAACATGATGAAGAACAAACAATGTTAATTTCATATTTTTCTGATCCGAACTTTCTAGGGAAACCGTCTAAGAATCGAGCTAAACAGCACAGTTTTCAATCCTGCAGTGGCGGCGGTAACTTTTTTTTTAATATGGAGATTTAAACTAAGTAAATGTGAATATATAGGCAGATAAAATACGTGAACGGTAATGAATTTCGATTGGAAATTTATTTTTTATTCATTTTTGGTTTGATAAGAGTGAGAAAGGCATTTTTAAATTTTATAAACATTCATATTTTTTGCACAGTACAGGTTTTATACCAATCTGGAATTTGGGGAAAAGCAAAAGCATCCAAGTCGTTCATACAGCGCCCATATCGCTTCAAAAGAAAGTCAAAATTATATAAATATAATGAGGTTAGATCTTACACAATTGCATTTTCACTATAGACGAAAATCGTATTCAACTGGGCAAATAAAAGTTCGATAAAACCACCAAAATGTGGTTTGTCAATCGACGCTTCGAAGAAGGAAATGAATACACCTGACAGACTTTCTTCGAAGCGGTTAATAAGTGAGTATCCGATGTCACGTGCAAACAATACCCGTATTCATTATGTGGTTAACGAAAGGTCACGCATCAAATGATCAAACCTACAATTTTTTTATATACTAGGGGGCTCCGCCCCCTGCTCGCTTATGCTCGCCAACCCCCGGGGATTGCTGCGCAATCCCATTTGGTTTGCTTCGCAAACCAACACTCCTTTCACAGATGTCATTTGGTTTGCTTCGCAAACCAACATTCCTTTCACAGAGTGAAACTATCTGAATAATTCGTATTATGCTGATTTCACTTTCCGGTACATGACGTCACAGCGAGGGCTTCGCGCCCTGCTCGCTTACGCTCGCCGACCCCGGGGATTGCTACGCAATCCCGTTTGGTTTGCTTTCTCAAACCAATACTTCTTTCGCAATTGATTTCACTTTTTTTTTGCTTTAACACTTAATGCACCCTAAACTAATAGCCGCATCAGTAAAAAATCTTCTGTATCTTGTTCCCTGTACAATTTTAAGTAAACAGTGTTAATATCAAAACTTTACGATTGTACTTTGTCGGTAAACTGTCTTGAGAACAGAGGGAAAAAAGCGAGCCTTTTTCCTCGCCAAATAAAAAGAAATCGTTTTTATGGCAATTGTTGCTACGATAAATTTGATATCTGGCAAACCCGATAGTAGAAAATGCAACCCACTGCTGTTTGCCGAACCAGCTATGCGAACTGAAAAATACGAAATTTGTGTCACCAACTTTTGATTGCATCGAATTTATTTATGAACCAATTTTAAAAATAATTGTACCGTAAGAAAGAGTACATTGTGAGGTATACTGCAATATTTTTAAAATTAAAAACTAACAGTAATACTATATAGATATGACCATTTTAGTTTTGTATCGGAAGTTACGATCTGAAAGTTCCGAAAATTGTATGACCTACTTTTAATTGCATCGATTTTGTTTATTAACCAATTTGAAAAATAATTGTACCATAAGAAAGAGTGTAATGTAGTGTATTCAGTGATGTTCTCAAATTTAAAAAATAATGGTTTTTGCCGTAGACATAACGGTTTTAACAAAACGTAGCGAAAATATCCGAAGATTCCGAATTTTGTATCACGAACTTTTGATCGCATCCAATTTAATTATTAACCGATTTCAAAAATAATAGTACCGTAAGAAAGAGTATATTCTGAGGTATACTGCGATATTTTAAAAATTAAAAACTAATAGTAATTAGATATAGATACGGCAGTTTTAAAAAAAAGTAACAAAAATGTCCCGATTTTTCCCGAATTTCAAAAAAATATTATCAAGAACCACATTTAAATTTCAAAAAAAACTCGACGAGCTGCAAAAATTTACGTTGAGAGGTACTCTTAAAAAAAAACTCACGACTAAAGACTGAAATTTTGAATGTGTTTTGCTCACTCGCGGAAGAAATTTCACTTCTTCAACTTTAACACTTAATAAAACCTAAACTAATAGCTGCATCGGAAAAAAATCTTAATAATTATCCAGGGAATACGATGAAGAACAAAGCATGTTAATTTCATATTTTTCCGATCAGTACTTTCTCGGGAAACCGTCTAAGAATGGAGCTAAACAACAAAAATTTCAATTCTTCGGCGGCGGCGGCGGCGGCGGCGGTAACTTTTTTTTAATATAGAGAGATTTTTTTATCTGCCTTTCCTTTCTCATAAAAAGAATTGCCTTTAATTATCACCACCACACACAACACATGTTCTGACTGGAATCTCTACTATTATAAAAGGAAGTGTTTGTTTGTCTATCTGTTTTCACGCGGACGCAATTTCTGACGCCGATGCAAATTCTTGACGATCTATGGCACTTACAGTAATGAGATTTGGCACACAGGTAATCCAAATTTTTTGCAATTTTCGGGTCGCGGCGAATTGTAAAATTTAATCTCGAAGATTTTAAAACGAATTTCATAGTTTTATTCTCCATCTTTTTTTCAAACGCGGATAACTTTTTCTACTCATGCGACCTTGCACACAGGGTTTGGAATCATGCCATGTTTTTTTTTTTCAACCGCTAAACGCGGAGAAAATTAATTTTTTCGTTTCCGCTTTGATTTTGCGCGGTTGATTTCCCAGCCAGACGATAAATCTTTAAACTGAAGTCAAAGTTCTGTTTTCTATCTCCTAGACCGTTAAAGATAGAGCAAAATTTTCAACGGATTTGAAATAATCTGCGTAAAATTTCAGTTTAGATTGATACCTAAAAATATTATTTTCTTTAAGGGGGTTCAGGACACAATTTTTTTTTATTAATTAATTTAGAATTAAAATTTTTTATTTTACTGATTACCCATCCAACTAATAAACAAAATCACTACACAAAATTTTTCCAAAACTTAAAAAAAAATTTTTAATTAAAACTTTTTGCAAAAAAAAAGGGGTCATTTTAAATTGCTAAAATTCAAAATATTCTTGATCCATTTTCAAAATTTTTGCAGTAAATTATTCACAAATTTATAAACTTTAATTTTGATTCCGCAATTTAAAAATTATTAATTTAATAAAAAATAAAAAATATTTGAATGAAAATCTTTGAAAATTTTAAGGTACTTTTTTTAAAAAAAGTCATATTTTTAAAAGTAAATATTTGTTTCAAATTTGCTGAATCAAAATTAAAGTATAATGTTTGAAAAAGATATATTCCAAATTTCAACCCTTAAACTTTATCGGTTTTCGACTTATAGCAATTTGAATACAGGAAATCTTGAAAAAAATGTATCATGGAGAAAAACGCATTTAAAGTTTTAAATAAATAATTTTTAAATTGAATATATCTTAAAGGATTTGAAATCTGCGGAAAATTTCACACCAGATTAATATTTTACATCACGGGCACGAGCAACGCCGTGCTAGCCACGCAGTGGCTAGTGTAATTATATATTTGATAAAGGACATACTTAAAATAATTCATTGACCCAAGACCTTTATTACCCTATGAAAAGTAATTAATGACAACGCTATATACTTTAAATCAAAATCAATAATCTCATTCAAAATTAAATTTGAAAAAAAAAAATCATATTACAGCTAATTAGTTGACAGTAAAAGGAAGTCTGACCTTTTTATTCAGACCATTTACTTGAATCACTTATTTACAACTTTTACAAAATCAACTACTATTTCTCTAAGAATTTTTTATCTTTGTTGGTGACTCAATGAAATACGACCTTCATCTGAAATAAAGATACATAAATGAAGATCTAGGTTATGCGACAGGTATGGTTGGAAGTTTGGACAGAATCCAAAGTGATTGCGAATTCTAGAAACGTTTCGATCCCATTTTATTGTGCCCATATATCCCTTTTTATTGTCTTCAAAAATAAAACAACACATGAAATCAGTGGAAGAGGGTGTATAAAAATGTGTCGAGGAAACACATACGAGCCAAATTCAAAGGTGTAGGTTGAACAATAATTGTGTGGATGACTCTCCCAAAGGATATTGTGTCACGACCTAGAATGATGTTGAATGTTTTCAAAGGATTGAAAGTATACAATAGAGCATTGATTCTCAAATGGTGTTCCCCGGCACACTGGTGCGCCCGGTGACATGCCTAGGTACGCCCTATGAAATCCCAGATATGTGGGTATATAAAAATTAATTTATAGTTATATAGTTAAACTAGACACTGCGGGGCTAGCCCGGCGTTACCCGTGCCCATTGTGTTGGTTTGCGGACCACGGGCAACGCCATGATGTAAGGCAGTGATTCTCAAACTTTTTTTCGTCGCGGCACACTTTAAACGATTTCAAAATTTGGCGGCATACAAAGAAAAGATAAGTTTAAAAGTTCTTTACTTACCTATAATACACTGTGTAAAATAGTTTATGATAATAATTTTGAATGTGATATAAAATAATATAATATGTACTACAAAAACAACAGTACGTTTTTTTAGGGATTCATTACAAGGTAATAATAAGATTACTTTCAATGAGAAATTTGAGCTCGATGTTTTTTGATAATTTCATTTATATTGGGTCGTAAAAATGACAATGCTACTCTAATATCGTCTTCTACATTTAACAGTCTCGATCTTTTTTTCGTTTTTATGATGGTTAATACTGAAAATCCGAATGATCACAAATAAGATGTAGAAAATTTTAATAATATTTTAAAATCTTTTTTGGCTATCATGGGATAACCGCATCTGTTAATCCAAAATGAATTAATTGATTCTTCCGAAAATTTTAAATTAAATCTCTATATTAGAAAGCGAAATTAGTTCTTCCTCTTCATTCAAAGTTAATTCAAATACAGAAGTATTCGTTATCCCAAATGGATTACGAACCCAGTCAAATTTTTTATATCTAAATCGCCATCTGTTAGTAAAAAGAGAAAATAAAAATTTCTCATACTTCTTTTTCAATTCCTTTATACATTATTTGATTGAGGGATGGAGGTGGGGATACTGGGAACACTTGAAATTTCTTCACGTTAGGGCGAATATTTCACTTTATGAAAGGTACAGTTATCGAAAACAGTTAAAAATATCGCATTTAACTTTAAAAACAACAGTTTTCTTTTACAGTGTACTTTTATTTAATTTAAACAAACTTAACTAGAAAAAAAAAAAAAAGAATTATAATTTTTACTAAATACATTTCTAAAATTTGGCGGCACACAAAAGTGCCGCGGCACAGCGGTTGAGAATCACTGATGTAAGATATTAAGCTAGTGTAAAATTTTCCGCAGATTTAAAATCCGTTGAAGATTTATTCAATTAAAAAATAATTTATTTAAAGAAAATAATATTTTTAGGTATCAATCTAAACTGAAATTTACAGCAGATTTCAAATCCGTTGAAATTTTTACTCTATCTTTAACGGTCTGGAGATGGAAAAAAGAACTTAGACTTCAGTTTAAAAATTTATCGTATGGCTGGGAAATCAATCGCGCAAAATCAAAGCGGAAACGAAAAAAATAAACTTCTCCGCGTTCAAAGGATGAAAAAAACTTGGCATGATTCCAAACCCCGACTGCAAGGTCGCATGAGTATAAAAAGTTCTCTCGTTTGAAAAACCAATGGAGAATAAAACTATGAAATTCATTTAAAAATCTTCCAGATTGAATTTTAAAATTCGCCAAGACCCAAAAACTGCAAATAATTTGGGCTGCCTGTTTGCCAAATCTCATTGCTGTAAGTTCCATAGAATCGTCAGGATTTTGCGGCAAGAGACAGACAAATGAACACTTCCTTTTATAATAGATATCCAGTCTGTGTCATCCGTTGATGCTGACTCAGGTGTGGTGGTTACTTGTTATTGAGTTTGCGGTTAAATGCGCTTTCTTGTGAGAACAAGTTAGGATTATTCAGGATGCTATAAACCAGAGTACTTTTTCTTCTGCAACCATTTCTTCTCAGTGAAAAATACATTCTATTAAGTTAGACGTAACATAATCTCGAATTGTGGGTAAATCTAAGTAACTTGGGTTGATCAAAGTTTCGATTACAGTTGAAGTAGATTAGGGGTGCACAACCTTTTTGGAAGAAGGGCCACTCGCACCGTTGATTGAGACTTGGGGGGGGGGGGCGCAAATGAAGTTACAGAACAAACACAATGAAAGTGCTACTACCCAATTATGAACATCTGTATAGGTGTTAGTTACTATGTTTAGTTTAAAAATAATCACTCATATTTTTTAAGATTAAACTTACAGATATGTTCTCAAAAAAATATAATAACTTGTTACAGATCTAAATGAATGATATTGTGAATAGTTTTTTTTTTTTTTAAGTAATTTTTTTTAGAACATTTGCAATAATCAAACATTTAAAATTACTTTTAAGAATGTGTGTCTCAAGAACATTAAATAAATTCAGCAAATTATTTTAGGTTATAAATTTAATTAATTTATAAATTAAATATAATTATAAATTCGCAAAATCGCCATCGGTAAATGGCCGGCCACGCTTAACAATTAGAATTGCAATCTGAAAACTAACTTCAACACAGCTGTCGAAACCACTTGTAGCCTTCACAAAAACATTTTTTTTGGTGAGCAAAAGAACGGCAAAGTGCATCAATTTTGCAAAGACGATCTTCTTCCAAAACGGGGGTAGTGTGTGAAGGTGGCTTAAATCCTCTTGGGAAGTTTTTAGTCAAAATTAGTTTGCGGGCCGCAAATTGATGGTTCTCGCTCCGCATGTGGTCCGCGGGCCGCAGGTTGTGCACCTCTAAAGTAGATGCTGTGTCGCTATCCTGCTGAACTTCAAGCTGATATATGACAACTGATGAAGCAAATTACCAGTAAAACCAGGAGGTACGGCATTAGGGACTGTGTTTCTTGTTTCCTGTTGGTAATGTAATTTGTAATTTTTTCGGTTTGTTCTTTCTCCTGGACGACTTGGTAATTTATACACAATCTTTCTCATCTGTGAAAGTCACTTTGAACTTCACATATTGTTTGCCATACATGCTTTTCACCTAATCAATTTCTCTAGTTTTCATCTTACAATTGAGCGATTTATTAAACATTGAGTAATTTGAGGATCGATGACCAAATTACACGATTTTGTGTTCAAATTGGACATTAAATAAAAATTAATTTCTAGATGTTACCAGAGTGTCTCCCCCCAAACAGTCAAACAAGTTTAAAATTTAAATAAAAATATCTTACTTGAAGAATTTATGCCCACCAGTGGCCGAACAGCTAAAGACGTCACACTTAAAAAACTGATTCACTGGAGCGCTTGGTTATTAACTGGAATCTAGTATGCGTGCCGAAATCGGGTTGGTTGTTTACTTCAAGACAACATGTAAAGGCGACCAGTAGCCCCTATAAAAAATTTCTATGAGAAGTCATGTCCCCATCAATTTACTGTGTTTGAGATGTGGCAGCACCTTCAGGGGTAGCGCAGAGACTTGCAACGTTCTCGCCAATTAATACTCGAAGGATCATACGCTCCATAAGCTGACATTAAAACGAACCTTAAGAATTTTTTGAAAAGCAGGTAACTTATTTTTACGTGACCTGCAGAATCAGTGAACCGAAAATTTGTGGTAACGCGTTCTGGAAGTAGTCTATCATTACCCCTTCTGAAAGTAGACGCCATATTTCACCTGTCAACGAAATCACCACCGATCCAAATTACACGGAATTCCCCTTTTGCTTCTTTTTTTCGATCGTAGATTATAGGCTATCTGAACCTTAAAGTGTATTTTTTTACTTTGTTGGTCCTCGGCCCTCAGGAACACATTTCCTTTAGATGTGTACGGTCTTCACGGACCCAAGAGTATTTGGTTTACTGTCTACTGAACACAGGGGTTTAGCTCCTGGGATATACCACTCAGTTCCAAATCCCTCTTTTCCCCCCTTCACGACATTTTTTATTTGACGTTGTCTTCGCAGCTTCGCCTTTGCGTGCCATAAAACCTCAAAACAACGAACCTCTAGTCATCCAATGGTTTCTTTTCATTATTTTTCTGAACACAAAGATAAATACTTCTACTGTTGTTAAATACTACACTGCTACTACTCGAAGCAGGCCGACCAACCGGCATAGTGGTTAAGGTGCTAGCATCTAGATAGGAAGGTTCCTGGTTCGAATGTGGGTCCGGGCACGGATGTTTGTAAGTGTATGGTGTAGAGGCGGCTGGTGCACCTTAAATCTGTCGTTGCCGAAAGTCCTCACGTTGGGTTGGCGTGGAAGTTTGGAGAGTGGGGTGCCAGCTCAGGTGTTGCTTCGTCATCTGACTGTAGTTCAAAATTACGAGGTATTGTCCTCGGATCTTTCCCTTAAAGGACTGGTACCCGACCGTCGTCAATAGAACGTTGTGTTGCTCTAGTACGACGTTAACTAAAATTACCATTACCATCCAAATAGGGCCGGGGTGGCCCAGTTGATAGAGTAACGAATCAGCAACCGGAGGGTTGCGAGTTCGAATCCAACCAAAGACCGTAGTGTACAAAGGGGCTGGTGCACATTAAATCTGTAGTGACTTCAAATGTCTTCATGTTGGCTTGGTGTGGAAGTTTTCAGAGGTGCCAGCTCAGGTATGACCTCGTCATCTGACCGCGGTTCAAAATTACGTGGTGTTATCCTCGGATTTTTTCATTGGGGATTGATCCCCGACCGTCACCAATAGCCCGTTGTGTTTCTATAGTGCAACTTTAATTAAAAACCTAGCCACCTACCTTTATTCCAAAACCATCCAAGAATAAGATATTTTGGTTTCATCGTCTTTAGCTTCTTCGTGACAACTTCGAATCGTATATTTTCATGTATTCGTTTGTAATTCTGCAACGGTACATAAGCAAATTCCACTATGTCTGACTAGCGTTACAGATATGGTCCTTACGCCATAAACTACCAACCAAACAACCAACTGCCTAGTGTTAATACATCAACCTAACTCTTGAAAAGAAATCATAAATAAGGGGACAGGTACACGTTTAAACAAGCATTTGTTAGGTATTTAGAGTGGGCGATGCGACTATTGTATATCGATTGACATTTCCGTTCCTGGTGAAAGGCTTTATACAATAGTTCGTGTCACTGAGTCGTGAGAGTTTTGTGAAAAAGGCCTTGAGAACAAAGAGCGTAAAATGGCGTTTTCTGGAATGAATTTTCCGTTTTTTTCCCCCTTGCGTGTGAAACGAATCTTTGTCCTTGAATGTTTGTATGTTGGCCACCGAGGTCACATTAAGAGTCCAATTTTAACTATCCCTGTGAACAAGTGAGTGACTTTACTGAACAACGTTTGAAGGTTGATAACCTCGTATTCGATTTTCAAATAATTATTTCAGTTTTTATTTGTAGTATGGTCCATATATTAAGTTTCAAAGTACTTAAGCTTCACTACTGTAATCTTTTAAAGGAAAGTATATTTTTTACCAAATAAGGGAAATAAGTATTTTCGATTTTTCAATTATGTATGTTATTTGAATTATTACGCAGAGCAGAAGCAAATAGTCTGTTTATTATATAAAGTAGTGGAATTATAGTGTATGTGTGTAATATGTATTTCTAACCTTGATATGTAAACTAGCCACTGCGTGGCCAGCACGGCGTTGTCCGTGACAGTTCTTTTCGTGGGGTCAGGTGTGACCACTGCTCGCTAACCCCCGGTGATTGCTACGAATTCGCAAACCAAATGGAAATTCGTAGCCTATTAGATAACAATCATAATGGCGTTGCACGTGGTCTTGGTTTTCTTCGCAAACCAAATGGGAATTCGGCGTGACGTCACAATCTCTTGCGAAAATATAAATATTCAATTGAAAAATTATTATTAAAAGAAAATCAAACGCATAAGGTCTACCTGGTGTCAAATTTTCCGCAGATTTCAAATGCGTTGAAATTTTTTATCTGTCTTTAACAATCCCAATTTTACTACAAAAAAAAAACCTAAACAATGCCAGCCAATTTTTTTTTTTGCTCAAATTGTAAGAGGGCAGGAAATATAATCTGTTTGTTTTTTGAACACGAATGTTGGCGTGACTTCACAATCTCTTGCAAAAATACAAAATATATTAAATTTAAAAATTTTTAATTTAGAATATATTCTTCTATGCTATTGCATTCAATAATAATTAAATTCATTTAAAAATGCCCTAGATTGAATTTTAAAATTCTCCGCGACCCATAAATAGCAAAAAATTTGGACTACGTGTGTGCCAAATCCCATTTCTGTAAGTGCCATAGATTCGTCAGGACTGTGTGCAGGAAAAAAACAGACAAACACTTCCTTTTATAATTTTTGAGATATAAAGTGTACCTGTTACTGAGACAACTTGTTTTGATTGGATAATTCTGTTTATTGACATGCAAAACGAATTTACTTTCCTTTCACATTAAAATTTGTATTTCAGGCCCTGATTTATCTGATTACATTAACTTGATCAACACCAGAATCTTTTATAAGCTATTTTGGTCTTGCAAGCAGTATTTTTCTTACATTTCAATTTTTATTAACTGTTCTTGTGCTTACAAATTTTGAGTTTCTGTATTTACTACATTCAGAGTTTATTTTTGTACTTTCTAAAACAATTGCTTTAATATATATATATTTTTTTAATCAAAACTGCATCAATGTTTGTTATCAAACAAAAAGACTCGACCTTTCTTGATTGAACGTTAGCTTTGGTCATATCACTAAAACAAAGAAATTACACTGATAAAATACGCAAGTACCACAGGATGTAACTTTTTAAAATTCATTAGCACATTCCCCTAATGTCGATAGAAATACGTATTGAGTGTTTGTTTTAGCAATTTGCAACCAAAAAACCCGAATTTATTTTGCATATTTTTGCATATTTGGGATTTTTTACATGTTTTGTGCATATTTGGATGATTTATTTTCTGTTTTCAAACATTTTTACAAAAGAAATTCAAAATTTTTCTGATAACTTTTTTTAGTGCGCTTGGAGAGAAGATTTTCAGAAGCAAAACGCATTTGGGTTGGTTGGCCTAACATTTTCTTGTTTAGTCAAAAATATATAGATAAAGATAAGATATAGAGGAACAGAAAAATAATTATGAAAGCGAAAGCGCGTGAAGCAAAACATATTTCTCAGTTATATAATAATCGAATGCTATGGAGACATATCAGTCAGACGGAGTCCTCAAACTATCTGGGCACATATTTGGTTGCAGGGCGATGCATCAAGGTCTCAATTTCATTTTATCCACGCCCAAGTGAGGATATTTGAGGCCAGGGCAGATTTAATGTGCACCAACCCCCTTGTACACGATGGTCTCTGGTTGGATTCAAACGAAAAATATATAGAGGAAAAGGATAACATTGATATTGGTCACGGAAGATATAAACTGACTAGGGGGCCTGCCCCCTGCTCGCTAACGCTCGCCAACCCCCGGAGGATTGCTTCGCAATCCTCATTGGTTCGCTGCGCGAACCTATGCTCGCTTCGCTCGCCTCAATGAAGACATGTGTCCTAGCATAAGGGATTGTTTACAAAATATGTTAGCAAAAAAATGTTTTTCAAATCTAAATTTGCTGTATTACAGAAAAAATATATACAGTATCTCTAAAATCAGAATTCAAATGAAAACTTTGTGCAAAGTTTGACTCGAAATGTGAGCGTTGCTTTGGAAATTGAATACGCAGCATGTTGTTTGTGTGTACATTTTCCCAGCACTCAAACGACCCACACTTTTTCATTGAATTTGTTGCCGAAAGTTGTAGTGCAAGCGTCTTGTTGAACTATAATTGTTGGCCCTGAAAAGGACTGTTTTATAAAAGGCCCTGAAAAGATCCTCCACTTTCTTTGATTTCTATTATAAACTAACTGCAACAGCTCATCAGAATTTCCTTTTTTTTTCTTCAATAAAACGCTATAAATTCAATCGATGCGCGAGACTTCGTGTTAAACAAACAATCGTACAGTGTTGCCAAAACGCGATTATAAATAACGTCTTTTTTGCGTGCCACGTAAGAGAATTATATATATAGATTAGAAGTCATGCAGGAAAGACTGTTGATTGCAAGGTGGAATTATACGTGTGAACCTCTCAAGATGGCTAAAACCACAGTCGTCATTTAGCCCACTTATGCTTTACGTTTGTTATTTCAGATTGTTGGAATACTGGCGGAGCTGATCCGCATCATAGTGACCATAACCCGACCTTTCTCTGACCTATTTTTGAACTTGGTCTATGGAATTTTCATGGGACCAACGAAGAAACTGCCACCCATCCAGAACAAAATCCTTCTCATGTCGGCGACAGAACTTGCGGAGAAAATACGGAAGAAACAGGTGAGTCCTTCCTGACATTGATTTTGAGATGAAAAACAGGATTATGAAACTCAAACTATTTCGGTATTTAAGAACAAAGCAATTGTCAATCTTTCGTTCGAGGGCACATCACTGACTGTGGGATTTTTTTCACACATTGGAAATAAGAGTTACTTCAGTACCTCAGATGGTTTGTGTTGCATACTTCCTTTAAGTGTTTATATCATGAGTGCATGTTAATCGCGAATGTTTATACCGTTACTCTTCCCCGCATTCAGATTTATGTCATGGGTTAATATTACTGTTTCCCTATATATATATTCTTCTCAAGATACAACTGGCTGATGCAATCTTTAATAATACGCAGTAATCAGGGGTGCCAGTTCAGAGGTTTTACCTTTAGATCTATAGGTTTCAGTTCGCTTCAGAGGATAAAACAGAGGCACAAAATGCTCAGAGGTAAATACAGAGAAAGAAAAAAGAACCGAAGTTTATGAAGAGGTCTGAAGTACAATTGCTGTTAATACGCCGTTTGTAAACTAGCGTTGGGGATTTTTGATGTTTTTGAGTTGGCAACACTGGCTTGCTGATTTTTCAGAAGTGATTATGATTCACAGAGATATTAACCTAAGTTCAGATTGTTTTTAACGCAGTGACCATTTCTACTTCGTTTTGCACAAAGGTCAAAAAGAAGAATTACAGAATCGAGGTAGGCTTAGTGGAATCCACGTAAGTGAGATAGTCTCCATTATATAACGGCTTAGAGTGCCAATCGATTGAGTAAATGAACATGGCGTCACAATATAAACATTATCAAACGAACAGTTGAATGTGGTCGCTATTAAACGTCGCTGTAAAGAATTCCCTCTTCAACTAGCAAAAGAAGTACACAGTAGGCTACCAGATAATGTTGGTGTGCTGTTTCATTTGTCTACACTACATCCCAATAATGCTGTGAGAAAAGTGAAGTGTAGCATTGTTCCACTTGCTGCATAATTCGTTTGCTTGAAACGTGTATGTTATTAAGAATAGGGCTGCATAGACGGGAGACAAATACTTGAAAAAAAAAGCTAGTTAGCCCCCATTTTTGGCATATTTATCAAAAGCTTATTAATGTTGGAATTAAAAAATAAAGTATACACATTTGTATCTTAATTCAGCAGCACGCAGTAAAAATAAAAAAAAGCACAATGCGCTTATAAAAAAATGCCATGGTGTGTGCGTAGCACATGGCACATATCAAAAATATCGATATACCTGTTCATCGGGGACATTTAAAATACTGTCGATAATATCGCGCCATTAGATATGTCGATATTTCCCAGATCTCTAAATCAGAGGTTTTCTAGAGGTTTACGTCTGCAAAACAGAGGTGTTTTGTTCTAAAAATCTGGCACCACAGGCAGTAATTGAGCCAGTTGTCTCTGGGTCTTTACGCTGCTCGTATCGTTTTTATGCCTGTCCATTGTTATGTCCCTTTATAATTATTAAATGTCTGGTTGGACGTGAAGTACACTCTTATTCTTGCATGACAAGGCACAAAGTTAGCTTCTCATGGAGTTTTCCCTTTGGATTTTTTTAAGACGGCAAAAATAATTGTTATCCACAATGCTATTCAGTACATAATAAAATGTTCCTTGAAATATATTAGAATTAAGTACCGCCTATTCGTTTTCTTTCTTTCTTTTGGCATAAATAAATTAAACCAAGTCTTATAGCCCGTGAGACTTGAGGCTTCGAAGTACCAGCTCGGGACTAGCCTGAGAGACGACAGCCAAGGCAGGAGATAATATGCTCGACTGAAGTCAGCTGAATTGCATCTGGAGCTCAGAGGGAAATGTTTGCAATCCAATTCGATTTTCATTGGCTTCAAGTGTTTGCTGCTATGTCTAGAGAAGAGCAGTTTTTTTTCTTCTGTTGCCTACTTTACTCATGGAGGCATAAGATTGACAGGCGCCTCAATCCCATGATAGTACTTTACGCAAGTCCAACTTGATTGGCTAATCTGATCACATGACCTAGATACGTACGTCATGAGAATTTTTCTGTTGGCGATTTATCTCTTCCTTTCTGCTTTCTTCTTTTCTTTTCAGATCCATGGCTATGGGTGGGTAGAGGTGGGAGCCGAAAATTGTATCCTTTTATTATATAAGTTAATAATTATATAAGTTAGTGTTTTATGTATGCTTTTTGTTACATCAGAATGGTCCTAAGCCCGGGGTTGGATACGACACCATCATCCTAAAGCAAAGGGGACGGCAGAGGGGCGGAAAAATATCAGCTGGTAGTGAGTTCAGGAGTGGTTCTTAGATTATTTATGTAAAATCAACGGAAGCTTGGAAAAATATAAAAAGGGTATTAAAAATTAGGAAAAGTAAATTAGAAAGAAAAGGAATTAAATTGGAATTTTTTAAAAATAATTTGGAGGATCTAAAAATTTTTCCGACAGCTGGGTTCGAACACGGGAAGTCATCCTCCGCTGCCGAAGCTGATCTGAAGGTAGGTGACTTTAGCCATTAGACCATTGTTGCTTCACGAAAAGAAGCTCTTTAAAGTATAAGTACCCTTAATATAAGTTGGCAAGAAATACTACTAACAACAACCATACAACATATATATGAGGAGCAAATCAGAGTCAACTTGTAGGACACTTACGCTGTACGCTGAGGCGCTAGTGTATGTATTGTATTTCTACGAAACAACGCGCATATTCAAAATCAAATGGTTACTGCAACAATCAGATTGGCTAAATATCCAAGTGAAGCCAAGCCCGTGAAACTAGCCAATCAAGTTGGACTTGCGTAAAGTACTATCATGGGATTGAGCCGCTTCTTAAGATTGACGGCAGGCGTATCAGTCATAAGTCGGAGGAGTCCTCCACATTCTGGTCACAAGCACTTTAATATCGGAGGCTATTACTTCACAGGTAAATCTACCGAAATATGATGACGCATTTAGATTTTACACCTCAGTCGAGTGGTCGGCTGTTTCGTTTCCAAGCAGAAAACGCTTGGTGTCATGTTCCTATCACACCATAGGATAGCAGTCCCATTTGAAAAAAATATATTGGGCAACCTACATCTCTAAGTATGAGATTGCAAAAATATTTAATCTTGCTCATTGGATGTTGGTGCATGGTTTTCAAATATTCTCGCCAAATACCAACATTAACTTTTTGACTACGGCTACAGATATAACTGGTGCGATTCTTTCTTGGAGCGAATTTTATAACTTTCAAGGTACAACTGCTGTATTAGCCGTCGTCTTAATGTTTCCTTGACGCGATCAAGATACAACTGCGGTATCGGCAGTACATAGAACCCCGTCCTTAGAACTTTTGAAAGTGGATTTTTATGGACACACTGCGTAGATTGGTTCTGTAAATTAAAAAAAAAATGCGAGGCTATTGTACGAGAAAGTCAATATTTTCCGACAGGAACTTCATGACTTGTATAATCTTTGCTTGGGCCTGGTTGTTACTAGCTGTGTTAATTGCCCATGTCTTTTGTCTTGGTGATCTGTTGGTTTTGGCAAGTGACGAATGCACGTGAGTGGGCAGTTGAAAACCCAATGATACGGCGTCCTTATCTGACCGCAAAGGCAGTTGTTAGATTGAATCTACATAGGTTACTGGGCAATGGTCCATGACCTGTGTAGAAAGGCGTGAGGTATGATCTGGGGGACTTACTTGTATTTTTGTTTCATCCCGCACTTTAGATCAGCTGTGAAGAAGTGATGAAGGCCTACGTGGAGAGAGCTATGGCCGTGCATCCGTGCATTAATGCCGCCGTAGACGAGCGTTACGAAGAGGCTTTGAAAGATGCCAGAAACGTCGACGTCTTTTTGGCCAGTGGAGTGAAATCAGAAGAACAAATAGCAAAGGATACTCCGCTACTAGGACTACCGTTTACTTGCAAAGAAGCCATTGGTGTGAAAGGTAAGCTATAATTCATAACAATGGAACATGTTACGAAAACATTCATAGGGCCGCCGTGGCTCAGCGGTGTGTCCACTACGCTAGCAACAAGCAAGCTGTAGGCACCGCATGTGTCCGATTCTTGTAATTTAGCCTGTTTGTATTTTTATCTTCTGTACCTGTTGAACGCTCCTTGCGTGTGTATGTCCCTTACTTGGCTCCGAGTGTCATGCGATTGGCGCAGATTGGCCAAATGTGGCAAGCCCTTCGAGCACAGGATATCTGCCGAGGTACCAGCTAGAATGTATATTCGATTAGGTACAGCTTCAGTCTACGTTTATAGCGGTGGCAACAGCATTGGCGATGGTTTTTTTTTGTCGCACTTCTAGTAACGAGTTATGGCAGGTTAAGGCAACCTATCTGTATTACGGTTATTGCGGGTTTTATGGCAACCTCGGCAAGCGGAAAGTTTAAATTTTCATTTTGAATATTCTAGAAAGTTCTTTCAGAATCCGTTAAATTTTCGTTTAATTTCATTGGTTCATTTTAAATAATTTTTTTTTTTGGAGACTTCAGAAGTGCGCCAACAAAAGCGCCAAGGCCCTTGCTACCGCTATAAACGTAGACTGAAGCTGCACCTTGGATTAGCCGTTGAATGTATTTGACCGAATATTACTCTATCGATAGACAGGGCGACACAGATAAGAACCTATCGCGTGGTTACTCGAAAAACCACTCACTATACAATTAGCCTAGGAATTTTTAAAGTTTGATATGGTGAAACCACTTTACTTAAAAGTGTCAAACCTTACGGTGGTAAATTTATTGATTCGAAACTAAAACAAACTTCGAATTTCTACTCTTCACACTCTTTCTATAATTCCTTATATCTACCGCTGTCTTAACACGCTGCGCTTTTTACTCGCAATTTTAAATTTTGCAGCCTTCCTGGAAAGAGTTCCAATCAATTTTTTCCTTCTTGACCAATTTAATCTTTCCTAGGATTCTATCAAACAATAGTGTTGCCTACTTCCTTTAAGCGTTTATATTATGAGTGCTGTTAATCATGAATGTTTATATTATGAATG
Source organism: Metellina segmentata (assembly GCA_947359465.1). Classification (NCBI taxonomy): domain Eukaryota; kingdom Metazoa; phylum Arthropoda; class Arachnida; order Araneae; family Tetragnathidae; genus Metellina; species Metellina segmentata. The sequence goes on along the minus strand of OX375880.1, from coordinate 38,186,002 downwards.
CTGTTAATCATGAAGGTTTATATGTTACTCCCCCCCATTTATAATTATGATGTTATGTGTTTACATTACTGTTTCCAGTATATATATTCTATCAGTTACAGCTGATGTAATCTTTAAAATACGCAGTATAAGGCCCCGTTCACACTAGGCGCGTAAGATGCGCGTTGGCGAGGCTGTCAGGGTCCCGCTCTTCAAGGTCGCAAAGATAGATACTTGAATTAGGGGAATAAATAATTGTAATTTAACGGCGCGACCTTGCTAGCCTCGCCATTCCCGCGTTGAAACGTCTCATATGAACCTAATGAGACAGTTGCTTCTGAATCTTTACCATGCTTGGATCGTTTTTATGCTCGTCTATTATTGTGATGTCCCTTTAAAATTATAAAATGTCTTGTTGGACTTTAATTATACTCTTATTCCTATATTACAAGACATAACAAATTAAGGTACTGTTTTTTTTTGTTGTCAGTTTATGTATTGTTGGGTTAAAAGCAATACTACACTAAGAAATTTATGACCTCAGAGGGAAAATTAAAAAAAATATATAGCATTTTATCTTCATATTATTCAATATCTCAGTTTAGAAATGAAACACCCCAATCAAAAAAACAGTTTGGATATTAAACAGGGGGAAAATACTACTCGCTAAGTGTTTTTGAAGAATTAATCTAACCTTGCAGAGAAAAAAAAATACATTTGCGAACGCCAATCTAATCACACCATTCTTGCCTAGAAAAAGCTAAAAAAAAAAAAAACCTATCATTTTTAACATTTTGACATATTGTGCTTCATTTGACCAAATTATCAATACACTTGTTTTAAAATCTTATTGTTATTTTTTTTCTAACATTTACTATACTCAGATAAATATACACTAACCAGATAAATGAACGCTGACTGGGCTTTTAATTGTTCTCTTGCATTTCAACTAGTTGAATATTTTATTCTGCTTTCGAAGTACTCGGTCTGTCGCATTATTTCGGAACCTCTTCACGGAGAGCTTTCAACGTAAACGGAGAACTTCATTTCCATACAAAGGGAAACTAATCACGACTACTTTCGCAACACAGGTATGGCCCAAACTTCAGGACTCGTCCGAGAAAAGGATCACCTGGCCGAACAAGATGGCGCCTCGGCCGCTCTGTACCGCAAAGCAGGCGCCATTCCCGTCACCGTGACAGACGTGCCAGAGCTGTGCATGTGGTGGGAGAGTTCCAACCACGTGTTCGGCTTGACGAGGAACCCTTACGACAACCGCAGAACCGTTGGTGGAAGCTCAGGTAACTAACTGCCAAAGAATAACAAAACATTCTGATTAGGTGGCCGGCCCCAAGCATAAAGACATCAGGGGCCCTTGTACAGTCGCGGGAGAAAACACGAACCACCTCCTTTATTTCGAGATCTATTCATATCAGAACAAATTCAAAGGTATCATTCGATAGGGAACAACGTCCTCTGCAAATTCAAATCCAAAAACGTTGCATAAGGGATGTCTTCATATCAAATATTACGCAAACAACAAACTTTCCGATGGAAACACCGTGTTTTGATGCCATAATCAGATTTTGCATAGTTAAATTAGTCCAGGTCTCGAAATAACCGGGTGCACATGAAAATAAAATTGTGCACCTAATTTTTTTCCCGCTAGGTGCACGCAGTGCAACTAACGTTAGAAGAAGGGGAGGGAAAACGTGTTTCATTTTATTTTGATGTTTGAACAAAATATTAGTATCAACCTCTCTCGCTCTAAAGGAACGTAATTAAAATTCCTAAATACACACTAAGCGAAAGCAAAATCGCTGGGCCGTAACGGGCTTATACAGGAGGAAGGTTTACTTGTGCCACTGCCACCAGAACTTTCCGATGATCAAGACATTTTTCAGATGGCTCTGTTGAAGCGACTATCGCGACATCCATGCGCCGGATACCTTGGAAAAAAAAAACACGAAAGTTTTTAAAGAAACACGGCACATAATCCAACTATGCAGTTCGCCGATTGCAGACAGATTTAAATCCATTGTTAAGGAACCACTTATGTCAGCTTTTGCTGTCTTCGAGCTATGTTATTGGCCAAACAATGAAGAAATTGAGAGCTATGGGAACAAAGAAATTGGGAATTTATGGTTGCATTTTCAAATTCCATTAGAAGTAATAATTTCGCAGATAAAAAAAATTGTTTCAATATTTTTATTTACTTTCTACTAGGTATGCGACATCGACAGCAAAACATCGATGTTGATATTACATCGACCCAAAAACATCGATGTTTTTAAAATTCAGTGCATTTAAACAACCCCACCCCCATTTCTTAAAACTGGTTTAGCAACTATAAAATAGTGATGCTACATCGATGTTTTTAAAATAAAGTGTATTCAAACTTTTTTCCCCATTTCTTAAAACTGGTTTAGCAACTAGTAATGCGACATCGGCTCCAATGCATCGATGTTTTTCTAAAACATCAATGTTTTGAAAACATCGACATCGATGTCGCATCCCTACTTTTCAGGCCCTTCACTCTTGGCCACTTTGGTCTAGAAGTATGTACAATTTGATAATTATGAAAATTATGCTACTTTATTAATTTTAAAAATTTTAAAACGATACTTTTTTCATTTAAAAATAAAGCATCAACAACGTATAAACATCGATGTTACAAAAAATTCGACTCCAATACATCGATGTTAAAAACATCGATGTTTTAAAAAAAAAACATCGATGTTCTGAAAACATCGACGTCGCATCTCTACTCTCTGCTACTAACCTATCTAAACATACCCAACTAATAAAGTAGTTTACATTACATTAATGAGCCGCGGTAGCTCAGTCAGTAGAGCGTCGGGCTCGCATCAGAAGGGTTGTGGGTTCTGTCCTCGGCGGAGCCTACAATTCTGATGATTTCGAGATCGGCGCTTCGACCTGGCTAAAGACCGTCGTGTTCACTAATGGTGACTGGGGCACGTTAAATAGGTCGTGGTCACAATGTCCCCCATGTTCCCATACCAAATCAATACCTCTGGGGGTACCTGATCAGGGGGTTATTGGCCTCTGATTGGAATCTAAATTACGATATGTGTGAGTGAATGGATGTATGAAAGGGACCTTCCTGTAAAACGGATGTGTCATGTATGTCGAGCAAAGTCGGACTTCCTCCCAATGGGGCTCAATAACATGGAAGGCGCACCCCCCTCGCCTCTTGCCGTCTTCGACGGGCCTGGCACTCCTCTGGTCTGCCAGTGTAGGCATAAGAAACAACAACAAACACATTACATTAATGCTCTAAAATTACCTTTTTTTTAAATATGCACCTGATATGTAATCTGTGCACCTAATTTAAAAACTTAGGTGCACTAGGTGCATCTGCATTAAAAAAAATCTATTTCGAGGCCTGAATTAGTCTAAGTATGAAATTTGATGTATTTACTATCAATATATCCAGAGATATTGAATGTTTAAGTTAGTTTAAATTGCAGGGATCATCAAGCTCCTTCTATTTTATTTGAAGGTCGACGCCCTTGTCCTAAGACTTGACACTGCTGTAACCTTACAACCCAACGCGTGACGTTGAGCCATACCGCATGTTTGGCAAGCCATATTAGCTGCATATTTCTAATATTGATCATCCATGCTTGTAGGGACTGGGCTCTAAAAATAAAAACATTTAGGGGAAGAGGAGTTTCGAGCATCTAGGTCTCAGCGGTCAATGAAACGAATCCACAGTTAGGGATGCGACATCGATGTTTCAAAACATCGATGTTCAAAATTAAAACATCACTGTTGAACAATGTAAAACATCAAATACATCGACCCAAAAACATCGATGTTTTTAAAATTCAGTGTATTTAAACTTTTTCCCCCATTTCTAAAAATTGGTTTAGCAACTTGTGATGCTACATCGACAGCAAAACATCGATGTTCAAAATTAAAACATCGATGTTGATAATTCATCGCCCCCAAACCATCGATGTTTTAAAAATTCAGTGTATTTAAACTTTTTTCCCCGTTTCTTAAAACTGGTTTAGCAACTTGTGATGCGACATCGGCTCCAATACGTCGATGGTTTTTTTTCTAAAACATCAATGTTTAGAAAACATCGACATCGATGTCGCATCCCTACTTTTCAGACCATTTATCAATGGTCACTTTGGTCTAAAAGTATGTTCAATTTGCTGTATATAAAAATTATGCTACTTGTTTATTTTTTAATTTTTCTAACGGTACTTTTTTCATTTAAAAATAAAACATAGACAACGTAAAAACACCGACAAGTATAAACACCGATGTTACCAAAACATCGATCCCAATACATCGATGTTTTTTTTTTTTTTAAACATCGACATCGATGTCGCATTTCGAATCCACAGTATATTACTGCTAAATAGCTATGGCGAAACGTTACTGAAAAAGAAAGTGTCCGAAAATAAAATAATTAAGCCTTTAGCAGTAACCAAAGACACTTGGAGATTTCTGGAATGTTTTAAAAGAGTGAAATGTTCATTTCGTTATCGTAAATTCCGTCGAAAACAAGACTGCCACTTGTTAAGAAATTTGAGGAAGGTCTGATCTTCAAAAAAATTCGTCAATCCTGGTCGCTATAGAAACATGGCTTGTTTATTTTGAGTAGGGAATGACTTAATTTTATTGTTTTGCCAATGTTTGGGCTGCGCCTTCCTTGGGGAAAATATGATATGATCCGTTTCTATGGCAAGAGCTACGAGCAGACTATGTCTAAAGCAGTTCTCATGGCAAACAGACCTTGTGGATGCAGATGATATTGTTTGTGGGAATATACTCCGAAATCAATTGGTGCAAATGTTTGAATTTATTGTACATGATAATTCTGTGAATCAAGATATTATTTATGCAAATATCTATAGCTTATTGCGTGTGGTTGCTCTTCACAATTTTGTATGCTATTAGTATGCAGTCCTTTTATTTTTCTTAAATATATTTGTTTTGTTTATAGTTTAATAAAAATATCGTTACCTTTTTAAAGTGAGGGATTCGAATTATACTTTTGGAAAATGAATAATTCGATCATAAACTTTTAATTTTCATTGACAATTTCAATGTGTGTGTTCACCAAATGTGACTCAATTATTATTTTTATTTTAACATTCATCAATAAAGCATCGTGTATTGAAAAATTCCAATTTGACCACTTTAATGCAATGTCTCCTGATTGTTGATTTTGAAGTAATTAAATGAGTGATGTATAAGTACAGATGTGAGCTATTTGTTGTGCATTTTCAGGGGGCGAAGGCTCTATCATCACTTCTGGAGGAGCTCTGTTTGGCATCGGAAACGACATAGCTGGAAGTATCCGTATACCAGCAGCTTTTTGTGGAATTTACGGTCACAAGCCTTCGCGAGGTAAGTTTTCATCTAAAAGAATAATACAAGTGTACTTCCAAATGTTTCCTGGTGTTAGGGTTGCCAGAAGACGAATACCAGAAAAGAGAATAGTTGGTAAAATTATTTAAGATAAAAAAGAGGACACGAAAAGCATGTACTATTAGTGTATAATTGTTAGGTATCTAAGAAAAATCTATCATCTTTGACGAATATTGAATAGTATATTAGCCTCTAACTGAAAGAAAATCTACCGAACAGACACCTACTTACGTGTTTTGAAAAGAATTATAAATGTAAAGAAGTTATAAATGCAAACACTGACCATTTATTAAAGTCTTTTTTCAAAACGTTGCAAAAAATAAGAATCCAATTTTAAAACACCAAACATATAACACCAAAATAATAGTATATACATATCTAATTAATAGAAATTAAACATTTTTTTCTCATATTTGTATGAGCCCATTACGTCACGCAGTAGCTTTTTGTTGTTTTTAATTTCACTATAGAAATTTTTGCACGATCCATCCTTTTTATTATAGTTTACTATTAATATTGCTTTAACAGTATAAAAAAACAGCTCCTTTTTCCATTGGGAACCAATCATCGAAAATATTCTTTCAACATTTGCATTGTGTTCTTGTATGGCAAAATAAAATTCACAAATTTTCAGTATTTCTGAATGGAATTCTGAATTACTGGTTTGTTGTAAGTATACTAGTCATTTTGAGTTTGATGACATTTCTTTAAATTAATCATCATTGACGTGTTTTTTTATCAAGAGTTTTAAATTGCAATATTGATCGAAACATTTTATATCATTAATGTGATCGTCTATCTTCGAATTAATAAAAAAAAAAAAACAGCATTTTCAATTTGTACCCACATTCAGGTACAGTTGTAAGTGTCATATACTCAAAAACATTCACATTCTGAAATTCACGAGTCCAAGATGTTATGTGCTCTAACGATTTTTTTATAGCAATTAATTGCATCATTTTTAAAATTATCGGATTTTATCACTGTTGTATGGTATATTACACAAATGTACCGCCTGTTGAGAATTTCGATTGATAAATAAACTGTAATATTTATTCTTTTGACATGAACACGAGAAATGATAATTTAACAATGGGCAGACAAATACTGACAAACAACACAAGTAAATAATACACCAACACATAATTAAACCCACCGAATTCAGCGCAACTAGAGAGATTTAATGCTAACAAAAATGTGGCTAAGTAAGCAATGCGATTTCCTTCCAAACTAAAAAAAGGCTGCGAAAAATCGTCCGTTTTGCTATTCAAGTATTCATTCTGATATAATACAAATATTTCTCTTTATTATTATTCTAACACGAAACTATTTCTCATTGGTTATCTTTTCTATCTCATAATGAGACGTTTATACATGGAGCTCAGTACACACTAGAGGTTGAACTTCTTGTTGAATATGGTTAGCAAAGAAAAGTAAACAACGATTATCTTCTCTTTTGAAATCGCTTAGAACTTTTTGCGGGTATTTTTTAACGCAATCCAAAAAGATGAAAAAGAGAACTTAAAGTGAACAACCGATAAAAAGAGAACAAAAAATATTCGACTTAAAAAAAAAGAGAGCGAAAAAAAGAGACCTGAGCTGAAAAAGAGGACATATTCTCTTTAAAAGAGATGATCTGGCAACCTTACCTGGTATGGTATCTCTCTTTTCGTTTGATGAATGAAACAAATAACACTAACTACTCTGACTTTTCTGCTCTCAGTTTTTCTCGCCAAAACACGATGGCCGCCGAAGTCAGTATTGGCTTTCCCTAGCTTCGGCTAATCCGCTGTGGGTTTTCAATAACTCGGTACGGAGGGGTCTGCTTCCATTCGAAGAAGAAGAAGTCAGTATTGCAGCCATCTTGGCGATTCGATTAGTTACATATGGAATTGAATAGGTAACAATTATTACGAATTGAATAATAACAAATCTATACGTAGTATCAAGGTTGCCACGTTTGGCGGAAATTTGTTAAGTCTCGTGAATCACATCTTCGTACTTTGCATTAGTTAGTAAAATTCCGTTGTTCCTTTTGCTTTTGTAAATAGTTTTGTTAGTTAATCCCTTAGTTAAGTCTCGTTAATCACATACAGCTTCATACTTGCATTATTTATTCAAATTCCGTTATTACTTTTGCGTTGGTAATTTGCGTGAGATCAAGCAAGTTCAACTTTGGAAAATGCTACCAACTAAAACTCACTTCAGGTTTCAGATCAGTCAACACCATTTCCTTAATAAACAGTATTTAGTCTCAGAGGAAAAGTAAAATAGTTTTCGATAATAAGAGCCAACGCTTCACGCCATACTTCCACTGAGGAAAGAGAAGTGGAATAGACATCATTTGAATAATGATGATGTCGAGGGATTCGCGGTCTTATTGCAAAAATGCCACCACTCAAACAGTGTAGATGTACACGTCTTATAACCGAGAAACACCAAAACGATTTAAGTGTATTCTATGTGAAATTATCTTAATTTCCCTCCCTTTCTAACAGATGCCCAATTTATGACTTGTAATCTTCCGTTTCACATACTTGGCTTTTTTACAGGTGTAGTACCAAATTTTGGAACCTACCCTTTCTGCGAAATCGTACACCCCAAAGAAGATCGAACTATGGAATTCGTCAGTACAGGGCCAATGTGTCGTTATGTGGAAGATATCCCTCTGTTGTTGAAGGTGCTGTCGGATAACGATGAAAGAATCGACTTAGACAAAAAAGTAAACGAATCAGATTTTTTTTCTTGCATCTCTAGTACCTACTACTAGATGTTAAAAAAAGACGAGATTTGAAAATAATTAATTTTTTTACTTTTATCACAAGCACATTAAAAGGTAGTTATTCATTAGAGATAAATTAACGCGATTTTTGAATAAACAGTAACCGATTACACAGATATATCCAAAAGTTAAGGATAATTATATCCGTGATGAATCTCGTACCTGAACTTGAAAGTTCCTGAAATGACAAGTGATTGGTCTACAAGCTATGTGAACTAAACTAGGAACACCCACACTAAGGTGGGTCGAAAAAATTCAATATATTTTTTTCATAACGCTTTAGTGCGGAAAGTTGACTATCGTAATAAGAAGAAAAACGGCATAAAAATTAAAATCGGTTAATATCCTCCGTTTGCGCATTGTACTTGCAGTTTATGAAAAATTGCAAAAATCACGATATTTTTGTAATTTTTTTTCTGTTAGTTAAAACTTTTTAAATAAACACGCTTTTGTTTTTTATGCTTTATTTATGATTCAAATAACCTGAATAAATTAATTTCTGATCAATAATCTAATTTTTTCCGTTCACACAACGTCTTAGAAAAAACAGAAATTTAGCAATATTTCGCAATTTTCACTGTGCAACTCTTCTTTCCTTTTGCTAGAACAACTCACTTGAAATAGATTGAACTGGTTTGAGCCTTCTGAGAAAAATTGGGGTCCTTTCTTTAACGGTCCGTTCTTTGAACGTTCGTCGAAAAATTGAATGCCAAGCAATTTCTCAGGAATGTGAAAGACCACTATTCTCTTATCCAGAAACCTGGATCAACTTATAGTGGACATGTATCTCCTTCCTCGAGTTCATCAAATGGTTAACTCAAAGCATTATTTCTCGTTTGTCTGAACTATCAATATTACTAGAAAAACTAGAAGTAGTATGATGTGATGGCACTTTAACCAACACTGGATGGAAGAACGGTGTCATCCACCGACTAGCATATGCCTCCTGCATTTTAAAGAGCTTCCTTTTTGCCACATTTTCTAACATATCGACTGTCAAACTGCAGGGCCTAGATCTTTAAGTCGGCCAATCGGGCAGCAGGTCACTTGCTGTGAAAAACTTCCTATGGTCCATTATGAACCCATGGATTGTTCGATTCCTGATATAGACAGGAATTTTGTTGAGCAAAGAGCAACAGTATTTGTTTGACATTTCAAATGCAATCACCTTGGGACATTGTTCAGAAGACTTGACAAATCGGAACCCTGATACTTTGTCCCATTACAGATAGCCAACTGCGGCCAACTGAATCCTTAGGTTGTATATAAGTTCATCAGATCCATCCGGAAACTTAAAATAAGAAGTTGGCTTCATCTTAAAATGACACATGCCTGTGTGGTTTGCCATAAAAAAATAGCAAATATTTTACTGACGGACCAACACATGTTTTTAAAGCAATCCAAACATCACGGTATTTATCCGACGATTTACTTCAAGTTTTGTTGATCCATCAATACAACGAAATGCGTTTTTTGCGCACCCAGAGAATGTACTTTTGGCAATGCTTGTCGATGATAGAGAGTATATTCAGGAGCTCGGTTACTAAAGGATCTTAAAAGCAAGACAAACCGTCCCAAAGAAGACTTAGAAATTTAGTACCACCGAAGATAAACTTTCAAGCTTCCGATTACATTGAAATTATTAATTGGAATTTTTGTGTGGTGTTTCCTCCCCCGATGCTGCGGGACCTAAGTAAAGATGATATTAAATCACTCATGACTTCTAACACTACGTCCATCAGAAAAATACAAAAGTTTCCCTGTAAAACCCAGGCTGTGGAGAGGTGCGTCAAACTTGTAATAGAGGCCTCGAATAAAGTATGTGGACATGAAGCTAGAGATGGCTATATGCGAGCACCACTGAAGTCTAGATAGGTTCTGCCTCATTTCTCCAAAAAATCAGACTTTCAATGTGTAGTAGGTATAAAAAAGAAAAGTAAAAGACACAGTTAGTCAAAGAATCCTACTCTGGAAAATAGTTGTAAATATAATGTAAATGCCACACCCAACAATTGGATGGTTGTGGGTGAGGTTCCAGGTGGTGAGTTCTGGGTCGTTTTGTTCTAGCAAAACGAGCGATGAGTTGCACAGTGAAAATAGCGAAATATTGGTATATTTCCGTTTTTTCTTAAACGATGCGCGAACGGAAAAAACTAGATTATTGATCAGAAATGAATTGTTAAGGTTATTCAAACCATAAATAAAGCATAAAAAACGAAAGCGTGTTTATTTAAAAAGTTTTAACTGACAGAAAAAAATTACAAAAATATCGGGGTTTTTGCAATTTTTTATAAACTTTCAAGTACGATGCGCGAACGGAAGATGTTCACCGATTTTAATTTTTTATGCCCTTTTTCTTTTTATTGCAATAATCAACTTTTCCACACTAAAGCGTTCCGAAAAAAAAAAATTGATTTTTTTTCGACCCACCCCCTAATTCACACGCCTCTTGGTGCTACTGGGAACAAAAGAAATGTAAAACAAAATGCTTTTGTGAACACATTGTTTGTTTTATTTATTGCGAAAATAATAATTATTTGCTCTGTTATAAGCAACACACCTAATAAGGAATAGGTTCAGGGTGGTAACATAACCGGAAACTCAGGGAATTCTCAGAAAACTTTTTATTTCTGGAAAAATCGGGGAAATCTCGGGGAAAATTTGCAAATTTTACAAAAAATCAGGGAAATTTTGACAATTCAAACGGCTACCATTAAGGTTTGTCCTATTTAGAGATGCGCGATTACGAGTACTTTTGAGAATCGAATAAATTGTATTCGCGGAAATTGTAATTCGAATAAATAACCATAGCGTCGTAATTTTTTTACACCGCGAAAACCCACGCCGCCGTTTTTTTTGCGGCTGCAGCGTCTTGTCGCCGTGAGGCTAGCGATACAACTTGTGGGATACAATTTAAAATTTGTGTAACAAATTATGTTTTTTGTGTATTAAATTAATTATTTTTGTTTGCAATTACATTTTTATGTATAGTTGCATTTGGTTTCGATGAATAGTGTGACAATGTAGGGTCATATGTAAAAAGTTTATAATCAAAATATTTTGCATTTTTTTTCCAGTTTTTTCAATTGCAATTATAAGAGTTCCATTAAGGTTTCCAACCCTTACAATAACAATTAAAATATCTGTAGAGGAAAAATACAAAATATTTGTGGAGAATGATTCTTTTACACCCTCTGACACTAAATATTTAAAAATAGTGTTAAAAATACCAATCACGGATCATAACATTTCTTAAGGGAATTGTTAAATCAGGGAAATTTTTGTGAGACTATCAGGGAAATCATGGAATTATCAGGGAACTTTTTTTCAAGGATTTTGTTGCCACCCTGAGGTTGTTTTCTGACCTAAATGCATGACTCGCATCATGTAGACATGCTTTCCACAAGAGTTACTGAGTCATGGAGTTCCATTTGCGCTCTAGAATACGTCTTAGCTCTTGGAACGGTTCTTGTTGGTGTCACGGCTGCAATACCACATCCTGGAGCATCCCAAGCATGATCTATTGAATTGAAATCAGGTGACCATGCTTGATATGAATTCAGTGCTATCGTTAATTTTTGTACAGGTGTGTACTTTCTCCCTTTGATCTGCTTTGTTCAGATGGACAACCAGCCCCCACCACCTGTCATGACCATGAGTAGAGCCAAATTTATTCCTGGCCTTAGTTTCCGTTCTGGCCCTAGCAGAAAACTATGGTGATACTTTGTAGTAAACAGGTCGTTTTTACGCAGAGTTGACTTTCTTGCTATATCAGTTATTACTAGGAATGCGACATCGACAGCAAAACATGGATGTTCAAAATTAAAACCGATGTTAATAAAACATCGTTCCAAAAACATCGATGTTCAAAATTAAAACATCGATGTTGATAAAACATCGCTCCAAAAACATCGATGTTTTCAAAATTCAGTGTATTTAAACTTTTTTTCCCCATTTCTTAAAACTGGTTTAGCAACTAAGGATGCAATATCGACAGCAAAACATCGATGTTCAAAATTGAAACATCGATGTTGATAATGTATCGCCCCAAAATTTGGATGTTTTTAAAATTCAGTGCATTTAAGCGTTTTACCCCTTTTCTTATAACTGGTTTAGCAACTAGTGATGTGACATTAGCTCCAATACATGGATGTTTTTTATAAAGCATCGATGTTTTGAAAACATTGACATCGATGTCGTATCCCTACTGTTCAGACCCTTCACTTTTGTTCACTATGGTCTAAAAGTATGTTCAAAATGCTGATTATGAAAATTGTGCTACTTAGCTTTTTTGAATTTTTATAACGGTACTTTTTCCATTTAAAAATAAAACATCGACAAGTATAAACATCGATGTTACAAAAACATCGACCCCAATACATAGATGTTAAATACAACGATGTTTTTCATAAAACATCGATGTCGCATCCCTAGTTATTACTACTATTTCTCGCAAATGCAATACCTCGTAGTTTAATGACCCCTTGTTACAAAAGACTACTCAAAAACAGCTAAGAAACTCGTAGTATAACTGGTGTATATATAATTATTTATGAAGATATAGTTCGACTTACATCTGCTTTTGAATACGGTTGAAAACGCATTGAATTTTTTTTTCTTCCAATTTTAGGTAGACTTTAAGAAATTGAAAGTGTATTACCTCGAAGAAATGCCTGGGTTTTTAAATGCCGCCATTCCGGAAGTCAAGTTTGCAGTTTCGGAGGTAAGACTAAATTTTAGAATAAGATTAGAAGAGCGGAAATTTATGTCTTTATTTATATATCTGACACACAAAAGTATATTCTTCTTATTTCCACCATTTCAGTTCTTCAAATCGTATTTAGTTATTATAAGGTCAACAGTTAGAACTTTTTTGAAATGTTTTAAAACAGACACGTTTAAAGCTATAATATTGAACACTTGTCACTACTGACTCTTTGATGCCGAATAGTTTGATGTGAAAACTTCAGTGGTAAAAATTTAAACTACCGGGCGGTTTACACTTGCATCATTATTGTCTCTCATTATTTAAATGATTTAAAGTGTTTTTCCCTCAAAATAAAGTGTACATGAATGAATGACTTGAAATTCGGATATGAGACATTTCTGTCCAACTAAATGAAGGTGGAGGCAGTATTTCTGAGCGAAACATGCTTTCTGTTTACGTGTTCTGCATATGACGTAACTTGGCTTGCTTTCTATCACGATTTTCAGCACTCCGATAGTAAAAATTTGAAATCGGTAGATGATAGTTGATTGGTTATATGCCAATTAGATTCAAAACCCAATGTTGCCCAAACTAAGATAAACTACATTTTAAGATAACCCCACTATGTATCATGGGAGGGCATTTGTGTAGCTGAATAGTATCTGCGCATTCTGTCTGGTATGTTTGTTTATACTGAAAATCCCCTAACAACAGATACTTCTAAATATCTTTCTTTAATTATTCAATTTAACCACCTCGTTATAATTTTTCATCGCTTTACTCTGGTCTTGCTTCGTAAAGGAAGAGAGATGTTATTTATAACAGACTGTAGCCTCTGCGTGGCTAGCCCGGCGTTGCTCGTGCCCGTGGTGTAAGGTATTAATCTGGTGTAAAATTTTCCGCAGATTTCAAATCCGTTGACATTTTTACTCTATCTTTAACGGCCTAGGACAGTGTTTCCCAAACTTTTGACATATGCGTACCCCTTCTATAATTTTCGTAACGCTGAGTAGGGGAAGACGGGGTACAATGAAACAAGGGGTACAATGAAACATTACTTCTAAAATCAGTACAATTTGTCACAGAAAGTTGCAATTTATACATATGTTATACAACTATAAGTTCCAATTACTGATGTGATTTGGATACATTCGCACTTCTACAACATTAGCAATAGAAGATTATTGGTTTTTCACCATTGAAAGTAAGTTTCTTTACTAAAAGTAATTTTGTCTCTTTTTCCTCGTTGTTATATGTAATAATTATTTTTTCTATTCATTGTTATCTTTGTGTTGTTGTCTTCATACCTCCAGAACCAAAAATTAAAAAAAAAATATTAGAAGCTTGAAATTTTTTTTTATTTAGTAACCTCAGTACGGAGTACAATGAAACACTTGCAGATGGGGTACAATGAAACATGTTTCATTGTGCCCCGGGTAAATGCATTTACTTGAAGTAATATATCAATGGTAAATATAATATCACTGATATAAAATAACATATTACTGGTTGTCATTAATCTAAATAAAACACTTTTACTAAGGAAATGGCAACACCTTACATTAATAGGAGAAGGCAACACCAAATCAAAACAGTAATCATTTTGAAAGCATGCAAAATTAAACTGTTTTTTTTTCCTTCTAAAAAAAAGTACAGATTTCAATAGTAAGTTAGATTTTTTATATTCAAAAACATTTAAGAATAGTTTATTTATTTCATAGGCGTAAACTGCACTTACTACAGTTCACAATCCTCCTAAAGTTCTTGATCAAAGGGGCCAAAAATAAATAGGTCAATTAATTTCTGGTAAAAGGGATGTTCTTGTTACAATGTGTGGATTTATTAATGCTTCTGGAAATTCTATACCCCATTATTTAGTATTCCTAGAGTAAATTTCAAGTTTTGCATGTTGAATGGAGCTGTTTGTGGGACTGTGGGAGATGCAACAAAATCGGGTTGGATGAATGGAGATATTTTTGTTAATGTTCTAACAGATTTCCAGGCACATACACGCTGAACGAAAGAAAATCCAGTTCTACTAATAATGGACTATCATGAATCACATATTACAATTGCAAGTCTAAATTTTACTAAAGGTAACGGAATTGTTGTTGTAACCCTGACCCCCATACCAGTAACAAATTGCAGCCGCCTTTAGACAAAACTGTGTTCAAGTCACTTAAAAATTTCTTCAATCTAGCTGCAAATGAGTGGATGCTGTGTAATCCAGGTCGTACAATATCTATCTATGAGATATCTTCTTTGCTTGGCACTGCTTATTTTCTTATCACTCCACAAAATATTACAAAAGGTTTTTCAGCAACTGGAATATGGCCTTTCAATAGACAAATGTTTTGTGAAGAAGATTATTTGTGTTCGTATGTGTCAGATAGGCCTTGTCCTACTGAAAATTATTCCCATGGTCAGATTAATGAAACTGATGAGCTGAGTAATGAAACTGAAGACCAGACAGACAAAACCCAAGAATCAGAAGTGGTGGATCTTGCCATAAGTAAATCAGAATCACCGACTGCAAGTTGATCAGCAAATGTTCATACACCATGCACTAGCTCTAAACCTGTGAGGAAATACATTTATCCTCAAGAGATAAAACCTTACCCCAAGGCTGGTCCAAGAAAGTAAGAGTAGGAAACAGAAAAAAAAAGAGTTTAGTTCTCACCACACAAGTAAAAAATGCTCTGGTTAAGCAATTAGAAAGTAAAAAGGGGAAAAAAAACTAAGAAGGGATTGTTTTCAAAACAAACTCTGCCTCCTACAGACTCTGAAGATGACGATGATCCGGATTATTTTCAGCTCCAGATGATCACTGAAGTACTAAGAATGAGATATCCACACATAACAGTGTGACACAAGCAGTATCTGTATAAATGATTGTTTTAATCAATGAGGGTGAACTGAAACAAGGAAATATATTCTGTTGGAGAAATCATAAATTTAAATGAAGTTGAATGTGACTAAAATAAACTCTATAGGGTGAAAATTTCTTGCATCATTTGGAGTGTTTCATTGTACCCCAGTATGTGTTTCATTGTACCCCGCCATACGGGGTACAATGAAACACTTTGAGACATTTACTTTTTGTTATTTTACAAGCATAAAGATATTGTTTAGAACCTAATAAAAATTTATTTAAATGGGGAAAATACAAGTTTAAAAGTATGCATTAATTATATTTTTGTGGCAAAATTGTGGATAGGAAAAAATAATTAGTAAATTTTGTTTCATTGTACCCCGTCTTCCCCTACCCCTCGTCGAAAAAATGGATGCATTTTAATAAAAATCAAAATGTATTTTTTCTTTTTTTATGACATACACAAAATAATAAGAAAAGAGAAATAAAATTATTTATAGTAAAATAAAAATAAAAGTTATATTATAAATAACGTTTATATTTGGATCAATGAGAATGATGAAATTGTTTGTGCTGAGGTAACAGATTGTCATCAATGGGTACCCTGGTTGTTAATTTTAATCTGAGATGTGGTTCCACGTCCAATAGTCTGTTCCTTTTTTTTCGACTTACTGTCTACAAATGCTGAAAAAGCAACTTCACATAAATATGAAGTTGGATAAGGCAAGATGTATTTTATAACCTTTTCTATTAAAACCGGATACACAGTTTACATTTGTGACCAGAATGATGTTAAAGTGCTCTCCTTATGTTTATTTTTCAAGAATCCGTATGAAGCCAATTCCAACAATTGTTCTTCTTCCGCATGCGACACATCTTCTGGCATGGATGTTGTGTTTATGTTAAACGGCTATCTTATCCATTCAATATTTTTGGTTAAGTCAAGGAAAAAATTTTTCAAACCCACTTGCAAACACTCAAATGCTGTGTTATGCATTTCAGAGTATCAACATCAATTTTAGTAGTCGAACTTGTTATAAACTCAAGAAGAGAGGGAAACGAGTCTACTCCATTACCAACTCTCTTTTGGCATAACTTTAGTTTTGCGATGGCAGCGTTCACTTTATTTTTAACGTGAAACAATGAAATTTCTTTGCCCTGTAACGATAAGTTGAGGCAATTTAAAACAGTGAATATATCTGCTTAGTATGCTAGTTTACAAAGCCATTTCCAGTCATGTAAACAATATCTCAAGTCAAATCTATCATTAAGAAAACATTGAAGTTCATGTCAAAGCTGTGCTTGTCAGGCCGGTTGCGCCCGATGGAGGGTTAACGAAGTAAGTGGTTTCAGTAACGAAGTGTATATTTCCGCCGTGTCACTCCGGACCATCTCACGCCTCACAAGACTGTCTTGACTTGACTCATGAGAACATAATTCGGAGTTAAGCACAGTGCAGTGCATATCCCCATCAAACTCTGGTGTTACGCGTACCCCTGGGGGTACGCGTACCACACTTTGGGAAACACTGTTCTAGGAGATAGAAAAATGAATTGCGACTCCAGTTAAAAGATTTATCTCTGGCTGTAAAAACACTCCTCCGCTCAAAATAAAAGCGGAAACGAAATTTTTTTTTTCTCTGCGTGCAAAATGAAAGCGGAAACGTAAAAAAAAAAAAAAATTTTGAGCTTCTCCGAAGCGATGAAAAAAACTTGTCATGGTTCCAAGATCACGTGCGGAGAAAAAAATCTTTCGTCCGACGAAGAACCACGTGAGAATAAAACTATTAAATTCATTTAAAAATCTTCCAGAATGAATTTTAAAATTTTCGGCGACCCAAAAATTGCAAATAATTTGGACTATCTGTGTGTCAAATCTCATTACTATAAGTGCTATAGAATCGTCAGGAATCAATTTTGCGGCTCCAAATAGACAAACAGACAAACTCTTTCTTTTATAATATTAGAGAAACAGCACTTATGGAAGGTTACGCGGTAATTCCGCAAGTCAAAATAATACCAATTACTCATTCTTTTAATTTTTGTTTTGTCCAAATATGAGTCTTTAACCCCTTGGGTAAAGATGTATTTGAAAAAAAGTAGTTCGGAGTATTGTTTGCACACTAGTTACTGTTATATTTTCGTATTATCGTCTGTACACTAATTATTGTTATATTTTCGTTTTATCGTTTGCACACTAGTTACTGTTATATTTTCGTATAATTTCGTTTGATAAGAATGGCAACAGTATGAGAGAGATCGCACAACTTCTCATCTCCGCATTCATTCCAAAAAAGAATGTCTGATAACGCAGCCGTGTAAATATATATTCCTATGTATGGAGTTGGATTAAATAAAGTGTATTTTTACAGAGAACGAGTGAATAATTTGGTTCTAAGAGAGTCTGTAACACAAATCACTTTTGCCATGAACAAGAATAAGAATGTACGTGTTTAATTTTGTCCTTGTTTGAATGACGAATTTGACTCGTCATCCGTAACTTAGACAAAACAAGTGCATGACGAGTCTCTTTCGTCAAATGTACCCAAGGCGTGAAGGTTCATAATTTACAAGTTGCTTATTTAGCATGAATGGTAGATTGGGTTTTAAAGCGCAAGGTCTCTATATGGCCAAGCTGCATCAAACAAGACAACCATGGAATACACACACAAGGAAGGTTTTATTAGCACAGAAGAGAGAAGGTTCGTAGTTAGTCAATTAACGTCTCACTAGAGCAACACAATGGGCAATTGGCGACGGGCCGGGATCAATCCCGAAGGGAAAAATCCAAAGACAACGCCTCGTAATTTTGAACCACGGTCAGATGACGAGGTGGACACCTGAGCTGGCATACCATTCTACAAGCTTCCACGCCTATGTGAGGAAATTTGAGACAATGACAGAATTAACGTGTACCAGCTCCCCATGTGCACCACGGTCGTTAGATGGACCGAGTTTGGAACTCACAGTCTTCCGGTCAGAAGACAGAAATACAACAGGGAGGAATCGGAATATTTAACAAGAATTACGCACTGCGTTTCTCTCAGAGGGAAGTCTTGACTCATTTGATATGCCCACTGCGCTAGCAACTTGTGGGTTGTGTGCGGCGCAGGTTGAATTCCTCCCAGGGAGTATTTTCCCTCTTCTGTATCAGCAAAACTTTCATTGTATGTGTATTGTCATATGTGGCCATTGTGTCCTAAAAGTCCAATCAACCAACGAACTATTTCTCTAAAAAACAGGGTTCCCGCGGTCCTTGAAAAGTACTTTGAATTTATTTTTCCGAACTAGGGGCCCTTGAAAGTACTTGATTTTTTTGACTTGTACAAAATTGTGTAATTTCGTCTTGCGTTGGAACTTGTCCAAATTAGTTTTTCCTTCACGGCAGGTGCGGCCCTTTGAGCATCATTCCGAATGAAGTCGGTGTTACGCGCTTTGACAACACGTGTTATATATCAGACTAACCACAGTTAAAAGAAATTTAAAAAAAAAATTTTCTTTTTTTTTCCTTCAAATTTTTTTTTTTAATTGATAACTTTTGCAATACTTTGTTTTAGGTCGTTTGATAAAATTTCAGGTATTTGAATTTTTTTTAAGTTTTGAAAAGTCCGTTTTTTTTTTTTTTTGGTTTTGAAAAGTCCTGAAAAGTTTTTGAATTTTTTTTGGTTTTGAAAAGTCTTGAAAGGTCTTTGAATTTTTTTTTGGTTTCGAAAAGTCCTGAAAGGTCCTTGAATTTTTTTTGTTTTTTGTTTTGAAAAGTCTTGAAGGGTATTTGAATTTTTTTGTTTTGTTTTGAAAAGTCCACAAAGGTTTTTGAATTTTTTTTTTAGTTTTAAAAAGTCCTTAAAGGTCTTTGAATTTTTTTTTTTTTTGGTTTTGAAAAGCCCTGAAAGGTCCTTTAATTTTTTTTTGGTTTTGAAAAGTCCATAAAGGTCTTTGAAATTTTTTTTTGGTTTTGAAAAGTCTTTAAAGGTTTTTGAATAGATATATTTTTTATTTTGGAAAAGTCCTAAAAAGTCCTGGAGTTTTTTTTTTTTTTTTTTTTTTGAAAAGTTTTTGAAGGTTCTTAAATTTTTTTTGGTTTTAAAAAGTCTTTAAAGGTTTTTTGTTTTTGTTTTGAAAAGTCCTGAAAGGTCCTTGAATTTTTTGCGGACAAAGGTGTGGGAACCATGAAAAAATTAAGCAATGACGTAACAAAAAGAGATTAATTTTCGCCGCCACATTCTTCCATAAGCTCAGTGACTAACGGGGTAACTTGAGAGCGCGACCTGTTGGGTAAATGCATTGCTATTGCTCCGATCGCACGGGGTAGTGTTGCACACCAAACCCCCAGCGACGACAAACCATCCGCTACTCTTACGCGACATTCGAGCCTCCTCGTCTACTTGTTGTATTCTTAACCCTTCTTCGCCGAGGTATCTTTCTCATCAGCAAAACTAACCAGATCTTGATCTAGTCACAACCAAAAACTCCGCAATATGTCGATGACGAAATATCTCGTCATTAGCAAAATGTTTCAGATCTAGAAGGGCGAGATATCTTGTTGAAACCACTTGGAGGGCCAAGTAGTTGACCATGGCAGCGCGACCCGGGTACGCTATTTTCTTTCTTAACCCCGGGTCGGGAGCCTTGTCGCAACGAAAGTAAAGCGATCCGGATCCAGGTCTCCCCGTCTGTCGTCGGCCTTGTATCCTTTGTGTTGTACAGGGTGTCCTAAAAGTTGCTTTTCTAATAAATGTTCAAAATTTCCGCCCTTTTCTTGGAGGCAAAGCTGAAGTCGGTTGCGCATATTTTTAGAAACGCGTTTCAAGATGCTGGGAATGACTTCTTGTATCCTTTTAGTAATGGCAATTTTCAGATCACTTATTGTTTGGTGATTATCTTCATTAACTTTGTTCTTTAAATACCCCCACAGAAAAAAGTAGGGGATGTGCAGATCAGGAAACGAGTTGGCCAAAGGTTTCTTGAGATGAGTCGATCGCCAAAAACATCTTGAAGCATGCCCATGGTTTCATAACTTGTATGGCAGGTTGCAACGTCTTGTGGGCACCAAGAGTCTCGTTCATTCACAACAAATTGTTCTAACAAATTGTTAAATAAGTTGATACAGCGTATCTTTACTCGGTATTGCATCATTTGGATGTTTATATCGCCAAAATTTTTTACATCTTTCATGATTTACATTCAAAATAATCCTCAAACAGCGCAATTCTCTGAATGCGTGATAAATTCATCTTGCAATGAAGAACAAAATGACGTGGAACTTTATTATCGCACAACTTGAGTGCGAAGAAAATCAAACGATAAAAGTTAAAGAATCGATAAAACTATTAACAGACAAAAAAATTCAATAATTAAAATATAAAAAAAAAGAACACGAGCAATAAATTTTTTAAAGTTGGACTTCGGGAACTTTTAGGACACCCTGTATAATAATTTATTGATGAGAGATGTGATCAACAGTTATTTAATTGATTGTATTGATTAGTATTGTGAAAATATGTTATCTAAATTCATTTGTTTCCCCCATCAGGCCGTGGCCCACTTCGAGAATGAATACGACATCAAAGCCATCCCACTAAACCTCGACGAACTGAAGTACTCCTTCCCCATCTGGGAGTCCAAGTTGCTGGAATACGACTCTCCCTCTTTCCTCTACTACCTGACCGGAGAAGGTCCCGAAATCAACCTGTGGTCTGAGCTAGTCAAGAACATCTTCTGCAATTCCGACCACACCATGCCCGCAATCTACTTCGGGATGGTGGACCGACGCTGCAAGGATGCATTCTACGAAAAGTGCCTGAAGGATTACCAGGTGATAGAGCAGAAGATCTATGAAATCCTCAAAGATCAAAACGCCATTCTCCTGTTACCATCCCACCCAGAACCTCCTCCTCATTACTTGATGACGATCCCGAAGTATCCTAATATAGCTTACACCTGTATATTCAACATACTTGGTTTGCCATCCACTCAAATCCCTGCTGGGTTGACTGATGATGGCCTGCCTATTGGCCTCCAGGCTGTTAGTGGGAGATTCCATGACCACCTGTCGGTTGCCGCAGCTCTGGAGTTGGACAAGGTGTTCAAGGGGTGGAAGAGTCCATGTCCCATAGATGTCTGAGACAATTCATTGAATAGTCATTGTAATTAACAAATTTAGTGTGCAGTATTAAACTGGATCATTTGTAAGGAAGAGACAGCGTGTGTTCACTATGCTCATGGAGTCTGTTTTATACCTAGTCTTGAAAGAGACAGTTTTGTTCATTCGCGTGATTCAGAAAATTTTATACATGGTTCATATAAGTATAAGCATTTGTTTTCTAATAAAAGTGAAATTATATATATATCGGCAGTGAATTATTTTCGTAAAACAAGTAGAGCCTATGCTACTTTCAATACCAACAGTTATATCCTCGAATCCCTACTTTGCAAATTTTTTGCGAAACTTATTATGAAATACAGGTATGTATTTTTAATTATTGTGAGTAGAATATTTAAAAAAATATAAATGTGCAGTAAAGTGGCGTTTTTTGTGATATTTTACATACCGTTTCAGGTTTTATTTTTATCTCAAGATCAATTCAATGTATCTTCAATTCAATACCTGTAAATTTTGATTATAGTTAAAGGAATATTACAATAAAAATCAAGCTTTTATCATAAAAATTTAAAAAGATACACTTTAAAATTTTTTAAAATTTTCAACTTTTTTTAACACATTTTGAAGAAAATTGACTGTTTAAATTCTGATGTATACTTCTCTGTGGCATACGAAACTGCATAAAGTTTGTCTGAAAGTGTTGTCCGTTAAAAAATAATTTTTAATGTAGGGGAGAGTAGTAGTACACAGTGAGACAAATTGTAAAAAAACATTAATTAAAAGTTTAATACAATCGACTGAAGAAATTTAGTAATTTTATGTTTAATTTTGTTTTATTGTGGCCATATCTTTCACATAAAATTTATTAATACATATAAACAGAAACCAGAAATAATTAACGTTAAAATAATATCAGCATTCGTCTCACTGTGTACCACACCTCGTACACAGTGAGACATTGCTAATTTATTTATTTAAAAAATATATTGCCACAATACTAAATACAAAAAATGGTTCATTATACACAAGTTTTCATGAAGCAATCAACTGTCAATCTTAGAAAAGTCACCGACCATTTATACGGTCAAGCCGCACTTCAAAACGGACATATCCTGACAATCTTTTTATTTTCATGGGCATTGGCTGAGGTAGAACCATGACAATATCCAATTTATTTACAGAGGCCACATCTGGAATGTTGGGTTTCACAAAGGCATTATATTTCGCACTTTTGTTATTACTTCGATGTAGAAAACCCCTCAAACATTCTATACCTGCAGACTTTGAAGCCTCCCAGGATTCTTGACATTTTATGTTATTCTTTTTTTCCATTTCATAGGCAAGTTTTCGAATAACAATTGTTGAAAATCCATAGCACATTCTGCTGCATGTTTCAATGTATTCTGCGAAATCATGTTATTGTTCCTCTGTAAATATCTGACGTACACTGAAATGTGGCTGCATTCGTATATCAACATCTGGATTTTATTTCCTTTTCTTGACATATCTATACGACGTTTGAAAGGGGACATTTTCCTTTTTAGCTGCTTTTCGAATGGAGTACTTTTCCTTTAGGACTAATTTCACAGCTGCAGCCATCTGTTCTTCTCCAGTTGTTCCAATTTTCCTTGGAACATTCTTAGGCCGTACATTCATAACTCTGAAAATAACATATTATTACCAGAAAATATTTAAACAACAATATTAATGATAGTATCGGCTCTGTGTATCTGTACAGCAATATTACAAGCTAAGATGTTAAATCACAAGTTACAATTTAAGATGTAAAATTCATTATATTGTGTTAGAGCAAAATCTTAGTAATTCAAAATTGAGTTGATAAAAATTGAGAAAATTCGTAATGCTAAATATATTTTATGCAGTAACAAATACATTACAGTAACATTTAATGCACATTACTATTATGGAATAAATATAGTTATCATGATACACAGTGAGACATTGTTTCACTCTATACCACTTTTGCATGTCTCACTGTGTACCATTTCACTTTATTAAAAAAAATGTCTAAATATATCCCTTCCATTGTTTTTCTTTAGTTAAATCCTTGGTATTAAGTGGAGAAATAGTGCGGCATATACATAATATTTCATCCCAAATAATAGATACAGTTAAACTGAAGATATATGATATATAACAGAGATAAATAACTTACTTTTAGGTTCAAAATATCACTCGTTTCATAGCTTCCAGCAGAACGAAGATCTATGTTTGAAATGTGGGCGGCAATTACTCCAATCAAAGCGTCACTGAACAGCCTGACATCTAGCGGCACAAACATAAACTTCATTACAAAAGCTTTTCTGTTTCACTGTGTACTACTCTCCCCTACCGGGTTCCCTTAATATTGATGATTCGGAGTTTTGGGATATCATATTCAGAATGTGTTTTAACTAATATTTTATTAGAGAATTTCAAGGAAAGGAAAAATGGATTTGTAGACATGAGAAGTCTACTTTTCTTAAAATTAGTTTTAAGCTGGTAAGACCAGAATCTTGTTTTATTCTATTAAATATTTGTAGAATATTACCAGACAATTGTTTAAGAAGTAAGGTTGTTGTGACTTTATTTTCCTTTTAAAATTCTCCGCGTAATCAAATGCTCTTCAGGTAGTTTCATGTTTATCTCTCATTTTTTAAATAAACTATTGCTTGATAAAGTAATAGTTAGAAAAAAGTGATTGACGCGAGGTAGAAATTTTAAAACAATATATATATTGCCCTTTTCAAAGGTGATTTTTGCTTATAGCAGCCCCCCTCTCCATTATATATCCAAATAAATTTGTTTTAGATAATTAACGAATTAAAAAATAGGCTAATTATTACATTATGAATAGCACTTTCTGAGGATAAAATAAACAGTGGCGACAACTTCATCAAATTACTGATGAATCCAAATAAGAATATACAGTCGATCCCACTTATTGCGAGCTCGGATACAGCGAAATATCGGCTATTACGACTTTTTTTTCTGTCCCTTTGGAATTGTGCAATGTTAAATAGTGTTAAAAAGATCGTATATAGCGAAGTATTGGCGCGTGAATATCGGATACTGCGAAGTTTTGGGTTCTGGTAAGGAACCAAAACCCCTCTTTTTTCCCCCCAATTGTGGACAATTGCCAATTTTTAGATGATGCCTGGCGTTTGGTTCAATCGAAAACCATCCAAAACTGCTAGAAACAAGCAGGATTTTTAGGGGGACTTGGGGATTCAGATTTCATCTCTGAACCTGATCCTCGAAAAAGTTCCATGTGGAAAAGTTTACAGAAAAAAAGAAATTTGGATGGTGTTGTTACTTTTGCTGATTATGTTGATAGCGATTACAACGTAAAAATTGAAGCACAACAAACAGACGATGACATCATTGTAGCAATGTTACAAAAATCTTCTGTTGATTCCGAAGAGGAAGACATTGAAATTGAAGTAAATAGACAATTAGTGACATCCAAATCTGCCGTGGACAGTCTTCAAAATTTGAGTGCGTTCTTTGAATCGCATAACATTGTCTGTCGTGTTAATTTTAGTGCACTGGAAAAAGAATTATGCAACTGCATTGTAAATTCAACTGTTCACAAGACAGTTATAGACTTTTTTCCCACTTATGAAATAAAGTTTTAGCCTTCGTGTGAAAATTCGTCTGCTTTAGAACATGTGGATAAGTCCATTTTTTATTATATCGGATGTAACGAATATCGGATATAACGAATAATTTTCAGTGTTTCGTGCGACTTCGCTGTATGTGTGGGCTCGACTGTATTTGCTTCATGCACGTTTTGGAGCTCTACTTTGTTTATGTACGTAGATAATTTCGAATATATAATCTCAATATTTTTATTTCCTCTTGGCCGACCAACCGGTGTAGTGGTTAAGGTGTTAGCCTCTAGATCGGAAGGTCCCCGGTTCGAATCCGGGTTCGTGCATGGATGTTTGTAAGCGCATACTTGCTCAGGTGTTGCTTCGTCATCTGAACATGGTTCAAAATTACGAAGTATAAATTGTTAGGGGCTATGATGGTCCTCCCACTGGGAGCTTCTTCACAAGTGGTCATCACTTCCGGCATTGTAGTGGCCAATGACTTAGGTCAAATGTGCCCGCCATTAGAGAAAAAAATATTTCCTCTTGGAGGGATATAATATATGATCTGCATCAGTTCCTGATTATTAAAATATCTCGCATTATCTGTGCATTTGTAATATTTATCTATCAAGTTTTAGAGTAATGGGACCCAAAATAAAAATTTTAAGGGGATCTAGCAGCTAGTCAATGTTTGATTGATAACATTAATATTTCCCTCTTTCATTGGAGCGAGCCGTCCGCAAGAGCCTTATAGTTGCCTCACATGATGACGAATGACAGCGAAGATTTTACTGTCATGTTTTGGTATTACATGTTACTTTTATTTTCTATCGGCAGATGGCGCCGGATCACTGACTTTGTTGACTCGGTAACTTTCCGAAAGATTACTTTTCGTAACCAGGGGGTGGTTTGGAGGATCAAACCCTTTATTCAATTGAGAAAATTTTTGCAAATATTTACATAATTGAGTTTTTTACTAATAACTGCTCAAACTATTCACAACTTAATTTTAATTGATGCTTTACTTGTGTAATAAATGAATGCAATCAATGAAGCAATGGTACAATAGTTCATAGGCGTAACCAGGGGTAGTTGGGTCTTCAACCTCCCATTCAGTTCGTCGAACAAGATAGTCAAATTTGTTTATGAGGAGGCTTATTTGTGGCTATTTAAACAAGATTGTATTGAATAAAAATTTCTTTTATGCTCAAAATATAAATAATTGCACGGCACGTAAGTGAAATTTTTATTCACTTGATTTTTACGTTCAACTTAGAATATGTTTGTGAAGAACCAACTAGGAAAATGTTTATTGCTTGACAAAATAATATTGATTAATTTTGTCCAAATGTAATAGTTCATGAAGTTATAGTGACTATTTTTCTATTATTTTGAATGAAACGATAATCTAAATATCTGAAAGTATGTACATTCTTTCTAACCAATGATGTTTTTTATTTCAGTAATGTTAATATATTATGTTGTTACTGATTTACTGTATTTTGTTTAACAAATTTTCAAAACAGTTGGTCCGGATTAACCAAACTCTATGATTAACGGTCGTGGGAAGGGTTTGAATCATCAGGGTTTTAGGGTAATTCAAGACTGTCCTTAAGTAATTTGTTGTTAAACCAAATAATGTGTTTATCATGTACGATAGAACAAAATGACTTTATTTGAAATGCAAGTGACTAACATTTCCTAGACGCAAAATAATTAATACTGTTTTCAATGTACTTCAAAAAAATTTATTATTATGTGATTTTTAACTTAAAAATACAAAAATTTTCCTGAGATCACAAGATGTTTCACCTTTTTATTGGTGTACAGTCCATA
This sequence comes from Metellina segmentata, assembly GCA_947359465.1. Classification (NCBI taxonomy): domain Eukaryota; kingdom Metazoa; phylum Arthropoda; class Arachnida; order Araneae; family Tetragnathidae; genus Metellina; species Metellina segmentata. Next base: position 38,158,715 of record OX375880.1, on the reverse strand, counting down.
GTTCTCGTGTTTGATTTCCTACTCATTCATTAACTCTAGTCATGCCTATGCCTCTGAGTCTTTCAAGGGTTCGCGCAAACGAATTATCAATACTTACACTCGTCATTGCATAGAGAGATCTTGGGTGGTTCATTTCCTTTTCGACCTACATTTATTTATTACTCATTAAGTTCTGCTACTTTCACTTTATAATTAAGGTTTCTTAACAGCTTACATATTATTAGAAGTCCAAATTCCTTAAGGGGCTCTTTAAAGCGGCTTGATTGATTGCATTGCATCAGACAATCCATTGAGTTCTGCAATCATTCAGCTTTATGAAACGTGTTAGATAAGCAGTATGGTATTCATTGGCTGTTTCTTTCATCGTGTCAGCTCAAGAATTCTTGATTCATTTTGTTACAAACAGGAGTCTGCAGCACATCTTGTCTACTTTGGCTTCAGCAAATGTTTGAGTATTAATTATAACATTGCGAAAGCATTATTGCAGTTTGAAGGTAAGACATATTTAATGGAATTATATTAGAATTTAAATAATACTTTCATGAGATGACTTTTTTACAAAAAAATTCAATAGAAATGTTATTGTGAAAAGTATAAGTTAATTTTTTTCTTGTTGATATTACAACAGTGATGTCTTTATTTAAGTTTCTACTAACACTGATGAATATTTTCATGATTAATCTTATCATTAATATTATAGTTGCATGTAGTTATTCACAAGTATATAGTTAATACACTTTTTAAAAATTATAAGCACTCATATTCGGCAGTCAGAATCGAGAGAATTTTTACCGATGTACTTCAAGCAAATCAAGTTTAAATCTAAGAAGTTCAGAAAAAATAGACGTTTTAATTTCTAATTTAAATGTATTGCAAGTTTTAAAATTCACCACAAAGTCATCTGGTAAATATTGTATAAATAAAATTGTTTCTGATTTTATAAAAACCAGGTGTTAATTAATGAATAGTAATTAACATAAACAATTAATTAAATATTAATCAAAAAATAAAATTACTTATTAATAATTAATATATATGAATATAATTAATTTAATCTTCTCTTTTTTACTGGTGTATAGTCCATACTTTTCGTGAGGACCCCCCCCCTCCATTCAACAACCCTAGTTTCGCCTATGTTAGATTATGGGGTTAAAAAATAATTCCGATGGTTTGTTGTTATCAGATTGAAAGGGTGTAAAAATTCAAGCACAGATATAACAGAAAAAATAATTACAATAAAATAAATGGAACAGGGAGAATAAAAAACAGCTTCATTTAAAAAATAAATAATCTTTGTTGATCAATTATGCATTGTTCATATGTATTATTAGAATTCAGAAATTTGGGATGAAAACAAAATATAATTTGATTAAAATAAATAACAGATTGGAATTATATATGAATTTATAAAAAAGTTATACAGTAAGCTTATCAACGAGGAGAGCATATTATTTTAAAACATATAGGATAATTGACACTTTCGGCGTCAATTTTACTCTTATAAAACCAAGACCATATAAGCGTTAAATCTATGGGAGCTCTTTTAATGGAAAGGCAGAATTGCGAAATAGAGAGTGAAAGATTTTATAACGAGGTTATTGAATGTAACAAATTGATCAGTTGCTTAAAAGTAAATTCCACTGAAAAATATACGTTTAATGTAAGAAAAAGAAAAAAAAGTAATTTCACACATTGACGAATACGCTTTTTGTATGAGAAAAAATACAAATTGTTTACATGATCGTAGTACAGGTTTGCAAAGTGTGTGCAGATTTTACAGTTTATTAAGGAGCTAAATCTAAAATTGACCTGAATTTTTTTAGAACTTCTCCCCAGAAATACCACAGATAGCGAATCTAGCCGAATGGTAAAAAGAATTTTGCAGAACCTCCATGAAGGTCCTTCTTACATGAATAAAAACCATGTAAGAAGGTTATGTTAGTTCCAATCATCTGAACGATTTAAAATTGGAAAATAGAATTAGTTATTACTTTAAAGAACTGATTATTGAACCGCTGAACAGCAGATGCACTGAACACATTCAACTTCTTCGTACATTCTTGAAAGCAATTACCGCTTTTTGACAATGCAATCAGAAACTGTTCCATCAGACCTATTTTTATGAAGCAATGCCAAAAACACTTCACCAACGATGTCTTTATGGGAAACATTTTGCTGCGATTCCCGAGAATTTTTTTATTGATCCATATTTTTTCTCTGTGTTGACTTTTATCTGACTACCACACTTTCATATGAAACATGTGAACTTAATACAAATACCAATACAAATATTGACGACCAGCTACAGGCTCAAGCCCAACAAGGCTGGTCCTTTGTTTATGAATTCCCCAATTCCCACTGACTATCCAATTGTGTCTTAAATTCGTACACTCCCTTTGAATTAACTATATTTTCAGGCAACGCGTTCCAACTGTCTATTACCCTATTAAAGTAGTAGTTTTTCCTTAAATCCCGATTAAAATGTGTCTTATTCAATTTATACCCATGGCCCCTTGTTCTGTTATCCCTATTGAAATTTAAGCCCTCTGTGTCCCCTTGTTTTACAAACTTGAAAAGCTGAATCAAATCCCCCCTCCTTCTTCTTCTTTCCAGTGTATACATGTTTAGCTTACTTAAACGTTCATTATAGTCGAAATTTGCTAGCCCCTTTATTATTTTTGTAGCTCTGTGCTGAACCCTTTCAATTGATTCTATGTCCTTTCTCATATATGGAGCCCAGAATTGTACAGCATATTCTAGATGTGGTCTTACTAAACCCTTATATAACGGCAAGATTATATTCTTATCCCTTGAAGTTACAGTCTTTTTAATATACCCCAATAACCTATTAGCCTTTTTACCCACAGCTGAACATTGGTGACCCATTTTAAAATCCCTGTGAATTATCACCCCAAGATCCTTGACTGTTTCTCCCTCCTTTACCTTCACTCCCTGCAGACAGTACTCGGCTCCACTGTTCCTGTAACCCATATGCAGAACTTGACATTTCCCTACATTAAATGACATACCCCATTTTACAGCCCATTCGGATATCTTATCAAAATCCCCTTGTAAATTTTCTATCTGTAACTTGGTATCCACTGTCCCCCATATTTTTAAGTCATCTGCAAATATACTGATTCTATTCTTTATCCCCTGACCTATATCATCTATGAAAATTATAAATAAAATTGGTCCCAAAACTGATCCCTGAGGCACCCCACTTATAACTTCTGTCCACTGTGAATAATTTCCTTTTACCTGCACTCTCTGCTTTCTACCCAATAACCAATTCTTTATCCATATTAATGTTTTTCCCTGAATCCCCAGCCTTTCCAATTTAAACAGTAATGCCTCATGAGGTACTTTATCAAAAGCCTTTTGAAAATCTATGTACATGATATCCACACTGCTCTTATTATCCAGCTCCTCAGTAATTTTTTCGTAGAACTTCAAAAGGTTTGTAGAGCAGGATCTGCCATTCCTAAACCCATACTGATTCTCTGATAACAGTCCCCACTCCTCCAAGTATAACATTATATGCTTTTTTAACAGAGATTCAAATATTTTGCAAATTACTGATGTTAGACTTACTGGTCTGTAGTTGCCCGGATCACTTTGTATTCCCTTTTTGAAAATTGGAGTTATGTTGGCCAACTTCCAATCCATTGGTACCCAACCTGTGCTATATGTTGAATTAAATATCGTGTGAATTACTTAGCCCAGTTCTTCCGCGCATTCCACTAGTACTCTCGGATAAATATCGTCTGGCCCTGGTGCTTTAGATGGCTTAATTCTTTTCAACTTATGTACTATTTCTTCCCTGTTGAATTTGCATTCTTTAATTATACAACCTGCAAAGGCTCCATCCTTGGGATCCTTTTTTAAATTATAGTTACAATGAAAAACCCCAGAAAAAAGTAATTTAACACATTTGCCATTCCCACCTCGTCTTGAATTAATTCACCTCCCTTCCCCTCCAACGGGCCCAGTGTAGTACTAAATTTATTTTTACCACTTGCATATGCAAAAAATTCTTTTGGGTTTATATTTATTTCCCTTGCTAATTTTTCCTCCAAGGACACCTTTTGCTTCCGACTAATAGTTTTAAACTCCTTTCTGGCTTTCTGATATGCCTCCTTATCCCTGTCGTTACCAGTGCTTTTATATACCCTGTATGTTCTTTGTTTTAATTTTAAAGCTTTGTGTGTTTCCCCTAAAAACCACATAGGGAGCAATTTTCTAGATTTTCCTTTTTTCCTGAACGTTACATGTTTTTTAACACCCTGTCTAACTTATTCTTGAATTCCTCCCATTGTTCAGAATGATGCGGTGCTAATAATCCCCCTTTGAATGTTTCCTTTAACTCTTCCCTTATCTTATGAAAATTTACCTTTCTGAAATTTGGAATTATCCTACTATTGATTGTGTATGCTGACTGAAAATGTATACTTAATCTTATACTTCTATGATCACTGTCTCCCAGTGGCTCACCTATAACCAAATCCTGCACCCTATCCTCATCATTGCTGAAAATCAAATCCAATATTGCATTGTCCCTAGTATCCTCATACACCATCTGGTACAAAAAACAATCCTGTATCACTTCCAAAAATTCTGCCCCTTTCCCATTTGTAGCTAGATTGTTTGTCCAGTCAATATTTGGATAGTTATAGTCCCCCATTAAAATTAATTCTCCTCTTTGACATGCTGCGTTTATCAGATTGCACATGCCCTTTTCCTGCTCTTCACTACAAACAGGAGGTCTATATATATTGCCCAGAATTAGTCCTTTGCCTTTGTCTGTATTCAGTTTCACCCAGACTGATTCTATACCCTCAGTTTTACTATTTAACTTTATTTCCGTACAGTTTAAGAATTCTCTCACATAAATCAAAACCCCACCCCCTTTCCTATTCACTCTGTCCTCCCTAAACATTGTGAATCCACTAAATTCTAAAATTTGTGCATCTTCACTGTTTGCCCAACTTTCAGTAATCCCAATGATATCTATATCCTCTGCTTGTGCAATTCCCTTGAGCTCATCCATTTTATTTCTGACACTGCGAGCATTACAATAAAATACTTTTAGCTTATTTTTCACCCTTATATTGCACTTTCCCCTTGTATTATTTGTCTTGGTATTGTTTTTCTCCCTTACATTGCACTTTCCCTTTGTATTGTTTGTCTCCTGCAATTTAGACCCTGTTAGTTTTCCTAAGCAATTACAGTGTACTGTCTACCCTCTATGTCCTTCCCATCCCTGCTTGTATTCTAGTTTTTTGACTCCAGAATATTCAAAACCCGCTTGCCAACCTCCCTATTACCTATCAGACTTAAATGCAAATTGTCCCTGCTTATCCAATCCCTCCTACACTCCTTCCAAACATCTAAAAATCTTACCTCCTTCCTCTCACACAAATCTCTTAACAACCCGTTCATCTTATTGGCCCTTTGATTTAACCACCCATTACCTAACCCATACCTAGGTAGTAATCCTAATACTGTTACCTCTGCCCCATGAGACTTAATGCCTCTTAAAAGTGTTTCTGCTTCCCTCTTAAACTCAACATTAGTAGTCCTCTCTACATCATTTGTTCCCACCCACACTACTGCCTTTTCCTCCCCTTTAACAACACCTGCCTTAACTGCCTCAACTACATGTTTTACCCTGGCACCTGGCAAGCAACACCTTGCAAAATTGCGCTTTTTACGCCCTACCATTTCTCCCAAAACCCTAACCATTGAATCACCAACCACTACCCCTATAGTTACCTTATCCCCCTGATCAACATGCCCCAAGTCTACACATTGGACGCCCTTTTTTCCACTCCCTCTGCAGACCTCACCTTCAAATCCTCCAGCTCCTTCCTCAAATCACCCACCTCTAAACAACTCGCATGTAAATTCAACCTTCTCTGACATTTTAAACCCACTCACCCCCCCCCCTTTCCTGCCTCAACCATATTCCCACACAAGTCACATTCCACATAAAACTCCCCACTGGCTCCCTCTGTCCTCATCTCCTTGAACATTCTAACTATACCCATGCTTATCCAAAGTAACAATCAATGCACAGAAAAAGCGCTAAACAAAATCAAACATACAGAAAAAGCACTAAGTCAAATACACAGAAAAAGCACTGCACTTAAACACAAAATATTTAGGCCCAACGAGACATACGTGACTTAGGCCTAACGAGGCATACGTGAATTAGGCCTAACGAGACTTGACTTAGGACTACTTGACAAGTCAAAAACTAAGTACAAGGACTATAAAATTACTTTAAAAACAATTAGAAATGTTTGAACTGATAGAAATAGAAGTAATACACTGCTTAGTACTAAATAAATGAAGAATAACTCAAAAATAACTTGAATTTCGCGGGAGCTCCGAAAACGCGACGCACACTGCTCGACACCTAGCGGCGAAAAGGATCCTGCTTCATTCATCACCAAAATTACTACAGCCCCGGTCATCGTAGTTTATGTACGAGGAGATAGTTCATTTGATCGCTTTTGAACTATATATTAGAGGATTTTCTGTTAATCTAAATACTAATGGCAGTAGTGTTTCAGGGAAGGAACGTATTATCCTGTACGTATTCCGTACTTGAAGTCAATTAACTTGTTTTTCGAATACCATTTTTAACACTTCATCAATACAAATTGCAAAGAATGAATTACGAACTGATATATGAGCCACTATTTTTGAAAGTGGTATAAGTCCACTTAAAAAAAAAAATTATTTTCTTTAACAATTTTAATAATTATTATTGCATAGTAAAATGTAACAGGTTTATAGTGTCAAAAACATCATTCGAATTGAGTGATGTTTGCCAATAATTAAAAATTAATTTTAACGCCAACCCTTAAATATCTCGATGTTTGGAAAAAAATGGACTTGTATCACTTTCAAAAATAACGGCTCATATGAAAAAAATGACATAATATATACATATGCCATAATATATACTATAACAAGTGAACTATAAGGACAGCGTCAGCTGCAGAGCTATAAACCTCCGAACTAAAAGTGAGAACCAAAACTAAATATCACCCCTGCTCCGATCAAGGACGCCCTCAGGAGATCAGGGAGTTATCAACGTCTGGTAAATTAAACGCCAAATGTCGTCAAAACGGCAACAAACTACATTTTAAGGCAAACCCGATGTGTATCATCTGCAGAAGTAAAATCTTCGCTTTCCGCCTGGTTTATTAGCGTACACTGGAAATCCCTTTCATGGATTGGCTTACAGGTAGGTACAAAGGCATAGTTGTTCCTATGTAACAGCTTGAGGTTTTAAAAAAGATAGTAACACGCAAGACTCCTTTATTGGCCTTATATTCACAGCGTAAAGTTTCTGTAAATTCAATACAACACAGCAATAAACTATGTCACAATCTTATGATAAATAAGTAAACTCTAGTAATCTGATTCTTGTTGTTTGTAATCTGCCAAACGATATCCAAAATACTTTGGTTCAAAATTAAATATTTTGGTAATTGGTAATTTTTTAGTTAACATCGTACTAGAGCAACACAACGGGCTATTGACGACGGTCCGGGATCAGTCCCTTAAGGGAAAGATCCGAATTAAGTATTTTGGAAGTTTCAGGCATTTTAACAACGGAACTTTGAAGAGAAGTTGTGAAGTAGCTTGATGTTGAGAAGATCTCTTTTTCAAAAACTACTTTATGAAGCAACAAAATTTCGTATATTTCACACCCCCGACAAGAAAAGTGACACAAGTCAAAAAATAAAAATTTTGATGTAATGTCATTGAAAAATATGTATGAGGTGACCAACGTGTTATATTACTATTCTATAGAACATAATAGAAGTTACCACCATAAAAACGTACCTAAAATTTTAAAGAGAAGCTTACTCTTTTCAATATAAGTTTTATAGTATCCTTTAAGTTGATGTTTCTCAAATTCTGCAATTTTGAGTTGTGTCACTTTTTTTGTCGGGGGGCGATTTGTAATCTATGAAGAATGTTTTCTCCTTCTTTTTTAAATATCACACTTTTGCGAAATATTAGTAGCGAAAAATGAAAAATAGTTGATTTTGATAGAATTATAAAGGTTTCTATGGGCTAAAAGAATTTAAATGCATTGTTGAAATTCATGCCAGACACAGTGCTCGGTATAAAACTACTGCTGAAATTTGGAAGTCCGCTTTTAATTCCTTCATCTTCCAAACATGAAAGGAAGATTATAAAATGATGGTTTTCCACTTAAAATAGACAACATCAAATGAAAGGGAAGCTGTGACGAAATTAAGTTCTTGTTCTCATTCAGATAGGACCAGTTGTACAAATTATTTTAATTCTATGTCACATGTCACGTTCCCAACTTCTTTAAATAACATCGCCGCCGTTATACCAGCGGCGAGCGGATTAAGTTCATGCTTAGCATATTAAAACGAAAGAGACGATCGCCTTTGCGACACATCTATAAAAATAAAACACTTTCAAGGCTTCCCAGGTGATCCATTAATATAATAACTTTATCTTCGGAAACAGAAACGTGCTCTCGATTTCAGTTCGGATTATGTGCGTAGAAGAACAGTAATTGATGACACAGCACAAATGAAATTTGACGACTATCTGTACTTGTCTATAATTGGTGGTATGAGGGTGAAACTAGTCAAGTGAACAGATGAATAGTTTCCGAGTTCGCAACTCTGCGTGACGAGATCGGTTATTAAGCTACATCGAATGAAAAGAAAAGGAATCTGGAAAAGACGTCTATTTTTTAGGAAGTTTTTAAAACAATTTTGTAAACATGCCTCATCAAGACATTTTAAAGTTATAATTTCAATAGGAGTGACTAAAATTGTTTCAAAATAGCAAACCTCGATTACGCAGGATTACCTCCCTCGTCTACAATTGAAAAGGAGTGAACAACCTTTCGATGGGTTCGTCAGCGCACCTGTTATGGATTATTCCATATTTGCTGTGCCAAGGAATAGAAGGATCCTCCATCTTGCCGAAACGACCGGTAAGTTCAAAACAATTATTCTATTCAATTAAACTTTTATTCAATCCAAGGCATGAAACAAACTTTGGGTAAAGATAGCGACTCCGACAATGGGATTTTCCAAGAGTTTATAGACGAGGGGAGAAGTGTGTGAGTTTCCAAGGCGCCTACTTTGAAGGAGGCTATGTGCCAAAAGTTCTAAGAGAAATGCTTCTTGTTGCATGATATACTTGATACTTTCAGGTAGGTTGTTAATTAACGACGCACCGGTGCAACACAACGGGTTATTAGTGACGGTCCGGGGGATTATTGTTGAAGGGCAGTGATACTTTGATGACAGACTTCATATATGTACGCTAAAACGACAGTGCAGGGGTCGGGTGGCCTGGTCGGTAGGGCATCGAGCTCGTGACTGACTGATTATGAGTTCGAGCCCAGCTGACCGAAAACTCCCGTGTACGCTAAAGGTGACTGGTGCACGAAATATCTGCCGTGGTCACAAAGTCCTCCATGTTCCCATAGTAAATCAATACCTCTAGGGATGCCAAACCAGGGATTAGTTGGTCTCTGGTTTGGATCAAAATTATAACCGTGTACCTGAGTATGATTGAATGTCGTGAAAATGTGACCTCTCCGTAAAAACGAGACGTGTCGATGTGCTGCCATCTGTTGGCTAAAACTTCGAGCTAAGTCATACTTCCTCCCAATGCGGCTCACTTGCATGGAAGCCGCACCCCTCTCGCCTCTAGCCGTCTTCGACGGGCCTGGCACTCCTTTGGTCTGTCCGTGTAGGCATAAGAAACAACAAAACGACAGTGCTGATTTCAGAAAAACAGATACATTGCACTGCAGATAACTGACACACTCATAGTCGTCCCCACTGAATAGAACAGGGTGTCTACCAGTCATGAAAGTCACGAAATCAGAAAATGGTCACGAAAAGCATGAAAAAGTCACGAAATTAACCTCTCGGTCACGAATGTTTCCGTTTTGCAAATAATGGATGGACGAAATGTTTCTCCTTTTTTTAAAACCCCGTTTGATACCAAATGGACTTTTGAAAATAGTTGAAACGTCACCGGAAGCTTGCTTAACGTCATGAGCGTCAACTAGAGAAGCGGCTCAATCCCATGATAGTACTTTACGCAAGTCCAACTTGATTGGCTAGTTTCAAAGGCTTGGCTTCACTTGGATATCTCGCCAATCTGATTATTGCAGTAACCATTTGATTTTGAATATGAGCGTTGTTTCGTAGAAATACAATACTTACACTAGCGCCTCAGCGTACAGCGTCCGACAAGTTGACTCTGATTTGCGTCTCAGATATAAGTTGTATGGTTGTTGTTAGTAGTATTTCTTGCCAACTTATATTAAGGGTACTTATACTTTAAAGAGCTGCTTGTACGAGAAGCAACGATGGCCTAATGGCTAAAGTCACCTACCTTTCGATCAACTTCGGCAGCGGAGGATGACTTCCCGAATTCGAACCCAGCTGGAGGAAAAATTTTTAGATCCTCCAAATTATTTTTAAAAAATTCCAATTTAATTCCTTTTCATTCTAATTTACTTTTCCTAATTTTTTATACCCTTTTTATATTTTTCCAAGCTTCCGTTCATTTTACATAAATAATCTAAGAACCACTCCTGAACTCACTACCAGCTGATATTTTCCCGGCCCTCTGCCGTTCCCTTTGCTTTAGGATGATGGTGTCGTATCCACCCCCTGGCTTAGGACCATTCTGATGTAACAAAAAGCATACATAAAACACTAACTTATATAATTATTAACTTATATAATAAAAGGATACAATTTTCGATGATGATGTTAGATCAATGAAAATCATGTTACACACCTTATTTCCTTTTTTCTATAGCCCCCCCCCCTCTCCCCTCTTGATTATACAGCAGATCTGAATTTAAAGTTACCGAGTCTACTAAAATATATAACTAAACAGCAGCAAAGAAATGTATCCTCACATAAATTTCGAAGTACGCCAAAGGAAGAGATAAATTGCCAACAGAAAAATTCTGATGGCATACGTATCTAGGTCATGTGATCCGATTAGCCAATCAAGTTGGACTTGCGTAAAGTACTATCATGGGATTGAGGCGCCTGTGTCAACTAGCGATGTCGCGAATGCCTGACTGCTATCGTTTCTGCCGACCTGTCGCGCATGCGCGCGAAGGAAAAACATCTAAAACAATATTTTCCGATGCTGTTTCCGAAACAATATTAGCTGATGTTGTTTCCAAGTGGAAAACAAACCACCGATTAGATTTAAAAAACGATCTTCTGTCCCTGTATTGAATCAACCTATTCCAAATGAATCGAGTCATTTATCTAAATATACAGGATTCCCACAGGTCTTAGAAAGTGCTGAATTTGACCTTCTATTTCTAAAAGTCCTTAAAAGCACCTGGTTTCCATCAATAGTCCTTAGAAAGTGCTTACTTTCTTTTTGGAAGCAAAATACAGTTTTCAAATGACGATATTTTATCACATTATTTCTGACTTCTTTTTAGCGCCTGATTGGCGATAAAACTGCTTACGAGTACGGCATTAAATACAAAAAAAAAAAAACCTATCTAGTGAAATAAAAAAAACATAGGAGGAAAAGATCGCAAAAACATAAAAAAGAGTGCTAGCTGACCGAAAACGAATAAATTTTTTTCTTTGCTTTTTAATTTTTTTCTTTGTATCCGGGTGACATACTTTGATTTTGTTATGCCATGCGCATTGCGCAATCCGTTTCCATCGTCAGCTTAGATGATTATTTTTAAATTAATTTTGTTTTATTAAAATACTCTATACATTCATTCAATAAAATTGTAATTTTATTTTTTAACCTTATAAATTTTATAAATTTATCATAGTTTTTGAATGTTATGATCCGTTTCAGTTCACGGGAAAATGTTTTCTTCGAAACTCGTGCGGTCTCCAATCCAGTCAAATTTGACTCTGACGTATGCACTTGCAATCCTTTTCCATCCTTTTAGTAAATGAATAGATTGCCATTAATTTTATTTTAGTGAAACCTCTGATGTGCCAATAAATGAATTTACTTCTTATTTTTATTTTGAATTTATGAAAGTTTATCTACAAAATAATTACTGGTGTGGGTAATTTAAATTTCATAAGTGGGCTAAAGCTGCAGATATAACAAAAAAAGCAATATTCTTTCAAAAAAACTAAAAAATATTTTTTTTTTAATTAGGAAATTTTTGAAAATGAAAGTGGTGGTGGTGGTGTTTCCTACTTATGAGCAGCAATATGCTAGAAAATTGCTCATACACTCCCCCAGAGACCATTAAAAAGCAAACACAAAACAATATGAAAAGAAAAAGAAAACTAAATCAAACTCGCAACTACAGCTGGGAGACCGATGACACCAAGCCCATTAGTTGGCGATCTTCGGGCTTGGTGTCAACTCACTGTCATAAAACTCAACTTTTTATTTCCCTTTTTATAAAATCAAATGCACTGCAAAGAGATATAAAAGAAAAACACCCCAAGTTTTTTTTTGCGGTCTCCATTCTATAATTTGTTTATGTACAAACCCGTGTACACATATTACTAATATGTGTGCACGTAAATACCCATATATTAACTGCTGAATTTTGTAAAAATCAAACATTAATTTTTTACATACTACTGTGTTCTTATAAGATTATAACTAATCTGTAAGATCATCCTCACTGAATACACAAGTCCTGCAGAACCTGTTTCCTACCACGACAGCTAAAATATGACTGCGACATTTCCCTGTGTTAACTCGAATACACAAGCCCTGCAGAACGTGTTTCCTACCACGACAGCTAAAATATGACTGCGACATTTCCCTGTGTTAACTCGAATACACAAGCCCTGCAGAACGTGTTTCCTACCACGACAGCTAAAATATGACTGCGACATTTCCCTGTGTTAACTCGAATACACAAGCCCTGCAGAACGTGTTTCCTACCACGACAGCTAAAATATGACTGCGACATTTCCCTGTGTTAACTCGAATACACAAGCCCTGCAGAACGTGTTTCCTACCACGACAGCTAAAATATGATCGCGACATTTCCCTGTGTTAACTCGAATACGCACACTCTGAAAAACGCGTTTTCTTGTCCATGTCTATTACTTGCAGGAAAACAAACTGGAGATTTTAAAATTCGAGGGGCACTTTTAGGACTACCTGTGAGCCAATTTTTATGGTCGTAAGTGCTGCGGATTGGTCTGAAGACAGGAAAGTAAAAGCCTACGTTTTCCGCAGTGTTCTAAAGTATAACTGTACCGAATCTGATGTGGATTGGTCAAACGTTGTAGATTTTGTATAGCGAATATACACACACGTAATTTTTTATGCATATAGTTTCCTTTCTCACCAGGTGGTTAGAATAATGGCGGATCTGGCCCGTACCGTTTTAAGAGTGACACGTCCGGTCTCCGATGATCTTTTGGATTTACTCTACTCTACGGTGATAGGAAAGATAGAGTTGCCACCCATCGACAACAAAATCCTCCTCATGTCGGCGACAGAACTGGCGCAGAAAATACGGAAGAGACAGGCGAGTATTTGTAATCTAATGTATGATACGTCATGTGGCATTGCAACCACACTAATTGAAATAATGAGAAGTCTCAGTTATACAGGGTGTCCATAAAAGAATGTCCCAGTTTCAATGGTATTTTATAACAGTTTAATTTAGACTATTTACAGGAAATCATCTATCAAATTGAAGGTAAACTCACCTAGTTTTTCTTACAAACGTTCAATAGGTGCATCTTAAGTTATACGGCACACATACAACCTAAAGTCCAATTCTTCCCATACTTTGGTTAACAAGTCCGGAGCAATAGCCTCTTCAATTCTGTGTCTCAACTCTGGCAAATCATTAGGTAGCTGCGGAACGTAGGATCAAAAAATGTGATTAGGCAGAACTTAGTTGATCCAAAAGATGTCCTCTTGCCTCCCCTGCACAATAAATTAGGTTTAATGAAACAATTCGTAAAAGCCTTAGATAAAACAGGGGATTGTTTTCGATATTTAAATGAAGTTTTTCCACATTTATCGGAGGGTAAAATCAAAGAAGGTGTGTTCGTCGGCCCAGATTTAAGACGGTTAATGAAGGACAAAAAATTTGAGGGGAAAAATGAAATCAGTCGAGAAAGATGCATGGGTTAGTATCAAAGACGTTACTCAGAAATTTTTAGGAAATTACAAAGATCCTAACTAAGCAACGATCGTTGAAAAATAAGCTTCAGAACTTTCAAAAACTAGGTTGTAACATGAGTTTAAAAATATATTTTCTGCACTTCCATCTTGAATATTTTCCTGAAAATCTTGGTGAAATGAGTGAAGAACAAGGTGAGAGATTTCACCAGGACATAAAATGCATGGAAAAACGCTATCAAGGACACTGGAATGTCAATATGTTGGCAGATTACTGCTGAGAGTTAAAAAGAGACACAAAACGAGCTTCAAAATCTAAAGGACACAAGCGTTCTTTGGATGACCAAGAAAAGTAATTTTACTGTACATATTAGAATATAATTCCTTATAAAACATGCACACACATTTATATATCTATATATGATTTTATTTATTCATCTGATTTTTTTGTACATTTTTTAATAAATGTTGTGTAAATTGTATTTTCTCAAATTCCAAATTCTTAGTTTCTTAATTGTAAAAAATCCTGACGTGATACATAAAAATGGATATTATTTTTGAAATAAGCATAGCACAGATTTCTTATATAATTTACATAAATTCATAAAAACCTTAGACAAAAAGTTAAATTTTGTAGGCCTGTATAATTTGTTGTAAATAGTCTAAATTAAAATGTTATAATAAACCATTGAAACTGGAACATTCTTTTATCGATACCCTGTATTACGAAAATACAGAATTAACGATATTATGGTCAATTGTTTCTAAAATTCGCCGTTGTTTTGAAAATCGAGGACTGTCTTATTTGTAGCCCTCTGCCTATGATTTTCTGAGACTTGCTAATCAAAATACATTTACATATGTGTATTAAAAAATTAAAGAATTTTTGTATAAATAAAAATTAACATTTTAGTATAAATAAATATTGCATAGTTATTAAGATCGAATATGAGAACAAAGTTTAATTTAAATCACACACATGCCTATTTTATGATACTTTTATCAAACTTATTCATGTTTTCGTTACTTCATTCTTATGTTTACGTGTGTTCAAGGAAACACACCTTTGTGTAAAATAAGAACAGAATATTACATTTTTAAGAATTTTTTTTTTAATGTTGAACCAAAAATGCACTGATTCCTCTGACAGAAATAAAGTATAGCAAAGCACATTAGTAAGCAGAATTTAGTCATTATTTGCTTGAAACAATTTTTTTGTAAGCTTTTAAATGCATGCATTAGAAATAGAAAATGGGCTTTTATATTTTGGAATAAAAAAAAAAACTTAGACAAAAAAAAAATTATTTAGACTTTAAATTTTTTTTATTGTTTTGAAATATCTGCTTTTTATAATATTTGCGAATAAAAGTAACCGTCGTTTAGTATCATGCATATTTTCATGTCAAATTATATTTAAACAATGATTCCTTATTTGCATCGATTAAATGCAAATGGTTCAGAAATCGTCATTACTTGTCGTTTAGCGAATGGCAACAAAAGTCAGAGAAATCACTTGAGTTTCTCTCAGTTTATGAGTCTTTCTCATAGAACGGATAACGTTTTACAGGTGTTCGCGAGTACAGAATTTACTGAAAGTATTCAATTCTTAAACAATAGCAAGGATTAGGATTAAAGATTAGTAAGGATGCTGAGCCCACACATTTTTGTAAGCCGTAATTTTTTTAAAACAATAATTATAGAAATTTCACTTTTGTCAAATTCATAGAGCAGATATCCGTTTTCTAATGTTGTTAAAAAGTTTCATCTGTGAAATATATTTGAAGACCCGTAGAAATAATAGTTTACTAATGAATGATATGATTAATAATTTACATATGTAGCAACTTATCAGGTCAGCAAATAAATCAAATAAAATCTCAGGACGGGATACAACATTTATTTGCACACATGAAACGAAAACGGTACACATCTCTAAACGGATAACAGAACGATTGCCCTCTCGCTTCTTAATAGAAACAGACACTGGCACTTTCAAATGGGGCACATGCGCATGATAATGCGTCCTTGGAAACAGCTGATAAACAGTTCCTCGTTCCGTTAGGGGAAAAAAAACATTGGTGAGCAACACATTAGATACGTGACTGTATGTAACAAATAAGAACATGCCACTTTGTAACTTTTTAATTTAATAACTTTGCCCTTACTTTAAACGTTAGTAAAACGCACATTTAAAGCTGTTTCGATCAAAAAGTATTAGTTTAGAACTTTTAAAGCATTTTACATAGCATACAAAACATTACATACATACACACAAACACATTGAAATTTTTTTTTTATTAATTATTTAGAATTGTGAAATTTTTTGTACTGATTACCCATTTAACTAATAAACAAAATCACAACACAAAATTTTTCCAAAAGTTTTAAAAAATTTTTAAATTTAAATTTTTTGAAAAAAGAGGGGTCATTTTAAATTGCTAAAACTTAAAATATTCTTGATCCATTTTCAAAATTCTTGCAGTAAATCATTCACAAATTTCTAAACTTTAATTTTGATTCAGCAATTTAAAAAACTATTAGTTTAATAAAAATAAAAAAAAATTTGAATGAAATTTTTTGAAAATTTTAAGGTACTTTTTTAAAAAAAGTTATATTTTTTAAAGTAAATATTTGTTTTAAATTTGTTGAAACAAAATTAAAGTATAGTGTTTGAAAAAGGTATATTCCAAATTTCAACTCTTAAACTTTATCGGTTTTCGACTTGTAGCAATTTGAATACAGGAAATCTTGAAAAAATGTATCATGGAGAAACACGCATTTAAAGTTTTAAAGACAGATGTTGTTTCCATGACAACAACTGTCAAGAGTGTTAGATTTTCAAAATAACACACCACAAAAATTATTATATCTCTAGAGTTCTAATTAAGATAGAAACATGATTTAGACGTCATTTTAAGCAGAAAAACACGGAGAGTTTCTTAAAAGAATAAAAAAAAATTCGAAAATGTGACGATTTTGTGTCCCGGACCCCCCACTTAATTTTAATATTGGGCTGATCAAAATTACTTTGATTATTGTGTATCAAATTACAATACGAGTTATCTGTTACGAGTCTTGAGTTATAAAACTAAATATAAATTTGCTCACATATTCGTCAGATAAGTTCTGAAGAAGTTGTGCAGGCCTATGTGGAAAGATCCAAGTCTGTACAACCTGTTATAAATGCTGCCGTAGACGAACGCTATGAGGATGCTTTGAGGGAAGCCAGAGACGTGGACCGTTTCTTGGCGAGAAGTAAGAAAAGCGAAGAAGAAATCGCCAACGAAACACCGCTTTTGGGACTACCATTTACTTGCAAAGAAGCCATAGGTGTAAAAGGCAAGTTTCGATGTGGAAATTAGTGTATTAACTGTTTCAACATGTTGCTTATGACCCATCAAGACGTTTAGACGAGGTATGTCGTCAATAAGATTATTTTTTATGACGATATCAAGATATGATCAGTTTTTTCTATTGTGATACCTCGCCCATCAGGATATCTTATCATTTGTTTTATGACACGATACTACATCGATACAATTCCCTGGAGGGTTAACGGAAAGCTAAAATGTTAGAGATAATACAAGCATTGAAATCGGAAAAAAGGAAAAATATGTCACTTCCAATTAAAATCCATTTTCAGCCGATACCATCTCACGTTGGCAGGGGAGAAAAGGACAATCCTGATGGACTGACCAAGGAAGGTTCTTTAGATGCTCTTGAGGTGCCTGATTCTCTTACTTCAAGAGTTCCAAACAAAAATTTCAAATGCTATGTGACGAATTTGTCCCTATCATGACTGGTGCACGTAAAAAACTCCGAGTCTGTCGCTGTTTTACAAAGGGGAAAGGATTTAATAGCAATGTTGGCACCTTAGGAGCATGAATTTCCTGATTGGTTGAAAATATTTTATAAAACTGCAAGGTACAGGCCTCTAGTAGTCACATTCTTTCATGTGTTGGAATGTGCCCTTCAGATTTATTGGGTGGACGTCTTGGCGCAGTTGGTTTATTCACTGTGGCAGTACGCAATGAACTGTAGGAGGAGCTGGTTTAATTCCTCTCTCTCTCTGGGTGTACTTCTCTCTGTGTCAGTAAAATCTTTCACTGTGTATTTGTTCATTAGCTTACCTGTATTGTGTGTTGGAGCAACTTGACCAAATATGGCCCTTACGCCATACAACTCAATACAACCATCCAGACATTACAGTTTCCTGTTGACATAATAATTTGTTTGACGAAGTATGACTGTCTAGCATGCGGATGAATAAGCAAATTCAACACGGTAAAGAAAAATTTCATCAAATACATAATCATATAGCGAATACACCCTCTAATACGGCTTTGAATATCCAAACTTTAAATACTTTCAATGTGACCAAAAGAATAGTCATGCTTAGTAATTTCCATACATTTTACTGTATTTAGAGAAAAGATGGGGCTTACGCATTTAAATAAAGCTACCATTTAAAGATAAAGTTAGGTTAGGTACTTCTTTAACATTTGACTGGAGCTACACAACGGGCTATTGGTAAAGGTCCGGGATCATTCCCGAAGGGAAAGCTTCGAAGTCATCACCAGTAATTGTGAACCATCGTCAGATGACGTGGTCAACACCTGAGCTGGTACCCCACTCTCCACATTACGCCGACATGTGGATATTTGAGGCCAGGACAGATTTAACGTCCAGTAACCACCGTGTACATGACCGCCTTTGACTGGGCTGTTTCGAACTCGCGACCCTCCTCTTAGTAATCCGTTACTATTCCAACCGTTTACCTTAGGGTTGAACTCTGACCGTCGTCAATAGCCCGTTGTGTTACTCTACTACGACGTTAATTAAAACACCTACCTACTACTATTACAACCGAGCTTCCGCGACCCTTTTGAATATAAGATTAACTCTATCTACTTGGATAATAAATAAACATAATTGATTCCTTGCTGTTTTGTATCAAATATGTCTTGTAAAATGTTTTCTTCAGGTTTGTCCCTAACATGGGGACTTGTTCGAGCGAAAGATCACAAGGCTGCCTTTGACGGTGATACAACTGCCTTGTACCGAAAGGCTGGTGCCATTCCACTTACAGTAACAAATGTTCCTGAACTACTCTCGTGGTGGGAGAGTGCCAATCACGTGTTTGGAATGACGATGAACCCTTACGACAGTCGGAGAACTGTTGGTGGTAGTTCAGGTAAATATCTCCGATTTTACGGTAAAAGAATTTTGTTTTCCAACTTAACTCGACATTCACCTCTTTTCTTTGTGCCTTATGAGAGGGTTTTTAATGTAAACATGAATATACCATCAGGCCAAAATGTCATCCGTTTATGAATTAACTGGATTTACCGCTGTTTCGGTGATATTTGGCTCTAAATTTTAATGCAAGAGACATTTCATTCGAGTAACATACCAAGAACATCATGAGTTTTGAAAGAGGTTTTCAAAACACTAGCGCCATCTGCATTTAGCTTTATAGAAGAACCCTCAATATAACGCCGTCACTAGCAAATTACAACAAAATGAGTGTGTGAAGAGTATGACATTGTAAAATATGTCCATTGATATACAGTTAAATGTCCGCCATATTTTCTATTTTGTCATGCTTTCGATGAGGCTTCGGAACACATTCTCGTGTTGTGAGGACATCCTTGAATATGTGTAATGTAGAAACGGATAGAATATTTGGTTAAGATAGCTTACACAGTTCTATTTTGGTATATCAGTTCTTATTTTTATTAATATATGCCGAATGCTACCTCATTCCACATTGCCTACGCATTTAACTCTTTAAAGGATTCACACGCATAATTCAACCTTGCATATAATATGCTGACACCAAGTATCTTAGAAACTGTAATGTGATATACATCCAAACTTCTGAAATTTCTATTGCATAATCTCTGGAAAGTCTACGTTTCTGTTCGTCTCTGAGCGTCACAATATTTGCGAATAGTATTAAGTTGCTTATGCTCTGCACGTAACGTAAGAACTAAATAACCATATCTTTTAAAGAATCTATGGATTATTACATTCTCTAGAAATATTTATTGGACCTTTAATAATTTATTGGATTTTTTTCCTTAAAATAGAATCCTTTGAAGCGATTCTGCTGCTACTTTCTTCTGAGTAAAATTCCTGTGAAATATTCTATTGCCCCATTCCTTGGAATAGAATTGCTAGGAACGATTATATTGATCCTTTCCTTAGTATAGAATACCTTAGAAGTATATTATCGCTGTTAATTTCCATATAAAGTAAAGCGAGGAGAGATTGCACACAAAGAGGGTTGGAGGGAAATAGTTGAGTGCGCACGCAGCGACTCCATATAGTTGTACAGCAGCAGTAGTGGAGTGTCTAATTGAAAGTGCAGGTTGTTTGTTCCGAGCGTTTAGGATAAAACATAGCTATTTTGTATTCTTTTCCCAAGTGAAGCGCTTGAAATTTCATCTCTTCCTCTAAATTCTATAGAATGGCAATAGTACAAAATATTTTTCAATTAAACGGTTTTTAATGAGTCTACTAACCTAGACGAAAATTGCGAACACCGACGGTTCTTTCTAGAAGGGGCAATGTTTGAATAAAAGGCCGCGCAATCTCTCCTACCGAAATGGGAGAGTTTGCGCATATGCTACGTAGGAGAGATGGCGCATTGTCATTCGTTTTCACGCTAGGAGAGATTACGTAGCTTATTGGAAATTTTACATAAATTGCAAATTATATGTAAAACAAAAATGAATTAATTTTGAAACAATTTCTGAAAAAAAAAAAACATAATTTTTTAAATAATTTTGGTAATAAATTAATTTGTTGAAAAATAATTTTGTAAAAAATAAAAAAGTTGTTATTAACCGTTATTGGATTAACTTTTGTTACCACTAAAATATCGCTTAATGGTGGATGTTAGGTCCCCTTTAAGTGTAATTATTATTGTTAACAATTTAATTGCAGTTTTTATTAAGAACAATCTCTCTTACCCATGTGCGAAATCTCTCCGACTCTATAAGGACAGATTGCGCAAAATAGCTTTCTTGGTTTTATTACAACTGTTGTATTAGATTATAGCATAACAAAATAGCAACGAAAATGCATAAAAAACAAATGAAGTCACAATTACTCATGAATAGTTTTAGCAAAAAATTGATAATTAGATTGCTTTTTATTATTCTGTCCAATTGTGCGCAGACTCTCCTAGCTTTACCTTAACTTAATAAAATCCTTTCGAAATCTTCTATTGGTTGAAACGTTTCAATTGCATCTTCTTTTTATTAGTATCAATGGTAAAGACTATATTGCTCATTTCCTTAGAATAAAATTCTTTGGAAATATGAAAAAGGTCGAAATTAGTTAGAAGTCTACCAGGAAGAATTGAAGGATTTAAGGTTCAGTGATAAGTCTCACTTTTGTCCGAATGCTTTGAAAGTCCGGCTGCCGAATCATCCACCTTGCTGTTATAAATTATTAATATTTCATAACAACACCATAAATAAAGTATAAAAAGAGATTGAGCAATGGTAACCTTTTTATGTTCCCAGGATCATGTGATCAAAACTAGCAGCAACGTGAACTAAGACTATTTTCTCCTGCTGAGTGAAACGAACATTCATCATCTCATTGGCCCATTGGACGGCAGAATACCCCCCCCCCTCCCCATCTAATGAATTGTGGTCTTATTGGTCCACACGACATAGTAGACTGGTGATTGCACTATTTTTATTGACACTCTCTAGAACTGCGCTATTCACATCTATCCTGGTCTTCAATTAGGAGATAAGATGCCAAATTGGCTAACCAAGTCAACTTTTCACAGAGAAGTCATCGGACTATTAGTTGACTTGTTGGTCATACGTTTTGAAGCTCCTCTCAATAGCAATGCTCAGTCTACTTATATTTCAAGTCAAGCAACAGTACAATAATATATATATATATATATATATATATATATATATATATATATATATATATATATATATATATATATATATATATATATATATATATATATATATATATATATCTTTTGTTTTATATATTTGCTTTTATTGGTGTTTGGGGGAGTATCTGAGCAATTTCTTAGCATTTTGCGGCTCATATTCGTAGAAAACACCATATTGTGTTGTACAGGTCAGGCTCCTCCCTGATGACGCCCTAATCCACCAACACTTTCGTTTTCAATAAATTTGTTTTTGCTTTTTTTTTTTTTTTTGAATTTTTTCTTGTTTTAGAAATTATATTTCTTCCCATGCTTTGTCTGCAGCTTTCAGCGCGCTTACATGGTTAGTTTTAAGTTTTGTTTTAACTTTCGTTTTCTGGTTGAATACTCATGCTTTTTATTTTGATCTTTCCTTAAATTACGTATTTGAATGATATAAATATATATATATTATTTTATGTATCGTGCTTTATAATGATTATCAGGTGGCGAAGCTGCTAACATAGCTTCCGCCGGAGCTCTATTCGGCATTGGAAATGATTTATCTGGCAGCATTCGAACACCATCGTCATTCAATGGAATTTATGGCCACAAGCCATCTAGAGGTATGTAGGTTTTAAGTTCTGAATGTGCGTGTATCATTTTGTGATAATGTAATGTCACTACAGGAACTCTGAATTTGATTCATGAAACACTGGGGACTTATTCGTAAAAACCACCAGGGAAAACCTACCTTTTTAGATAAATTTTATTTTTAGTGTTATGAGTAGAAACTAACTTTTAGCCATTTTGCTCCACACATTAAAGTTTTTAAAAGGTCTTAGATAAAAAGAATCCCAATTCTCTTAAGTGAAAGGTAAACAACGCCAAAAGTTCGAGCCATTCCTGAGATATTGTCTGTCCATGTCAGAACTTCACAAGTTTCACCCCATTTCTCTGTCCGATATTCCAAATAATTCGCCCATTAGCGCTTTTAAAGTGAAAACTTAGAGAAATATCCATAGATTCATAGGTTTAACTTATCACACCCAAGTTAAACGAAAATTATTGAGCAGAAAGTTCAGAGTTCTCTACTATCTTTCCGTATACTCATTTAATGATAATGCAGTAACGTGAGAGAAGATTTTTACTTCAAAAAAAATATCGGCGTTATTTTTTTCACTCGATTGATTTTGACTTTAATTTGACCAATAATTTTTTTCCTGTCTACATACGAGGTCTGTCTGGAAGGTATCCAGACATTGTAAATGAAACAAGAACAGCATGTATGGTATTGATATAACTTTTGACAGCCAATGTGAGGGGACATTGATGCGCATGCGTGAAAAGTCCCTAATCCATTGGACTATTTCGTTGAGTGTTTAATGCCCTTGAGTGAACGTATGCTTCGCGGGACAGTCGCATGCGCAATTACCGAGCGAGTGGAGCAGTGAATTCGCATAGAAATTTACGTTAAACTCGAAAATTTAGTCGAATTCTTTTTCCGTACTTCCTTTAAATTTGTTCGGTTGAGCATGCCGTGGCCATTTTGTAGAATGGTGAAGGAATCATCGAATACAAGCTCAATTAAAACAGGAACGGAGCTATTAAGTTAAAATTAAGGTTTATTTACAAGTTAATTATAAATTTTACAGACAAGTTTCTCCAAAACACCCAGGTAGTTCTTCACGACACTCCTCCAAGGGGTCGTACCCAAGTTGCCAGCTGGCAATGTCTCAAGGGTGCTCGGGACCTGACTGTACAAATTTGTCCGCAGAAACTATTAAGACGATTAACCTTTTGACTACGGTTATAGATATAACAAGCGCGATTCTTATAACTTTCAAGGCACAACTGATGTATTGGCCGTTGTATAAATCCTTTCTTGGCTCGATCATGGTACAATTGCTGTGCTGGTCGTAATCTAAAGGTTAAGAAGTCCTTCCCAATGGAAGAAACTTAATTCTCCCCTCCCGAAGGAGGAGCAACGACAACATCAATTCCATGTTGACTGTTTTCTGAATTCTTCAAACACGAAAAATTTGAAACTTTCAAAAATTGTCGGTTTAATAGGCATTTGTAATGAACTTTCAGGGCGTAAAAAGTGGTTTAAAGGTAGTTTTCACCTACTTGTCGAAACATTTCAACTTAGACTAAAAATTTACTAAATTTTAGTCATAGTGAATACTAACGAAACTTTATCGTTTAGTATTCAACAAAATTTTGTGAAGTTTCTTGTAAAATACTTACAACGCTACACATTTACACACTAAATACATTTTATCATAAAAAATTATTATTTTTCGATTTTCTGATCTATTCGAAATTATATATAGCTTTAGAATATCCTATTCTCTGACTTAATTTATCCAATTAAAAATTTCACAATTCGCGTTTGGCAGAATTTTTTTAAATATTTTTATTCTTTAAATGCTACATCTGAATTTAATACGTACATTGTTCGTTCTACTTATCTTCTTTTAGGTCTCGTACCCAACAATGGAGATAACCCTTTGGGTGATGTAGTACGTGACCCAAGTGACCGCACCGACGAGTTTGTCAGTACTGGACCTATGTGCCGTTATGCTCAAGATCTACCTCTTTTGTTACACGTTTTGGCAAATAACGATGCAAGAATTCGGTTAGACAAAAAGGTAGTTTTCTTTTATCACCTACATTGATTTAAATTTACAAGAATTGTTTTATCACCTATACACTTTAGATTAGGTTGTTGTTTCTTATGCCTACACTGACAGACCGGAGGAGTGCCAGGCCCCTCGAAGACGGCAAGAGGCGAGGGGGTCCGCATTGCATGTTATTGAGCCCCATTGGGAGGAAGTCCGTCTTTGCTCGACATACATGACACATCCGTTTTACAGGATATCCCCTTTCATACATCCACTCACACATATCGTAATTTAGATCCCAATCAGAGGCCGATAATCCACTGATCAGGAACCCCCAGCCGTATTGATTTGGTATGGGAACATGGGGGACTTTGTGACCACGACCTATTTAACGTGCCCCAGTCACCATTAGTGAACACGACGGTCTTTAGCCAGGTCGAAGCGCCGATCTCGCAATCATCAGAATTGCAGGCTCCGCCGCGGACAGAACCCACAACCCTTCTGATGCGAGCCCGACGCTCTACTGACTGAGCTATAGCGGCTCCTTTAGGTTAGGTTCTAGCGAGATTATTTTATAAAAGGGAGAAGCAACGGAATTTAATTGCTTTCAACAACAGCCAAAATTTGAGCAGCATCTCCACTTTGGAGTAATTAGCTTATTCACATGTTTAAAATACAATTATTTAAATAACAATACACATTTTTCTTAATCATAACATTAAACATAATTCATTAATTTCGCTGTAGTGAAATATCACCCAGACCACACTGTACGTGAAAAGTAAAAATACATAAATTTATAGCTAATTAAAAACTTCAAAAGTGGTTTCATTAATTTTCGTACGTATAAAAGAAAAGTTTCAGAAACAAAATAGAAAAATTATCAAAATTTTTATTATAAATAAGTGACAAAGAAATTGAAAACCTAAATAAATTAAACTGAAACCCGTCCTCGTTCCATGCCAATATTTCAATTTTATTATGGGGTTGAAATTGTGAATGCTTTAAATTTCAGGTAGACTTCAAGAAATTGACAGTGTATTATATGGAATCAATGCCTGGATTTTTAAAAGAGTCAGTCCCTGTAGTGAAACACGCAATCTCAAAGGTAAGTTTCGCTATTTTAGTTTAATATTGAATAGTGTTGCCCTCAATGCATTTATCGTAATAATATTTCTCTCTCTTTTTGATTATAATGAATTTCAAATGTGGAACACAAATATTAAGTGCTAATAAATAAGATAACAAGAGGGAACAAGTAACTTCTGTTTACATAAATTGTCTAAATTATACTTTTAAATTACACCTTATGTGGTATTCTTTTAAAACATTGGTGATATTCATACACCTGAGCATTAAATTTGTAGCACTTTTTTCAAATTAAAAAAATATAATTTCATAAAAAATTGAAGGAACAATAAAATCTAGTTGCTTCATGTTGTTTCTCTTTACTAGGCGGTGAAATACTTCGAAAAGGAGTATGGCATCAGAGCCATACAACTGACAATCGATGAACTGCATTTCGCCCAAAATATATGGGAGTCCAAGATGCTAGAATATGGCAGCACACCAATGGCGGCGGCTATGGCTGGAGAGGGGAAAACCATCAACTTACAACTTGAGTTAGTCAAGAACATCTTCGGACACTCCGACCACACTCTTCCCGCAATATACTACGCAATGATTGAGAGACGTGAAAAAGATGCATCGTACTACAAATACCTAGAAATGTACCAGGAGATAGAGCGGACGATAAATGCCACCCTCCAGGATAAAGACGCCATTCTCCTGGTACCAACGCACCCCGAACCACCTCCTCACTATCTGATGACGATCCCCAAGTATCCAAACCTCGGATATTGTAGCATATTCAACATACTTGGCTTGCCATCTACTAATATTCCAGCAGGGTTGAGCGATAAGGGCCTTCCATTTGGCATCCAAGCTATCAGTGGAAGATTCCATGACCATCTGTCGCTCGCTGCTGCATTGGAGCTGGACAAGTTGTTCAAGGGTTGGAAGAGTCCTTGTCCCATAACAGTCTGACGCAATTTTGAAGAAAAAAAACAAACCTTCAATTGTCATTAGAAAAGTGACACTAGTATTTAACTGAATTAAATATTATTTTAATGAATATTAATGTTCAATAGTTGGTTTTTCGCATCTGGCCTGATGGTAACAAATATGCTGGTTAATTAGTATTTTATACTGTAATTGAGAAAACTAATAGTTTATTTGTATAATTTTTCAAATAAATGTTTTACTGCTTGGTATTTGTAAGGAGTGGTGAAAATATTTTGTTAAAGATGTCAACCAGTTACTGTTGTGGAAGTGTTCTGTTTGCTCCTTGTCCTATTAGAGTCTGAGACAATTTCATTCGATATTTTAATGTTCTTATCAACAAATTAACCATGCTCTATCAAACTGAATTAATCTTCCTAGTGGTTGTATAGTGCAGTGCTTCCCAACTTTTTTCACGTCACGGCACTCCTTACAAGCATAAATAATTTCACGGCACACCTCACAAGCATAAATAATTTCACGTCACACTATAAAGGAACATTAATTTTTAAATATGATTAATTTCTTATATTTCATACTAAGGATTCAATCAATAAGATATTTTACAAATATTTTTGAATGATAACACATAAACATTCCAGGTAGATATTTGTTTCTATTCCTTTCTTTTTCAAGGTAGTTATGTATTTTAGTTAACGTAACACTAGGCTATGTTCCAGTCTCGAGATTTTGAAAATAACGTTTCTACATTACTGAATGAATTTGTGAAACTTTTCTTTACGCCACTATACTGAAATGTCTAAAAGTTTACCTTTGAGGATAACTTCTATATCCTAGTTCAGGCCCTCTAGAACTAAACTGAAAATCAGTACACCAAACTTCATTCAAAATACATAGTACAATTTCAGTCATCGCGTTTCTCGTGCCAAAATTTTGCTCAAATTAACCAGAAAAAAATATATTTGAAGATTTGAAAACGAAAAAAAAATAACATATGTCAGCAAGTTCGATTCAAATTGCTATATGTCCGCTTCTATTCACCAAAGACAAAATGAAAACAGAGTTTAGTAAATAAAATCGTCTATTTTTTAAGACGATATAATCAAGCATCACTTATAGTCAAAAATCGTCTTTTTTAGGTAGTTGGATACTTTAAACAGTAATTTTGATTGCTACCGATTACAAATAACAGTTCAAATGAATATAAACATAAGTTGTTTCATTAATGTAAAAATTATTTCTAATTTAATGGAAGCATACCTTATTACCTTACCTATGAACAAAGTTTCTGCACTCCTTCATTTTTAATTACATTAACAATACGATTTTTTAAAGAGATTTTACTCCATGTGTATTCCTATCACATATCGCTAAGGCTTATCATACTCAAGAAAACAAATATTTACAAAAATTAATTTATTAGTACATAGTGCAGACAATTGTGGTTGTAAAAAACGAACGCTTAAATTCTGTGCTCAGATGGAAAAATGTTATAAGTCACTTTTTAATTTTTCGTGAGAGCAATTTTAAGATTCAATATTCAACATGTGGTTCTATGGTTTTTGATTTATTACAATTTCACCACCTTTGCTTTCTCACAAACTTAAAGAAAAAGACGACATTTTGCCACCTTCTAAACATTAAGGGCGTCCGGATCACAAAAATCATCACATTTTCGAAATTTTTTATATTATTTTAAGAAATTCTCTGTGTTTTTCTGCTTAAAATGACGTCTAAATCATGTTTCTATCTTAATTACAACTAGAGATATAATAATTTTTGTGGTGCGCTGTTTTGAAAATCTAACACTCTTGACAGTTGTTGTCATGGCAACAACATCTGTCTTTAAAATTTTAAATGCGTTTTTCTCCATGATACTTTTTTTCAAGATTTCCTGTATTCAAATTGCTATAAGTCGAAAACCAATAAAGTTTAAGGGTTGAAATTTGGAATATATCTTTTTTCAAACATTATACTTTAATTTCGATTCTGCAAATTTAAAACAAATATTTACTTTTAAAAATATGACTTTTTTTAAAAAAAGTATTAATTACTTAAAATTTTCAAAAAGTTTCAGTCAAATATTTTTTAAATTGCTGAATCAAAATTGAAGTTTATAAATTTGTGAATAATTTACTGCAAGAATTTTGAAAATGGATCAAGAATATTTTGAGTTTTAGCAATTTAAAATGACCCCTCTTTTTTTCAAAAATTTTGTGTTAAAAATTAAAAAAAAAAAAAACTTTTGGAAAAAATTTGTGTTGTGATCACGCTTATTAGTTAGATGGGTAATCAGTACAAAAAAATTCAAAATTAATTAATGAAAAAATAATTTCAATGTGTCCCGAACCCCCTTAACAAAAAAAGACTCCGGAATGGGACTTGGTCAATTTTTTGGGAAAACTGACTTATAACATTTTGCCATCTGAGCACAGAATTATACTCTTAGCTGTATGAAAAATACAGGAAGCAATTACACGGCAACGATTAAAATAGAGTTCGTTACATTACTTCGAGACTGGATCGCAAGAGGAAAGAACACACCTGCTTCAGGGAGAGGAGCTGATTTTGAAACCCGAAGCTTTCTCTTGCACACGGAGCGTACAGTTATCCCGGCCAAATAAGCATCAGTCTCCAGAAACGTGCTCCATTACTCCGAGACCAGTGGTCCAGAATGAAATCGTGGACGAGCGATGTCAACTCGAATTGGTCCTGGTGTCTGACCGGAAGTGCCAGGATGTCGCACACGTTCGGGACTGTGGCACTGGATCTCAACGACCATCTCACGGGTCTAAGAATCATAGCGATTGCGCATGCGTCAATTTATTCCGGTCCGGACTTCTGTTACAACCCTTTCTTTACGAATGGTTTGTTTGGCGAAGACGAGGATATTTTCAACCCTCGCCAAGCCAAGAATCTGTCGTTGACATTCTAGAATGGATGAACAAAATAAA
Source organism: Metellina segmentata (assembly GCA_947359465.1). Classification (NCBI taxonomy): domain Eukaryota; kingdom Metazoa; phylum Arthropoda; class Arachnida; order Araneae; family Tetragnathidae; genus Metellina; species Metellina segmentata. The sequence goes on along the minus strand of OX375880.1, from coordinate 38,129,055 downwards.
TGCTATTCTTGTGACAAAACTTTCCAGTATCGACAGAATTAATTACGTCACATAAAAAAGGTGCACATTGTGACTAATGTCAGCAACAAAAGAAAATCTAACATAAACTGCCCTGCAGTATCGTGTGAAGAAACATTTTCAACACGAACAGAGCTGAGGGAACATGTGACGAGTGCTCATAATGTAGTACTGGATGTAGAGCACAAGGAATTTCCATCATTTGAAGGTAAATAATTACCATCACTAGATGAAATCATCTCTACTATAAATTATCTGTCATATCATTTGATTTTCAGATCTTGTACTCTAATTTAAATATTCTTACAGAATTTAAACAGTGGAAGATGGAGTTGGAAAAATAAATAAATTGCTCTTATGTACTCAGACAAACACCCAAAACTCTAGCGTCAAAGATGACAACTTATTATTTTTCATGTTTCAGTATTAAATTTAATTATAAAATAATTTATTTTTCAGAAACTCATAATGTGTGTGTTTGGCATTTAAATAAACTTTTAAATTATAAACTTACACAAATTAACTTTTCGTAGAAAGATAGTACTTAATACTTATTTACTGGTCGTAAATAAACCGTACTTATACTAAACTATGCAGTTAAAAATTTCCAACTCCATACGCATGCGCAATTGCTATGATTCTTACACCCGTGAGATGGTCGTGGATCTCAGGAGGGACGAACACTCCTCCTTAACCTTGACGCTACGGCAGGTGGACAATTATCACCACTACAATCTCGTTTACACCAGCAGCATGGTATAGATCTGCGCACGGTGAATGTTGTCCCCTTTTTAAGTGACCGCTGTCATCGATCACCATTTACGAGCTGTCAGCGACTGACCTTCTAGAGGATCCCTCCTCTTGTTTGTCACCCTACCCTGTCGACCGTGAGGTGTGAACGCTTTGAGGGAAAGGCAAAAGGTCGCTCTGGTGATTCACGCCACCCAATACTATGAAAGGAAAGGTCTCAAATGCCACTCAAGGCTCTATCGCTCAAATGAGGTAAAGGGGGTTCTACATACAGGTGAAAGAGCCATTCCTGGAGACGATTGAAGAAAATCTAAGTGATTAAAACTTGTAATTCACTCTAGACTGAATGAAAAACGAACTCAAACACAAAACTCCACGATTTCACTCACACCAGTTTTATTAAAGCCTCTTAACACTAACGGGTTTCACAGACGACCTCACACATAGAGCACGCCACAAGGAAAGGACACAGCATTTCTCCGGACGGTCAAAAGACCCTCCAGCAACAACCCCCCCCAGTTGGGAGTTGAAGAAAGAACCACCCCAGATTGCATCAGGAAGATTGATGACCCGCGTGACCTTCAAATGTTGTTTTTACCGTGTTACAATTCAGACAGGCGTACACAAAGAGATAGTACCTGGTACTTGTCTTCCGCGTAGTGCAGCTTGGCCGAATCTTCCAACTGCAAGTCGTCCTTGGTGGCCACACCCTCAAGGATGGTCAGCATCCAATTGAGGGTGTGACCTTCCACATCCGGGACGCTTCCGTAGAAACCCTCACGCTTTCAGCACCCTTTGGCGAGTTGGCGATAGATGGCTGTATCACCAACTTCTAGAGCTGGTTGTGGCGGGCCACACGAGATTTCACGAGTTTCAAACTCTCCGGCTGCCATCTGTTGACACATATCCGAATCTTTTTTTTTATAAGCCTTTTCTGCTTCTACGTAATTTAGTCTGTTTTAAAATCCGAATTACACATGCAACACAGGATTTAAGGAGATTGTATTAGATTTTTGTTTTTGTAATTTAAGGATAAAACCTTTTATGTATACATATAAATAAATAAATAAATAAATAAATAAATATATATATATATATATATATATATATATATATATATATATATATATATATATATATATATATATATATATGTAGGAGTGAAACTACTAACCTCCCCAGTCCTCACCAACAGCGCCCTCTACCTCCTATGGGCTGCGCGAGCAGCGAGCGACAGAGAAGGAAGTCAAACATTTAAAGAGGAAGGTTATTCCTCGGATGTGCTGAAAGGACTTACTTGAATGAGCAAGACGTGCTCACCGATGTTTGTGGTTTGTGCCAGACGGGCATAAAGTATATTTTTCTGTATATATTCATCTGTAACTATTCATCAGCTTCACCTCAATCATTAATTAAATCTTAAATTTACCGGAACTGTGTGTGAACTCAATTATTACATATATATATATATATATATATATATATATATATATATATATATATATATATATATATATATCTATATATATATATATATATATATATATATATATATATATATATATATATATTTTATATATATATATATATATATATATATATATATATATATATATAAAAACCGGAATCCTCCGACCTCGGCCAATCCGTATTCCATCCAATATTAGTGTTGCTCGAGAAATTGAGAAGGATTGCCATTTTCCCCAGCTTTCATCTCAAAACGCTTTATATTACCAACTCGCCAAGTGGTGCTGAAAGCGTGAGGTTTTCCGCGGAAGCATCCGGCTTGACCAGGTAGGTGGAGTTGGACTCTTTCATGTTGCTGAAGAACATGGCCTTGAATACCGGGGATCGGGCACTCATGACAATCTTGTGGGTGGGAAAGGAGTCATCACCCAATAGGAGTTCGAAATCGCTCAAGGTTTGGTCCTTGTAGATCAGGGGTGGCCAACCTTTTACTTACCATGCGCCAATTTTACTTCACGTACGAGTTCAGATGCGCCATATGTCACGCAACTATTCTACCTTCTTACATTCAAGATTGGGGTAGGATCTGCTTCACTTAGGGGAAACTAAATTAGTTAATGTGCGCCAGCTCAAAAGACAAGCGTTTATTAGAGCAACATCATACACTAGTAAGAGATGATCTCTTGGACGTGAGGGTGATCGCAGTCATGGAGCCCGCTGATGGTGCTACAGCTGTCATCGCGTTTGGTGAAGGTAACTCTGGACCACAGTTGGCGGATATGATGAGAGAGAGAGAGAGCTCTGAGCGAGATGGAGTTCCGAGAGCGAGGTCAGGTTGGAACTTGGGAGTCGTCTGTTCTCTCTACTTGCTAGAAGGAAACTTGGCATATTCTTAATATCTTTTATATATAAGTATGTTTTTGACATAATTATCAATTTTAAATGATTCAATTATTGTACGTATTACAGCACATAAACGTTACTTACCATTAATAAGACTTTTGAGCCTCTATCGATTTCGCTAGTCTTTTAATGTTTGGTGTTAAAATTGTTACTGAGAGCAGCAGAGAATTCTTCAAATTTGAATCAGGCCATTCGCCAAATTGTTTTGCTTTTAATAAATTTCATGGATGAAAAAGTTTGTTTGTGTATGTATGTCGTTCCCAAACGACATATTTTTTTTGTTGCAAATTTTCTTAGTTCTGGGTTTTTTCAATGTTTACAGACATGGATGATCGCAGTCATGGAGCCCGCTGATGGTGCTACAGCTGTCATCGCGTTTGGTGAAGGTAACTCTGGACCACAGTTGGCGGATATGATGAGAGAGAGAGAGCTCTGAGCAAGATGGAGTTCCTACTATCTACCCAGCAATCTACCCAGGTCAAAAGCCATTTAGATTTGAAAATTTCAAATCTGCTTATCAAATTTCATTTTCAAATATGGATTTGCTTTTAAAAAATTGCGACGAACTGATGAGTAAGAAGGCTGTATGAATTGAACACTCTGATGTTGAAAATATGAAGATGGATTCAGTTATAGCGCCTAATTCAAAAGAATAAGTAGGCGAAAGGATGCAATGCGCCACTTGTTTTCATCCAATGCGCCCCGTTTGGCGCATGCGCCACAGGTTGGCCACCCCTGTTGTAGATGAACAGATATTCTCTTAAAATGGCTTCTGAAGCGGTGGTAGTCCTGTCGTCTTTCAGAAAGTCGCATTCCATATCTACCTCACTATACCTTTGACATACGCTGATTTCAGAAATGTTATTCACACCAGCGATGATCTTGGTAGAAATAATATCGATATCACAGTTATCCAGAAGCTCTTACGTTGACAGAAAGTGTGGAATATTCCAATTTTGGGTAAGATATAATCGGTTGAATTTGTGTATGCCTTCTATGCATTTAATATTTTCCCCTTCAGTGTTATAAAGGCACAGTTTGCACATTATCAAAAATGGTTCAGCACCACCTATTTTAGAGATTTGAAAATTGACTGGTGCGTTTTCAAGCGATGAACCCGTTAAAGCATATGGGAATTCTGAAATCTTATTGATAGATGGCGGAACGTTCAATACTACACGAAATATCTTTTTCTGATCAAACTGAACAGTTTCTAAAGATCCGCGACGGAGTAGGACAGATGACTCTCGGACATCGATTCTAGCTGAAAAGGGTCGGTTCACCGAGGGTCTATAGTCGCATCTCCATACGCGGCAACTCACAGTCAAGGTAACGTGTGCGAGGAATGACGACCTCTTGCTCTGGAACACCTCTTCTTGAGGTGTAAAGCTTCGGTTTCCTAAGAAAGCGTAGCCGTGATCTAGCGGCCGTGATGTATCGGTGGGTGACGTCACTAAAACGTTGTTCATACTAACACATGGTGTTGGTTTCCTAGAGAGCGTTGTTTGTGAGCGTAACGAAAATGATCGGAGACGCCATTTCCATGAATGTCGTCATAGTGGGCTCAAACAGTTGGAGAACGTTTTTTCTTTTGTAGCGGCCAGATTTCATTTCCTGCTCCAAACGATTCGAGGCAAGAGGAGCAATATAAATAAACATTTTTGACTGCCATTGAATAATTCGTTTTTGTAAAATCGGGATCGTTAAACACAGAATAAAAATTTCAACGGATTCGAAATCTGCGGAAAATTTGACACCAGATCGATACCTTAAATGTGATTTTCTTTAAATAAATAATTAATTATTTAATACATAATTAGATAATCAAATGGTTAATAATTGAATAATAAAACTGTTTTTGATATCGATCTGGCGTAGAAATTTACGCTGATTTGAAATCTGTTGAAATTTTCACTCTACCTTCAACGATCCCGAAGTTAGGAACTTTGAACTGGAAAATAAAAAAACACTTTGTTTTGTTTCTCGAATAAAATAAACCACGACAGCCGTCTGTGTTGCCCATTCTCCAACGTATTCTGTCAGCCTAAGTTGACACCTCTGGATTCTTGTTTAGATGGGCCGGCTGGTTATGCCCGCGGCATCATGACGAATCACGGCTGTTAGATAACGGTTCCACTTTCTTAGGAAACCAAAGCTTAACTGTATCCCGTATAACTGTCTTGAGTAGGGCAATCGGAGAGGTCAAGTACTGTGTCATCTGTGAGTGATTGATTTCGAATAATCCCGGTTCAAAGAGCCCTTTCGTTACCATCCAGGAAACGCAATTCACAGTCCACAATAGCATGTTGGAATAAAAGTTTCAAATGAAAATGCACATGCATGTGTCTGTCTCCATCCTCCGCACCCTTTGGAAGGAGATGTAGGTGAGCCGGTTGTAACTACCAGGAGACACTTGTAAATTGAGGACTAGTTACCTTTATCTTGTGACACTCGCTGTCCCAGTAGCGGAACTTCTCGATCCGCCACAGGTGATGTTTTGGGGCACCACAGTAATACGAATGGAGTTCGACAAGTCGAATACCTGTATACGTTTTCTTATTACACTTATAAGGTTTGAATTTACAACTGTAGCTACATACACGTCTATTTACACAACGCAATTAATGAACTAATGTTCCTGAAGAAACAGTCAGTTTATCTTCTCGTAGTTTGCCTTTTTGTTTCCCCCGGGGTTTGACTTCCCCGTATAACTGTCTTGAGAGCTACTTCGTTCACCACCTCCCTCTGTGGCTTCAATCGCTCGAGTCCCTTGCCTTCCTTTTCGGGGCATCAACCTCTCTCCTCGAATCCCCGTCGCTTCTTTTTCAAATGACACCTCCCATAATCAAAGGGTGTCGAATCCCCACACGTGCGAAAGGGTCGTGAAACCGTTAGCTCGCGGTCCATCACAAACACAGGTGGAAATCAGGGTGCACAACGGACGCCGACCCTGAGTTATTACCACACGTGGCTGTCGGCTCACTTCTGGTGGAAACGTTTCTTTTTCCAGCCGCCACGATCCCACAGTGCAAACACCTTTTTTTTTTCGCTTTCCGCATGCGCCATTGGGGAAAAGCTTCTAACACACTTGTTCTATATTGGCTGAGCCGCAGCTACACCGCTCCGTAGACTGTCCAGTCTGGTGATCCGAGAGCGATGGACAACAAGGAATAACAGTGCGATAGACGCTCCTAAAACAGAGAGATCAAATTTTCGATCAATTTATCTTTGTATTACGTGCACCGACCAACCGGTATAGTGGTTAAGGTGTTAGCCTCTAGATCGAAAGGTTCCTGGTTCGAATCCGGGTCCTGGTATGGATGTTTGTAAGCGTATGGTGTAGAGGCGGCTGGTGCACCTTAAATCTGTCGTGGCCGAAAGTCCTCACTTTGGGTTGGCGTGGAAGTTTGGAGAGTGAGGTGCCAGCTCAGGTGTTGCTTCGTCATCTGACCGTGGTTCAAAATTACGAGGTGTTGTCGTCGGATCTTTCCCTTAAGGGACTGATCCCGGACCGTCGTCAATAGCCTGTTGTGTTGCTCTAGTACGACGTTAACTAAATGACCATTACCATTACCACTGTATTACGTGCACATTTGAGGAAAACTGAATTGAAAATTAAAATAATTATACAGGAGGTGAGGTAACTAAGACCTACGATACCTTAAGCCCTCATCTCCGAGGACCCATGTCGTCTCGTTGGCGTGATAATTTGAGAGTAGAGTTGGTTGGTTGATTGATTTTTGGGTTTGATGTCGCACTGTCCGACTGCAGACAAGCTGATGACTTAAGATTAAATAATATTCAATGGCCCGAGGGAAAGAATCGTGGACATCACCACGTAATTTTGTACTAGTTAAATGAGAAGGTGGTACCTGAGCTGGCATCTCATTCTTCGAGCAAACTTAAACGGCAAGATTAGAAAACTCCAATGCCAAGCTGAGAAAACACCTATGCAAATAGCACCTCAATGGCCGGGGGGCGGCTTAAGGCGCCCCCTGCTCAGTCACCGCCCCACTTCTGGGGAATACTCTCCTTCCGTGGATGGCCACAAAAAACCGCTCATAACCTGCTATCACAGCGAGGACGAGGGGGCCACCTGCGGTGCCCAAACCCAAACTTCCAATCAACGTGCGGACGTGTTATACCACTGCAGATATAACTTGTACCTGCCCCCGTGTACCCGACAGTCTTTGACGTGACCTAGTTTCGAACTGGCTACCCTCTGGTTGCTATCCAACTGGGCTATCAGTAGCCCAGTGAAACCACGGATTATCCAAGAACCATATTCACAAACCAAGCATAAATTAATACACCTAATGAAGCGACGAGGCCGCAATGATTGGCTACTTATCTTCTCTCTCCCCCCATCAAATGATTTTTTTACTATTATTACAACATTGCACCCGTATGCTACGTTCATGGGCCTGAGTTCGAATCCTGGGTAAGTCATGGTCATAGAATTGTGTTGTCCTCCGTTAGGTGCGATGATAATCCTCCCACTGGGTGCCCCTTCACAAGAGACCATCGCTCCCAGCCTTGTAGGAGACATTGGCTTCTCACGTTATTGTACACAGTTCCTGTTCTGTTTGTGTAACGCCTGTGTTACTGCCATTGGAAAAAAAACTATTCTTACAACGCCCGAATCTAAGCATTCACGCTGGTAAAATAATTTGAAGGTAGAAGTGATTCTATATTGGGATTTTAATAAAAAGCTTACCGGAAATACGAAACACAGGTATGCAAAAGAATTTAACTCACATTGTATTTTAACGGAAATTTGTTAGGAAGAAATTATAGGCAATCCTTGACAAATCAATGTATTTTGATTACTTTTGCCCTCTTGAGATGACTGGAAAAAAACGATAGCAGGACAATCATCTGGAAGCATAAAATGCTTGAAAATCTATTAGAGCGTGGCCGCAAATAATGGTCAAGAGGCATAAAATTCTGGCTAATCTACTAGAGCGTGGTCGAAAATAAAGATCACGAGATTTTTAAGTTTTAGGATGACATCATCTTTAGAACAGAAAGACGAGGAAGTCGTTGTGCGAAGTGGCGGAGGAAGAGCTCTCGTTGGACAGCTATACGGTGAAGTTAAACACCGGTGTAAAAACTAACAGCGGAGAAAAGCTTGTTGTTTCTTTATGAACATTCTTTCATTGACTGTACCCTGCACATAGAGTGTATACACACTACCCTACAATAATGGACCGGACAGCAAGATGTGATGGTATAAGGGAAAGGATATATAAATGACATAGCATTACAGCTTGTCAAAGCATGAAAATTCCTGAGCAGACCACGAAGAACGAGAGTCATTGAGAGCGTCACCCTCATACAGTGAATCTTCCAAACTTTCTTGAGAGAGATTCAGGAACCTCTCCCCCCCCTCACCCGCTTTTAGCCAATATAGTTGCTAACATTTTTATTAGTTCGGGGTGTTTGGGGGAGGAAAAAGGAAGGCTAAAAGCTAGAATATGTAGAAAATAAATGAAATTTTTTTTTAAAAGACCCCAGAAAAAACAATTATTTTTACAATTTAAGGGGACAAACCCCGCCAAAATCTCTCTACTTGCTACAAATGTTCATGTTTAGAGCTTTACACCTCTCTAGCCCCCTCAGAAGAAATTTAATGGATAAAATAATCCTTTTCCCCACTCCAAATCAAATTTATGTCCATAAAATTAAATCGAAAAGTGATAAATATAGGGGATGCGTCCCCAGAAAACGGTGGGTGATGGGCGAAAACGGGGGTCATATTCAAATTCAGGAGGTCATTTTATGTAAGAATCAGCAAAAATGGTGTTAGGGCTCTATTTTTTTTTTTGCAGAGCAATTATTGTTTTACTAAGCAAATAAAATGTTCAAGAAGCAAATCGAGCGTGTTGCCAAATGTGGTGCGATCTGTGATCCGATTTCTGAACAAAAAAAATGTGCGACGAAGCGAAATGTTTCATAAAATTAAAGCAGTGTATGGTGATGTGATGGATGAATCATGTTTGCGTCGTTGGTGCTGAAATTTTAATGAGAGAATAAAAGACGTCCATGATGAGGTACGATATGGCTGCCCAAGTGTCAATACGGGACCTTGTCAAATCTGTCTACAAATTCATCAAACAAGATCGTCGTGTGATTTGGATGAAATTCGTGAGAAATTTCTCATGTGTCTCGCACTATCATTTACAAAGTGATAACAGATCACCTCAAATTCAGTAAAAATCGTGCAAGGTTGGTTCCAAGCATGGTCTATGACGACCACAAAATCAAGCGAATGGCTGCCGCGTCAAGCTTTTTGGAGCGCTTCTCAAATGAAGGAGATGACTTTATTTCCCTTATTGTTACAGGATATGAAACTCGAGTTTCTTATGCACCTGAAATCAAAAGTCAGTCATGGAGTGGCATCATGCTGTAATGTGCCTTTCAACAAAACGAAACAGCCTAGTTTACAAATAACTTGCATTTATTTTGCAAAGAATTGTGTGTACTCTAATTACAATAGGGATTTGCATCCCTATGTCATGGGTGGTGCAAAACAGGTAAAAACTCAACAGCCACGGCCTCATAAGCGAGCACAGTAAAACAAAATCACTATGCTCTCTTCGAGCTCTGCAACCGATCTCCCTATGTCGCCAGACCTCCATTCAGCCAGCCACAACTCACTTGCACCCCAAAACAAACGAGACAGCTGTTGCAACATGCATCAGCAAGGCCCGACAGATGTTTCAGGAATCCTCGATCAAAGGTCAGTGACGGTGTTTGCGACGTCATAATGCTCGTTCACCAACCAGGCCAAAAAAGTTTCAACGAAGAATCGCGACTCGCAAACTCATAGCTGCTGTCTTTTGGGACTGTCACGGAATATTACTTATTGAGTTTATGCCACGGGGAACCTGCATAAATGCCGATACATACTGTGAGACATTAAACGGCGTGCAAGTCAAAATCAAAGGCGCGGCATGTTGCCTAGCGGCGTGGTCCTCTTGCTTGACAACGCATGAAAACGCAACAGTTGATCAACAAGTTTCATTAGGTATGTCCACACTCGTGGCTCAATTCAGTTTCAAGATGGATGTAGATGATGCTAGTCTGTTAGGAAGGATCAGTGCGGCATATTTAGTGATTAGGCAAGTAAATAAGCGCAGGAGATCAAGGCGAGCGATTTGGATGAAAGAATATTTCAAAACGCGTAATGAGCATTTATAAATTTACGTTAAAATTTATTATTATTAAAATTTAATAATTGGAATCTTCTGTTATACTTTCGACCAATAGATGTGGTTATTTAGTCCTTATGTGTGTTATAGAACCACTAAAAACAAATTCAAAACGCAATGTATAAAGTGGTTACAAAACAGTTGCAAATAATCGTCGTTACCGATTAGCTGGATTTCAAAATTTTACTACTGAAATCAGAACATAAAACCTAATTTTGCATTTTGTTATACGTAAGTACTTTTAATATTTGAGTTAAATATGAATAATATTTGCATATAATCTATGCCTATGAACTTAGATGACTTTTGTTTACATATAATTGTATTAAAAGTTAAAGGATGAATAAGTGTTTTAACGAAGTACATTTATCATATTTCTCCTTGCCGGCTTAAAAATAAATTTGTTTCACATTCATCCTTATACATTTTTAGAACCTGCACCATGTATAAGAAAACTTTAATGTATCCAAGACAATGTTAATATTACACTGATATAATAAAAAGCTTAATTTGTCCGTTTTTAATTCATTAACATTAAATATGTATAATTAAAACATATACACATAAAACATCGAGAGTGAAAATCTGACTTTGTTTAGGTCTATTTATGAAAACTAGGGGGCCCGCCCCCTGCACGCTAAAGCTCGCCAACCCCCGGACGATTGCTTTGCAATCCTCATTAGTTCGCTGAGCGAACCTATGCTCGCTTCGCTCGCATCAATGAAGACATGTGTCCTAGCAGAAAAGGTTGTTTTCAAATATGATACTCCAAAAAAATATTTTTCAAATCTAAATTTGCTGTATTACAGAACATATAAACAGTACCCTTGAATCAGAATTCAAATAAAAACTTTGAGCAAATTTTGAGTCGAAATGTGAGCGCTGCTTTGGAAATTGAATACCCAGTATGTTGTTTGTGTACATTTCCAGCACTCTCGAGTAACTCACACTCTTTTTCATTGAGTTTGTTGCCGAAAGTTGTAGTGCAAGCGTCTTGTTGAACTATAATTATTGGCCCTGAAAAGGACCGTTTTTTAAATGACACTGAAAAGATCCTCCGCTTTCTTTAATTTTCTATTATAAACTGCAACAGCTAGACTAAAAGTCTTTTTTTTTTCAATAAAATTTCATCCGATAACGCTATAAATTCAATTCGTGGTAAACAAACAATCGTACAATGTTGCCAAAACGCGATAACAAATAACATCATTTTTGCGTGCCACGTAAGAGAATTATATATATAGATAAAATACATAAAAAAATATTAACTCATGTAGTATTTCAACAAACAGTAATTTGAACAGACTAGGGGGCTCCGCCCCCTGCTCACGAACGCTCGCCAACCCCGATGATTGTAATGCAATCATATTTAGTTCGCTTCGCGAATTATACTTTTCAACAATGAGGATGAGGGGATTGCTTCACAATCCATCCCCATTTGGATTGCTGCTGGATTGATCCTGGACCTCTAGTACGACGTTAATTGAAGGTTCCCTTCCCTTCCAATTGCAATATTTATCGCATAAGCTCGAATAACGGAAAATCGAATATTTTTTTTAGCAAGATTAGCGAATCTGAAGCCGACCCTCAAAATTTAGCTTTGGAAAACGTTCTAAAAATTCTCAGCTTATTTAGGGAAAAGATTAAATTTTAAAACTTGGGCTGGACTAAACAATTGCAAAAATTTCGGACTACCTCTGTGCCAAATTTCATTATTGTAAGTGCCATAGATTCGTCAGGATACGGCAAATACACACACAGAATACACGAACTTCATTTTATAATAGTAGAAATGTACGGTAAATATAAAAAAAGTTTTAAAAAAATGTCAAGAACAAAACATCTTATTTCCACATAAAAAAGGAAATATTTTAGCATAACATATTGTTAAAATTTAGAGGAAATCTCATCATAATTTTAAATGTGTTAGCTGATCCGTGTTATTTTTGTAATAGTACTTTTTTAGGATGTTTCTATGGAAACTGCGACCTTATTTGCAGGTTCTTCTGAAAACATTGAAAACTCTCTAGCGCGTGCTCTCAAATTTTTTGAATGAACTAGCAAAAATATCCGACCTTACTTTGTTTAATTTGAATTATTCTAGATTGAAGAGATGATCAAAACATATAATGACTTATGTTTATGTTTTCCGTAGAATAAAATAATATTTTAACACCTTTTGCCATCTTTTTAATTTCTGCCACTTACTTAGGACACAAATCCTACACAATGTATTCCTGTAATACATTTCACATACATCGCGCCCTTGCTGTATGACAAAGCTACAAAATAACGAAAGGTGACACTAAGGTTATTACTACAAAAGACGATTTTGAGGGAGATTCGGAATTCTCTTTTTGAAGTTCGTTTCATATTCAACTCAATTAATAAAAACGACGATTTAGGGCGAGTGCTCTCGCACTCATAGTCAACAAAACAATATAATTTAATTGTGGCACTCTTGTAACTGGCATGCGACATAGTGGAATTTCGCAATCTTCTCCTGTCATTATGACAAAGAATTTTTTAATGTTTGAAAAGTTCAAGTTCGGATTTTTTAAATATTATTATTCTTTCAATAACGGCATTATTCTTTCAATAATGGCATAATTACACTTTAAATTTGCTTTATTCTGACTTACCTACCACCTTAAGTCGAATAATTTGTGGTGGTGTTGCGTATGATGAAAAAGAAACACAATTTAATAAAATAATAAATATTTAAAACAGAAAACAAAAGAAAACAGCGAAATAAAACAAAATAAAAGATGTCGAGGAAAAGTTGTTATTGAGGTATTAAAGGGTCCGGTACCAAAATTCTAAAATCTTCAATTTTTAAGGAATTGTCTTGAATTTTTTTTGTTGATCAACATTGTATTGTGTAATTAAACAAACTGATTTATATTTAAAAAAAATATTTTTTAAATAACGTTTTAAAAAGTGTAAAATTTTGACTAGGTTAACAATTGATATATCTTAAAATTTTGTGTGTCAAATTACATAGTTTTTGTTTTAAATTACTTATAACAATACATATTAAAAATTATGTACGTAGAATTTTTTTTAATTGAATTCAATTTTTTTTAAACATATTTAACTCCAAAAGTACAAAAAAAAAGTACAACATGAAACATTTGAAAAATTATAGAAGTATAAAAAATATACATATACATAATTGCCGAAGACAAATTATAAATATATATTTGGTAAATATGTGCAGAAAATTTCATTCAATTATGACAAATAGTTTTTCATTTATATCAATTTAAAGTAAGAAAATTACGAAAAAAGCATCACTGAGAATAACGTAGTTAAAGTTTTAAATTGGTAAAAAACATTTTTACGTACTTAAATTTTATTTAAAATCGTCCTGGAAGGTATTGTGCCTTGCTTGTTACATTTAATGATTCATTTAATTTAATTTTGGCAAGTTGAACTTTTTCTGTAGGTTTTAAAGGCAATAGTTGACTTTATCGCAGCTTTCCTGAACCGTCTGCAGTCCCTTCGTTTGGACAGCATTAGAGAAGTTTTACCAGTTACAAGACACAAGCATTCCAGCACATCTTTTATACCAGACGTTAGTCCTTTGTTGAAGTCCATGATGGCTCTGGCTGCAGCAATCTGGACTCGAACTTTCGAAACATTTAAGTTTTTAAGGTAACGAATCCAAACCATGTTATGAAGTGATTCGTTTCGATTTTGAGTTTCCCCTTTGCTACATCTTTCCAACAAAGAATCTGAACATAGGCTTTGAAATATTGACATCATTTTAACAATGATGACAGAGGTCAAAGGGGTTTTAACACACCCTTTGTGCGATTCTGGCTTTATTTTGTTAAAAATGGCGCGACTGTAAAAACACCACGAATCACTTCTGTATGGGTTCGTCGAATGTGAAGATGTCAAATTACTAAATTCATAATTTCGCAGGCTTTTTAAAAGGCATAAATAAAATTCGTGCGTCATTTTATTCAGAAATACGTATTTGTAATATTTTTTAATGTTGTTGTTTCTTATGCCTACACTGGCAGACCAGGGGAGTGCCAGGCCCGTCGAAGACGGCAAGAGGCGAGGGGGGTGCACCTTCCATGTCATTGAGCCCCATTGGGAGGAAGTCCGACTTTGCTCGACATACATGACACATCCGTTTTATAGGAAGGTCCCTTTCATACATCCATTCACTCACACATATCGTAATTTAGATCCCAATCAGAGACCGATAACCCCCTGATCAGGTACCCCCAGAGGTATTGATTTGGTATGGGAACATGGGGGACATTGTGACCACGACCTATTTAACGTGCCCCAGTCACCATTAGTGAACACGGCGGTCTTTAGCCAGGTCGAAGCGCCGATCTCGCAATCATCAGAATTGCAGGCTCCGCCGAGGACAGAACCCACAACCCTTCTGATGCGAGCCCGACGCTCTACTGACTGTTTTGAGATTTTGGGTACTGGATCCATTTAATGTGTGATTTCTTTTTATCTCGCAGTTGCCACAACTTACAATTAAAAAGTGCACACAATTTAAAAATGCGAAATTAATTCAGATAGAAACACGAGTTTCCGTTTTATTCCCGTTCGTTGAAAAATATTGTCTGACCCAAATAATCGGAAATCGTTTACATAGCTCAAAGAACAATAAGACTCCAAATAAATGAAGTATCAAAGCTAAATTCCATTAAAAAAATATAATTTTGTGAAAATTTTGCTTTTTTAGTAGTACTGGTAAAGAAATCTAAATAATCGTAATACTCAATATTTAGCAGTACTGGGAACGCAAATCAAAGTAATCGTAATTCACATACATTCATCGTAATTCCCCTAGCAAGTCCCCTAGTATTATTATAATATTAAAGGAATAGGAAAAATTAGCAGCGGCTGTTTTTGTATGGTTTATATTCGTTTATTGCCATTCGCCGTTACACAAATAATACAGATTTCTGTGCCACATACAATGGTGAGATAGATATTGATTATGTGTTCTCGATTTTTACAAAACACGTTTTTTAAAATTATGTTAAACTTTTAAAATAATCAATAATTTATATAAAATGAGTTATGACTATTTAAATATCCTCAAATTACTGACCCTGAGATCAAAACCGGACTCCGCAATATATTTATCTGTCTTTAGCACGTGACAAATATATAATAAAGAAATAATATTTTCTAAAATTCAATAAAGCCGAATAATTACGATCAAATCTGCCTTGATAATATAAGACAGAAAACGATTGAAACGACAACCTTGATAAACGCCACTCTAGTTGATAATAAGTTGATGCATATCGATTAAAGAATCAAAATTACATAAAAATAAGAACATGAGTTAACAAAAACAATCCAATCTTTTGCACTTTACTCCAGTCCTTGTCACTTCAGCAGTCTTTTTCATTGCTTCCATGATTCTGAGGTAAATATGGTTTGCAATACTTAATTTATTATTTTCGTTTATGAAGATTGTTCCCTAATTTTTTTTAATAAGGATTATATTGTTAGAAAGAAGAAATAATTTTATATAGCTTCCTCAGAAGTAAAAACTGTAGATTTATTTTGTAAGAATTTTATGGCTGAAACAAATTATACGTTCCATGAAGAAATTTTCATCGTTATTTTGAAACCTTTAAATGATTTACAATAACGCTAAGAATATTTTACGAAATCGTAACTAATTCCTCAAAATATGAAACTTTTTTTTTTTAAGGGAAAGCATTCGTGATACAAAAGTAAAACATAGGAATTTAATTTATTTTTTATATTTCTTTATTGTGTTAGAGTAATTGTTTTTATTTGTGTCTCTAAATCTTCTATAATATTTTAAAAGGAAGTGTTTGTCTGTCTGTTTGTTTTCTGCACAAAAAGTCCTGATGAATCTATGGCACTTAGTAATGGGATTTGGCACTCAGGTAGTCCGAATTTTTTGCAATTTTGGGGTCGTGGCGAATTTTAAAATTTAATCTAGAACATTTTTACACGACTTTATTAAAATTTATAATTATTATTGTTTTCTTTGGAATGGCAACAGCATAAAAGATCAGATTCTAAATTTATTTTTTCCGTTTTCATTTTGCGCCGAGGAATGATTTTCCAGAAGACGATAAAAAACAAAGTTTTAACTTTAGTTTTGTAGCTATTTTTTCTATCTCCTAGATCATTCAAGATAGAGTAAACATTTCAACGGATTTGTAAACTGCGGTAAATTTCACATCAGATCGATACCAAAAAGTATGATTTTCTTTAAATAAATAAAAAATTTTTATTGAATATCTTTAATATTTTTGCTAGAGAATGTGACGTCACGCCAACATTCGCGTTTCAAAACTAAACAGATTACATTTCCTGTTACAATTTCAGTGAAAGAAAACAAAAAAAATATATATATTTTTTTAAATTTTGGCTGGCATTGTTTAGTTCTTTTTTGTAAAATCGGGATCGTTGAAGATAGATTGAAAATTTCAACGAACCATTTTACCTCAATAGTGAGCACAAAATGGTTTATGAACGTATAATTTACATGTATGACAAACGCTTAAAAGTAAGTGTTATTTCAATTGTACAAGAAAACATTCTGAATACATTCTTGGAACTTAATCAGTTTCTTAGGGTTGGTTATATTTTTCGACAAAAGGGCCATATTAGTCCAAACACAAGACAATGGCGAGTAAAGGACATGCAAACACAAAGAAATTTTTCTTACATATAAGATAGAAAACGGGTATACCCTGGGTAAGTTACAAGAATCGAACCTGCACCTCGAACAGTTTCTATCGGAGAGGCTAATGAAAAACTGAATTAGAATGAAAAATGATGAGCATTAAAGTATAATATGCATATGATTATCATTATGCATGTCAATAACTAGCCATGTAACTGCCCAACATATACAACCTTATAATATGAGTAGTATTATACTTTAACGCTCGGTTTTGATAAAAAAAAATTTGTACGGAAACAAGATAATAGATAAATTTATTATACAAAAAATAACTTGGCCTCATTTTTATGCTTTTCAGGTTAGAAGGTTTGGTTTCCTGGTAATTTTGATGACTTGGAGAACAAATTTGATTCAGATTAAAAATGTTTTTATTTAAGGTAACTTTTTATAACATTCTCTTCAAGCAGTAGCTTTTGATTATCTTGCTTTATTATTGACGGAATTTAAGTTCGTCAACGTGAAATAACATCGAATGCAATTTTTTAAATCCTGTATAAACTGCTTTAATTCGTTGGTATATCTCTTTCGTCGAATTCACCCTTTACCCACACAATCATCGCCCAATTATAGAAATATGCAGTATATTAATCATTTTGAAAACAAAGCGACCAATTAGAAATTGCCGTAAAAAGTGTTTTGAAACTCACTTAACGCTCCATCGAATAACGCTAGATAAAGGTTGTTAAATTTGGCTCTATCATTGGATCATACTTTAAAAAATTATGATTAGATTCTTCTAAGAGGGAACATTATATGTACGTTTGCTTCAACAATCAGGTATAGCAAACAGCTTTTATCCTTGAAACTTCTGTCCTTGCGAAGTTTTTCGGATAACTGTTATACAAGTGTTTTCGAAATTGCAGCCAATCCAGAGAAAGTTTGTTAAATTTACAGCTTGCCGATATTTTTAAAGTTGCTGCTTACCTCAAGCTTTGGAAATATCTCCCCCATTTACAATTAATAAGTCGTGAACTTGCGATGAGTTGATATCTGTTGTAGATTACTTCACTAGCGTGGAAGAAGCTAGCTGTCGCAAGAAGGATGCCTGATAGACCAGAGGGTTGAAAACAAGTCTGTATTCAAATAGGCCATAACTTTATTCGCGGAATAGACCAAATTTAATATCAGACACTGTATAATTCTCGTCGAAGATCATTTAGTTGTAAGTTAATTCACAAATGACCAGTGATAGTGGACTGTGTGAATTTTATTGTTGAATCATGAATTCAATCACCAATGAACAATTCTTCCCTGTGAAGAATATAACACAAAAAGGGTATTGAAGCATAAAGCAAAATCTCTCATGGATTGCGGAGCACGCTGCTGTCTCCCCACACACTCGGAATACGAATACAAAAAGAACGAAGCTGGCGTCTAAAAGACTAAGATGGCTTTGTTCTGAATGTAAAATGTTGTAAATGAATGTAAATAAAAAAAAACGTGTTTGTTCTGAATGTTTGGCCTGACCTTTGTTCTGAATGTTGAAAAGAACATAATTCAGCTACTGTTACTCGTTTATACATATTTCTGTGTGATCCATCTAGAATATTCCATGTAGAACATTCCACCTAAAATATTCCTTGCAGAACATTCCAAGCAAAATTGAATCATGTGAGAAATAAACAGACTACAAAGGGCGAAGAGGATGGGATGAAGGCTTCCGAATTACATTTCAAATTATACGATTAAACAGTCACTATAATTTTTTTAATTTTATGTAAAACATTGAATGTAAAAAAGAACATAATTCAGCTACTGTTACTTGTTTATACATATTTCTGTGTAATGCATCTAGAATATTCCATGTAGAACATTCCACCTAGAATATTCCATGTAGAACATTCCATCTAGAATATTCCTTCCAGAACATTCCAAACAAAATTGAATCATGTGAGAAATAAACAGACTACAAAGGGCGAAGAGGATGGGATGAAGGTTTCCGAATTACTTTTCAAATTATTACGATTAAACAGACACTATATTTTATTTTATGTCAAACATTTGGACTCGTTAATTTTCTCAGTGCCTTTATCAGTTATTGCATTTCAGCTCATCAGAGTGATAGCGGATCTGATCCGTATTATCGCAAGAGTGACTCGTCCTCACTTTGATACAGTTTTGGACTTCCTCTTATCTCTAGTGATGGGAAAAACGAGAGCATTGCCACCCATCGATAACAGAATCCTTCTAATTTCGGCAACAGAATTGGCAGAGAAAATACGGAAAAGACAGGTGAGTCATAGCCTGGTATTTATACACTTCGAGTTAAAAAATAAGAGAATTTGCTTATTTTGTAGAATTTCCCGAAAGGTACTTCTACCTGTCCTCCAACATCCGAGAAAGAGACCAAAAGGGCAGCGGAGGTTTGATGGTCTGTGTGTGGGTAGGCATCATGTTAGATGGGCGCACAAACCTATGTGTCTTTGACAGAGTCCCTGTGATTGCTGTGAGGTGTAGGGATGAGATCTTGGAATCCTATGTTTTCCTTTTCAGGGGTGCCAGTTGGCCCTGATATCATTTTTATGGACTACAACGCTCGTCAACATAGGACTCATCTGGTCGACGAATATCTAGAAAGTGAGGATATTCGACGGATCGATTGGCCAGCCAGATCTCCAAACCTAAAAACAACAAAGCATATCTGGGACTCTCTTTGGAGGGCAATTGAAACTAGCTTTCCCCCTCCCAGAACCATCCAGGACGAAGAAAATAGTGTTGCTGGAGGATTGGGACCGACTGCCACAGGGACTCGTAAACTGCCTCATTTCCAGTATGAATTCACGCTATGTAAAGTAAGAGGGGACACGTCACGTAAATATAGCAAGAGGGGACCATACTCCTATTAATCCATTTTTTGTGTCGTTACTGTAACCTCTGTTTCAGACCATCCTTCTCTGCTTTTTTAAGCACGATCATACGCGTGTACCATAACTGTTGTACGGTTATTGTTTGCAATTATTTCAACCTATGTACATAACTAATTACATTAAAATATGTCAAGTAGTTCTGGAAATAATAGCCCCAAAGTAAAAATTACCTTTATTTTGAATACCAGTAGATGTTGAGAAACATTGGAATAACATGAAAACGAAAACAATTGTTGCTGTCGTGCGGGCCATATATATGGCCCAATTGGGGGTGCCATTGCCCCGGAGGGTTAGACTTCTTCATACATGACACATCCGTTTTACAGGAAGGTCCCTTTCACGCATCCATTCACTCACACATATCGTAATTTAGATCCCAAACAGAGGCCGATAACCCCCTGATCAGGTACCCCCAGAGGTATTGATTTGGTATGGGAACATGGGGGGACTTTGTGACCACGACCTATTTAACGTGCCCCAGCCACCATTAGTGAACGCGACGGTCTTTAGCCAGGTCCAAGCGCCGATCTCGCAACCATCAGAATTGCAGGCTCCGCCGAGGACAGAACCCACAACCCTTCTGATGTGAGCCCGACACTCTACTGACTGAGCTACCGCGGCTCAACGAAAACAATTGATATTACTATATACTTGTACCTTAAATATGAAAATTAAACTGATAGACGGTAAAGAGTACTGTCCATTTGGGGCCTTTGTCCGTAATAGCTCTGAGAATTTATGACCAAATGCAAATATCTTTCTATTGAAAAGTATACAATAAATGTTTGTCTTTAACCCTCTGAGGGGTTCACACGTATAATTCCTCTTGCAACCTCTAATCCTTCCTACATGACTTCTTACCAACTTCTTCGTGGCTAACAGTATCTTTACGAAGGATTATATTCTAAGCAAAGGTTCGCCGGTTAGTTTCTGAGGGTTTTTTATGAGGCACGGGCCATATTTGGGCAAAGTACGCCAGACAACGTCGGTAATAGAACATACCCATACAAGAGATGTTTCACTAACACAGAAAAGAGAAATACACACAGGGAAGCATCAAACCTCTAAACAATATAGTAGAATATTTCTAAATGTTGAAAGAATCCATGAATTATTTCAACCAATAAATGTTGTTATTTGGAATTTAAGTGTACTGTGGAGCAAATATAAAACGTCACTCTTCGGAAATCTTTTAACGCTCAGAGGGTTTAAATAACAAAATAACAAATAATTATTTTACAATAATTATCACAATTGCATGAGTAAAAAGATTTGATAAAAAGACAGAAACAGATATGGTAGACGTAGTGCTATTGTATTGCTATCAAACCACTTGTAATGCTCAAACTAGAAATACATTTTCAGTACAGCGTATTCTGACGAAATTATTACTTTGATGCCACTTGTGGTTGTACGATTCATTATGCACGACGAGCCCTTTTCATTTTCGAATATTCTCCTCTTTCAATTCTAAATTCCTAATGCAGTCAACAAGAGATATTTTACCTTAAATACATTTTCTTGTAGTGCATGTAAATTTAAATTTACAGTAACACACTAGCAGATTACCAGTTTTTACTCGCGTTGAATTGTTTAACTGTATATTGAAAAAAGTGATGAAAATCTTCACGTATACGATCTTCACATATTCACGTATACCATATTCACCTATGTACATAACTAATTACATTAAAATATGTCAAGTAGTTCTGGAGATAATCGCCCCAAAGTAAAAATTACCTTAATTTTGAACACCAGTAGAGGTTGAGAAACATTGGAACACCATGAAATGCCACTTGTGGTTGATCAGGGATCAGGGATTCCATATTCATTAGATCAGGGATTACCAACCGGTGGTACGCGTACCACTGGTGATATACGGCAACGTTTCAGGTGGTACGCAAGAATGATACGAGCGACCCAAATATTCTACGAAGTTTGTTCGATTTTTTAGTATGTACAACCACGTTATAGGAAAAATGGGATAATATGAAATCCATTTTGTGATTAACGTTTCTATTACATTGTAATAAATGACGCTAATAGTAGCACTATTTAAAGAGAAACTTCGTTGCGGATTATCTATTTCTATTCAATGGCTATCTCGGCGAAATTAAGTTGATATTTCTCCCTTTCAAATCGTTATACGAAGAATTCTTTATCTTTATGTATGAGAAATACGCACGAGATAATTCGCACCAGATAATTATTTGTTTTTAGACCTGTGAGTAAAAAATAAAACTAATTTTCAATAATCGTTTTTTTTCCTTTATTAAAACATAATTAATACGAAATACAAGTGCATTAATCATAAAATATGAAGCTTTCTTAGTATTTTAATTAAAATAAAACAAGCCATTGGGCACTTTTCTGACATTAGATATATGGTTCTAAAAAATTATAGAACTGGTGGTACGCCAAAAATTTCTAAAAATTTCAAGTGGTTCTCAGTTACTAAAAGGTTGGGAACCCCTGCATTAGATGATAAATACAACTACGAGTACCATACACTTTTGACATTAAATTATAATATTCAGATATTTAAAAAGTTTTAAAAAGATTTAAAACCCACCAGATTAAACTATTTTACGTATCTATTAGATAAGTTCCGAAGAGGTTGTGCTGTCCTACGTGCAGAGGTCCAAGTCTGTGCATCCTATGATAAATGCTGTCATAGACGAACGCTACGAGGATGCTCTCAAAGAGGCCATGGAAGTGGACCGTTACTTGGCAACCTGTGAAAAGAGTGAAGAAGAAATAGCCGCCGAAACACCCCTTTTGGGGCTACCGTTTACAGTCAAGGAAGCCGTAGGTGTTAAAGGTAGGCATAATGTAAGCCGTCATGTTGTAAGTGTCCTAACGTATGCAGTTTTGACTTTGAAGCCGACCAACCGGCCTGGTGGTTAAGGTGTTAGCCTCTAGATAGTGGATAATGGTAACCTCCTGGTTCCAATTCGGGTCAGTGCATGGATGTTTCTAAGCGTATGGTGTAGAGGTGGCTGGTGCACCAGCTCAGGTTGAGTGCACACAAGCTATTGTGTGAATTAAAGTTCCGACAATGAATGTAAAATTAACGCCGAACAATTTTTGCAAATTTATCAAAATATTTGAACATTTTTTAGGTAGCACTTAGCGAATAATTGAATCGTCACCTGCCAGTGCTTCAAAATTACGTGGTGTTATCCTTTCTTTTCTTGACTGATACCGGACCGTCGCCAATAGCTCGTTGTGTTGCTCTAGTGCATTGTTACTTCAACCATCAATCCAGCTATATGCGTCTTCTTTTATCTGCCAGCCCGTGGTGTTGGCCTAGTACGACGTTAGCTAAAAATTACCATCAATTACCATTATATCTTATCCGACAGAGCGATTTACGAATTGGTAACAGATCACCTCAAATTCAGAAAAATATGTGCAAGATGGATGTTACGCATGCTCAATGACGACCACAAAAGCCTAAAGACGTTATTGCTTATCTCAATGGCCTAGCGGCAGAAGAATATGACCCTGGTATTCAAAAGCTCGTCACAAGATACGATAAATATTTAAATTTGCAAGGGGACTACACTACCCTACGATAATGGACCGGACAGCAAGACGTGAAGGTATAAGGGAAATAATACATGCTTTAATAGGGGGGGGGGGGGTCTCTACGTGCTGCATTTACACTATCAATCCTTTTGGGTTTGAAACACAGCTATGGGTATTTATGTCCACTCCTGTTGCAAAAATATCGCCAGCTCAGCTGTAGATTTCGGACGTGGTTACCTGGTCTGTAAACTTCGCTCTACCACGCCCCATAAATGTTCTATGGGGTTTAAGTCGGGACTCTGAGCAGGCCAGAGAAGACGTTTTACATCCATATGTTGATACCACTGCTTGATTGAGGCTACAGCATGGAGTGTTATCGTCCGGGAACTAACATTCGTCCGTTCCATAAAATTACAAGAGCATAAGAAGAACCTGATTGTCCAAAATGTTCATGTAGGCGTCGGCGTTCAATTGACTAGGAACAACATACAAAGGTCCCTGGCCATACCACGAAAAAAAACCCAATGAAGTAGTCGTATTTTATGCAAATCCGCTAGCGTTAGGTCCATTATTGTAAGGTATTGTATGTAAAAATGTAATAAAAGGTATAAAAATGTAAAATAGAAAGTGTGATTGAAAATTTTTTAATTGCTGTGTATTTTATTTAAAAACGGGAATAACTTTCCTAACGATCTTTGTAATTTCCGTGCCCTGTACGTTATAGTGTATATATGCATAATATTATCTCTCCCTAGGTTTGGCTCAAACAGCGGGAATAGTCGCCTCTAAGTATCGAAAGGCAGAGGAAGATGGTGATGCAACTGCGCTGTACCGCAAGGCAGGTGCTATTCCAATCACAGTCACAAATGTTCCCGAATTTCTCTTCTGGTGGGATAGTACCAATCAGGCCTTTGGTAAGACACTGAATCCCTACGATAATCGTAGAACTGTTGGCGGAAGTACAGGTAAATTTCATTTCTTCTCTGTGTTAACCCTCTGAGCGTAGTGAGATTTCTTGGTACTTGTATATTATTACTGCTTTTACTCCACAACATACTGAATGACGAAATAATAACATCTATTGGTTGAAATTCGAGGATTCTTCCAATCTTTATAAAGGTTCAATAGATCCTTTCCTTGGAACATAATCTTTTGGAACGATTGTATTCGTCTATTGGTTGAAATTCGAGGATTCTTCCAATCTTTATAAAGGTTCAATAGATCCTTTCCTTGGAACATAATCTTTTGGAACGATTGTATTCGTCTATTGGTTGTACTATCTATTGGTTGAAATTCGAGGATTCTTCCAATCTTTATAAAGGTTCAATAGATCCTTTCCTTGGAACATAATCTTTTGGAACGATTGTATTCGTCTATTGGTTGTACTATCTATTGGTTGAAATTCGAGGATTCTTCCAATCTTTATAAAGGTTCAATAGATCCTTTCCTTGGAACATAATCTTTTGGAACGATTGTATTCGTCTATTGGTTGTACTATCTATTGGTTGAAATTCGAGGATTCTTCCAATCTTTATAAAGGTTCAATAGATCCTTTCCTTGGAACATAATCTTTTGGAACGATTGTATTCGTCGCTTCCATAAAATAGAGACCTACCTTTGGAACAATTATATTGACCCACATTATGAAGAATAGAATCCTTTAAAAAGATCATGATGCTCCTCTCAGAATAAAATCCTTTGGAACGACTTTATTGGTCTTTTCCTTAGAATAGAATGCGTTTTTAACGACTTTATTGGTCTTTATTAGAATAGAATCCTTTGGAATGTCTTAATTGGTCTTTTCCTTAGAATAGAATCATTTGGAACGTCTTAATTAGTCTTTTCCTTAGAATAGAATTATTTTGAACGAATTTAGTGGTCTTTTGCTTAGAATAGAATCCTTTTGAACGACTTTATTGGTCTTTTCCTTAGAATAGAATCATTTTTAACGACTTTATTGGTCTTTTCCTTAGAATAGAAACATTTGGAACGACTTTATTGGTCTTTTCCTTAGAACAGAATCCTTTGGAACGACTTTATTGGTCTTTTCCTTAGAATAGAATGATTTAGAAACATTCTATTGTTCATTTCCTTATTAAAGAGCTCATAGGGGCACATCTTCTTTGGGTGTGCATGGACATCACAACCTCAAGGTGTCCGAATGATCTTTCGATTTTACCCTCGCCTACCTCTCTACCTTTTTCTTCCTCCCTCATTGTGTCGTCCATCTTGGATTTGGAGTAGCTTACCAAAATGGCCCTTGCATCATAAAACCCGAAAATAACTAACCAACATTATTATAGAAGCCCTAGGAAATATTCTGTAGTTCATTTCCTTGTTTATATAAAGTCAATTGGTTAGAGGTCATGCAGAGAAGTCTAGATGCCAGGTGGAATAAAGCGAGTGAAGACAGATGGTCAAAACGTAGGATTTTGTACTCAAGAGTCCTATTCGAGGCCCACTTTTTATTTCTTTACGCCACAACTTGACCTCCTTGTATGTGTCAATGTCAACTGCCAGGTTAGAAAGCGTCAATTTATTTTTTTGCGCCATTCGTCACATTTTCTGTTTTGTTCTTCTCTCCAAATTGGGGATAACAATTCTTTTGCTTTCAAAACACATTAGGGGACCAGATGAGTAAGTTTCCCCGATGCGTTAGCAACTACGAGTTGTAGAAGGCGCAATTACGATTCTTATAACTCATCTTGGATGTATTTCTCTTTTCTGTGTCAGTAAAACTTTTATTGCGTGTTTGTATGTCCATTTACTTGAATTTGTCTGTCTTGTGCTTGACGCAGCTGGCCCAAATAAGGCCTTTGATAAAACCCGACGAACCGAACATGTAAGAACTTCAGTCGTTTCAAGTTCGATTCCTGTAATTACTCTATACTCTGTTTCACCTTAACTTGTCAGTAGAGTAAAGGCTACGTTGACCGCATCACAGCCGTTGTCGTAGAAACTAGGGTTACAATGTCAGAAGAAGTCAGCTATAAGCGAGGAAATTCGCCCTTTTTGGCAAGGAGAGATAAAATGCACGTGGAAATTCTATACGTTTCACAGATCTTTAATTTCTAATGGCTCTTGCATTACATTTGTTAATTAAACAAAAAGCTACTCTATGTTAATATAAATGCGTTTTGATTTTTCTAAATGAGTATTATTTTTAGTTATTTAAAAATATATATATATTTAAAATTTTTTTACAATAAATGTTGTTTAAAAAAACAGTCTATTTAAAGATGTGATGAACCATAAAATTCATTTTTTGAATTTACTTACCTGAAAGCTAAACACCTTGATTAATACTTCTTTTTTCAATTTTAATAATTTTATTAAAGGAAATTAATCCAATTTAATTACTCCTTTGGTCTTACATTTGGTTGGACAAGGTAGGGGAGAGTGCGTCGTCTGCTAAAATATGTGTTTTTCTTAACAGCAAAATATAGTCTCCAAATTAAATCAAATTTATTCTGATATTAAAGAAAGTAAATAACAAATAAAAATACATATAACATAGAGGATATAAAATACATTCACAATAAATAAATAGAATATAAAAAATACAAATATAGTAAATACACATACAATAATAAAAAAAATGAAACCATTTTAAAAATTAGAGTTAAAAAAATAAACCTTATATGTGTGAAACATATTCTGAAACTCGCGGAACGGTGTCGGGTTGATTAGTAGTAAATTATTAATTTTATGAATAATTTAAAATAGTTTACAAGAAAGTGTACAGAAGAAACCAATCTCTTTCATGAATAGTAGTTACAATGAGAAAACTATATTTACGTTTTACTTATTCATCACATGCATTTATACATCATCAATATATGTAAAACATAGCAAACATCATAACAAATCTATTTACATTATAATATACTTATTCATCACATGAATTTACACATCATCATCACTTAACATTTCCGAATCGCTATCAGACTCACTATTAAAAGAAATTACCAAGTTCTTACTTTCCCAAATATCATCCACAAGTCCATCTACTTCCCACATGTATTTCTCTTTTTCAGTAACATGGTTTATGCAGTTTTTCCAATTTTGTACAGAGACCTTTTCAATCCCTTGGATGACTAAATCCTTCACATCGTTCAGTTTAAAAGTCTTGTTTTCCCTGGCAACGTGTCCTTTTACTTGACTCCATATCATTTCAATGGGATTAAGCTCACAGTGATACGGGGGAAGTCTCAAAACCTTATGTCCAAATTTTTCGGCAATTTCTTCAACTCTGTATTTATCAAACATATGTTTGATTTCGCTAACTTTTTTCAACAGTTCAATCTTGATCATGTCCTGGTTCCACGTAATGTTTTTCAACGATAGCCATTCTTGAATTGCACTTTTTTTCCAAGATGTCGTCGGAATTTTTTCTTTCTTCACCGAGTGATAGGGGGCATTGTCCATCACTACAAAGCTGTTTCGTTTCAATTTAGGCATGATATCTTCAAACCACTTCTCAAAATGGTTACCATCCATTTCTTCGTGGTAGTCACCGGATTTTTTTCCTACAAAAATGTCAGCCGCATCAGGTACAAATCCTTCATCACTTCCGATATGGGTAATGATGAGTCTTCTTCCTTTTCCTTTTGGTGCAGCCAAGCCTGTTGTCAAACTTGAAGAGGAAGCTTCATTGGTGCTTTTGATGTTTTTGTCTTGCCATACTCGACTTTGTGAGTGTCCTTCATTCACCCATGTTTCATCTAAATAATAGATTGAAGCATTTTCATTCTTCAGTTCTCTAATTTTTCGTAAATAATTTCTTCGCCATAAAATTATGTCGTGTCTTTCTAAAAGCATAGCCTGCCTTTTTCGCTTTTCAAAGGAAAATCCCAAATCTTTCAGTATCCTGTACAGTGTACTTCGGCTAATGTTTGTCGAAAAAATATCCTTATCATTGTTAATTTCATTTAGAACTTTGTCCAATGTAGGAATTTCATTTCGACGAAAACAATCATGAATTTTTCGTCGGATGCACGATAAAGTAAAGTTGTCATATTTCATCATTCTTGTTCTTTTTCCAACGGCATAAGGTCGTTTTTTTCCTGGAGTACTCAAAGGACTTGTCGTCTTCTTTTCTTTTTTCAAACGAAAAACAGTTCTTTTGGAAACACCAGTTAGTTGAGACACCTTTCCGACGATTTGGTTAATGGAATCACTATGGTTTTCTTCTCGAAGTCTAGAATAAACATTCAATATGTTCCTGCGAGCTCCACTACCAATTGATTTTCCTTGCTTTGATGGCGTATACAGCTTGGATGGTGACGTTCCTTTTTCAGCCATGTTCAGAGTATCAAACACACTCCAATAAAATAGCACAAGAGAGATATGAACGTAAATACACACGCTAGCAAAGACGCAGAGCGAAATGGCGCAGACTTGGCCGGAAAGCGTATTTAGCTCGCCAGAAATGTTACCATGGAAACCGGTTTAGAATTCCGTTTCGGATATATTCATTCGCTTCGGTCAAAAAAAAATGCTTTTTACAAATAAATAACCGATTATAAAGGTTCAAAAATCACTCCTTCATTGTAGGACAATTTTTACACGTTTATATGCATTTTCTTTATTTTAAATTCCAAATCAAGTTGGAATTATTTTTCATGCGGATGAACATCATTTCTGCCTTTCCCAATACTGACAAGTTAAGGTGAAACAGAGTATAGGTGGATTCCTCTCTTCTGTGTCTATAAAAACCTCTGGTGTGAATGTCCATTCATTCGACGTAAAAACAATGCTTGGTTCAGTTTGATCAAATTTATCCCTATCACAATGAAAAACCAACCAACCATGCATATAAAATTCGTTGCACGTCGGTTTTTAGGTTGGGATTCAAGACACAAGAGTCATATTTGGCCATAAACGTACGTAGGATATTTAGGTTCTATTATTTTTATCCGTATTGTATGCAATCGTTTATTTCCGTATTTATTTAATGGTCTCAACGTATATTTACAACTTTATTACCCTCAAAAGTATAATAGTGTGTCCAACTTGTATTAATCTGTAACTGTTTGACATCTTGCATTATTACTATTGCTTTACAATCGCCTCTTTATTTTTGTACTAGTCATTGTTTGGCCAGCATGGCGTTGCCCGTGACAGTTCTTTTCGTGGGGTCAGGTGTGACCACTGCTCGCTGACGCAAACGAACTCCACAGGCAAAGCCATGATGGCCTCAAAGTGGCTATTATCAACAACGGATATCAAAACACGATAGAATCGGTAAACTTGCCATGGTTCCAAAGGCATTCGGATTAAAAACGCTTGTGACGTCAGCGGTCGAAAATCGCAAAATCCAGTCGCTTCTTCAATTACGTCACATTTCGGAAAAGATGAAAAAAACTAATAAATTATTTGAAAATATTCTCGATTAAATTTAAAAATTCGGGCTGGACACAAAAATCACAAAAAATTAGGACTACCCGTGTGCCAAATTTCATTATTGTAAGTGCCATAGATTCGTCAGGACATTAATAAAGAGACACAGACAAAAAGAGAAACACTTCCTTTTATAATATTAGAGATTATGCGATATAACTTGCTTTAGTTCAGAGAAAATTATTATCTGAAGAATATTCGCAAAATATTCACTTAGAAATTCATCCCTGCTCGAATTGCATGACATACTGATTACCTTATAACCTCTGTGTATAATTATCACTAGGTGGAGAGGCTGCTATCATCACATCTGCGGGAGCTCTGTTTGGCATTGGGACTGACATAGGTGGCAGCATCCGAATACCGTCATCATTTAATGGAATTTACGGACACAAACCATCGAGAGGTATGCGAATGATGTTTCTTTTTTTTCACGTCCGTTCGAGGTAATGTAATGAATGAAGGGCGGAGGATTCCTCGGTTCTGTCTTTGTTGACAAAGCATTATACTCTTTTAGAGAAACACAATACTAAAAAATAAAGTCTGCTCAGGAACAAAAAGATTTCGTACTTATTACACAGAATATGGAAAAGTACACCCTCAGCTTTTCCAGATTCATCGTTTTGAGTTTGTTTTCCATAAAAATATTTTCACCCACACAAACTAAGAAAGCAAACAAATTAACAAGCCGAAGGTGAAAGGCACAATAAATCAAGCAATAAATGAGTCATCAATTGTTGGCGCATTAGATGGTAATGGTAATTTTAGTTAACGTCGTACTAGAGCAACACAACAGGCTATTGACGACGGTCCGGGATCAGTCCCTTGAGGGAAAGATCCGAGGACAACACTTCGTAATTTTGAACCACGGTCATATGACGAAGCAACACCTGAGCTGGCACCCCACTCTCCAAACTTCCACGCCAACCCAACGTGAGGACTTTCGGCCACGACAGATTTAAGGTGCACCAGCCGCCTCTACACCATACGCTTACAAACATCCATGCCCGCACCCGGATTCGAACCAGGAACATTCCGATCTAGAGGCTAACACCTTAACCACTATACCGGTTGGTCGGCGGCACATTAGATAATTTTCAAAACAGTAATGCTTGTTGCAATTGAAGACTCGGAATTTTTTTAGAAGAACCAATTTCGAATCATCACGCTTTCAATTCACGCTACTTATTGTATTTTGCGACTTTATAATTGGACTTGAGAATTGATTGTTACTGAGTTGGTGCGTTAAGTTTCTAACTTCTTACCATCGTCACTAGTGTCGCTTCAATCTCTTTCAGTCGATCGGTCACCGTCCCTTTTTCTACATACAGATTTAACTTGTCCAAACCTTCAACAGAGTATTGCAGTGAATAAGAACGTTCTTATAAAGCCTGTATTTATAGTTTCAAAATATACTTTGAAAGAAACTACATATGATATCAACCTTCTGCTGATAATCGGACGTAATGCGTGCGCACAGATTCATAAGGCCCGGTGCACACATCCAGATTTTCAACGGGAGGCGACACAGTCCAACTTGCTTGAAATTTGTACCGCAGTTAGCCACGGCGCCGCACACGCGTCTCAGTTCTGAAGTACCTTGTTTTCATAAATACATGGAATATAAATACTAATTAATAAATGGTTGTTTCCAGTAACGTCTATTTTGTTTCAAAATATACTTTTTTGTACACCAAGTAAGCGAAATAAACACGTTTTCTTCGATAGAATATTTATCGCAAATAGCGCGAAATGAGTACTTGCGTCATTTCACGGTTGTGTGTGCATAGTTGGGCTTCGGTGCCGCAGAGGCTCCGCCCTTTGAAAAACCGGATGTGTGCACCGGGCCTTATTGTAAGAAATGTTTTTATAAGATGCGTGTAATCCCCAATGCCAACTAATGAATCGTCTCATAAATTACCATCGAAAACCAAGTTAAATTTGCCTAAACCTAAACACCATGGTGTCCGGTTTGTATACAGCGCAATACATCCTGCGCGCTACGTTCCCTTTTTACCCCCGAGGACGCGGGAAATAATGAATTACTTTGGGGGGGGGGGGGGAGTTTCAGTCTATCTCGGCAATCATGGCAATCTCGGCAATCATGAGCGCAACGCGACTGTGCGTGGTATCGCTTGAAAGATCTGGATGATTGTGAGGTTCTAAGGTTTTCCTTCCAACACAGGGAGGAATGGTTGGTGGAGGGAACGAAAAACCCTCTAGATACGTTGGCGGGGGTGTCGTTGATAGGTCGCCAGTTCCAGGAGGAAAAAAGGGTAGAGAGGGAAGAAAGAAGGGGTCGACCAACGGAGACGACAGAGGACGGACGGATGAGCAGCTTTCTACTGCTACTGTAACTGCTTCTGCAACATATATACTTATAACCAAGAATGTCTAATAAATGTATGTTAATACATCCATGAAGTCGTGGCCCTCTCCAGTAGATTAAACAAACCACACACGCTCACCAGATAGCAAGAAGAGGTGGGTGTGGTAATGATATTCATTCAAGTACAGGAAGAGCATTCCACAGTGGTTAGAACCGATCATTTTAAAAGTGGTTTCTTTGCGAACACTTTTGACAATATCGTAGTTTTCCTCCATCACAATCGTGTCCGCAACACGTCTGTGTTTGAAACCAATTTAAAGCCCTCGGCAGTGTGACATTATGCCCCGCCAAACATAGAATATTTTTAGAAGAAAAATATATTTATTATATCTTGGATAGATAAAAGAGTATTATACACTTTGTACATGAAGGAATGCAGTTTCAAAACTCAGGAGAGTGAAAATCATCACTCGTTTAGATGCACAGAGATCTATCACAGATCATACGAAAGAGAAGCACACCGTACGCTCTCTCCAGAAGAAGTCCGACTCAGAAGTCCCGAAAGTCTCTTGCAGTCTCCTTCTTATAGCCGACCTCACAGCTGGGGACCAATTCTTCTCGTTAGGGTAAGGATCAAAAGGAACTGACTAGCTTGTTTGTCGGCCAGTACAAAAATATCCGGACTCGCCGACACATTCCGTTCCCACGAGAAACTTCCTACGGGGGTGAATAGCGTGGAATCCCAGAGATGGTCCACAAAGAAGCGGCCTGCTTCAATGAAATCCTTTCACACGGGTTTCCCTCGACAATAACCCTTAAAGCAGAGGTGGCCAACCTTTTACATACCACGCGTCAATTTTTTTTCACTTGCGAGTTCAGATGCGCCATACAACTCAAGCACCTTTTCTACCTTACGTTCATGGTCCTGCATATCCTTAATAAC
The DNA here is from genome assembly GCA_947359465.1 of Metellina segmentata. Taxonomy (NCBI): domain Eukaryota; kingdom Metazoa; phylum Arthropoda; class Arachnida; order Araneae; family Tetragnathidae; genus Metellina; species Metellina segmentata. Next base: position 38,095,913 of record OX375880.1, on the reverse strand, counting down.
TTTTTTAATCAAAGTATGTTTATCGACATAATTAACATTATTAAATAATTTAACTATATTTGAGTGAAACAATGTCTATTACAGGGAATTCTATCAATTTGAATCAGTCATTCGCGACCTGGTTTTCCTTTTAATAAATTCCATGGATGATAATGGTTGTTCACATCTGTATGTCGTTACAAAACGACAGTACTTTTCAACTTATATAACTTTTCAAAAGAATGAGTTGGTGCAAGGATGCCATGCTCCACTTGTAATCATCCAATGCGCCAAGTTTGTTGCATGCGCAACGACTTGGCCACCCCTGCCTTAAAGGGTGTGGATCTCACCACAGCAGGATCTATTGAAGTTTTGGAATAACATTTTGAAGTTGTTCAAACTGAGCATATAAAAAAATAATTCCTTTTTATTCGTACATGATAAAATATTTCATACGCTTATAGTTCTAAATTTATATTCAATTGGATTTGTGGTATATAGTATTTTCATAAATTGGATTTGTGGTAGGCAGTACTTTCATAAATTGAAGTTTTGTATATCATACTTTAGGTGTAGTTTCGAACAATGGAGTGTACCCCTACATGCATGCAAAACCTGGTGTCAGAACTGGCGAATTCTCCACGACTGGACCCATGTGTCGTTATGCACAAGATTTAACTCTTTTGTTCAAAGTGTTGACAAATAATGATACAAAGCTCCAGTTAGATAAAAAGGTAATCTAATTGTGAAAGTTTCTTGTATTTTTTTCTGGATTTTTAAGAATAGCCCGTTGTGATGCTCCAGGGCGTTGTTAAAAAATATCTACATACCTACCTATATGTAGTTTTAAGAGTCAGTGGAAAGTGGTCACAAAATGAATTACGATGGAAGTTAATAAGTAAGTTAAAGCAATGAACTTATTTAGATGTAGAGAGCAACGCAAAAGTGTTTTGTTAAAAGCATCTATAATCCTTTTATCCTAAATAATCGGAGACTCGTTTTATGTTTAATCCAATCCAAAAACATATTAGGATCTCGGTAGCCCAGGTGGAACAGTAACGTATTTTCAACCAGATGGTCGCGAGTTCGAAACTCGGTCTAGCGGGGGTTGGTGTGCGCTAAATATTTCCTCTATGCTTCCTTTCTTCCAATTCTAAATATGACATGGATTCAAATGTTTTTACGTTTGCGTGGTGTTGCAGGTTGGAGAGTAGGGTGCCAGCTCAGGTGTTGCTCTCGTCATCTGACCGAAGTTCAAAATTACGAGGAGTTGTTCTTGGATCTTTCCCTTTGGGATAGATCCCGATAGCTCGTTGTGTTGCTTGCTAATTAAATAACTCACTGAGAAATAAATTTATGTGGAAGTCAATAGATAAGTTAAACCAATGAACTTATTTAACTGTAGAGCAAAACCAAAAGTTTTTTGGGTAAAAGCTTCTATATTTTATCCCAAATATGTTTAATCGGAATCTTGATTTTACAAAAAGTTTAATCTAGTTTAATTCATTTTCCAGAAAAATAATTTTGAACGTTTAAGGATTTTCATAATGGAAATATTTTTATTTTAATTCTTCTAACTCTAGAGGTTTCTTTTTGTGTGATTTCCAATACCTTAAAAACCTGTCTTTATTCGATCATTTCTTCGAGTGTACAATGCATGTAGGTTTTGCATGTACACTCGCTTACTACTGCGCGTTTCAAAAAGGTAGTTTATTTCTGTCAAATATCCAAAACTATTCCAAAATTCGACTTTAGAGTAGGGATGTGACGGTCGATGTTTTCAAAACATCAATGTTTTATAAAAAGCATCAAAACATCAATGTTTTATAAAAACATCGAAACATCGATGTTTTATAAAAACATCAAAACATCCATGTTTGTCAAAGCATCGAAACATCGATGTTTTATAAAAATATCAATAGATTTAACATAGATTTATTGGGGCCGATGTTTGATTAACATCGATGTTTTAACACTGTAGATGTTTTTAAGTTGTCGATGTTTTACTTTCGAATAAAAAAATACCATGGTAAAAATTAAGAAAAACTAAAGTGAAAATCTAAGTATTTGTCAGTGATGGACACATCCGTTAAATCAGAAAGAGTATTTTCCCTAAATGGTGGCATATTTAGTGAAAAAAGAAGTCGGTTTAAAGTGTGGAGAAAGTTAACAAACTTCGTGTTTTACAAACTGTAAATAACAAATACTGAGGCGTATAATAATTATAGGCCCCATATTTTTTTATTTACAGTAAATAAAAAATAAGTTTGTTATGTCCCCTCCATAAGGTTGATAAATAATTAATAATAACTAACAATAATTATTGTTATGTACCTACCTAATTATACTTATAATTAGTAGTACCTATGTCAAATTGTTGTAAATATTACTTTCTTTCATGTTATTGAATTTATAAATAAAAGATTTGCTTATTGTTCGTATTAATTTTTTGACTTTGTTTTGAAAGTTAAAAACAATTTTAATTATAAATTTATAAACACAGCAAAGGACAAATTAGATCCCCCCCCCCCTCAGACGAACATTACTGTTTGAACTTACTAAACCAGTTTTAAGAAGTGGGGGAGAAAAAGTTTAAATACACTGATGGTTAAAAACATCTATGTTTAAAACCATCCATGGTTTTTGGAAGAGGGATTATCGACATATATGTTTTAATTTTGGACATCGATGTTTAAAAACAACGATGTTTTATTGTCGATGTCGCATACCTACTTTAAAGTAGGTTCGTTTTGAAAATTATGGACATTATATTGCATTGCGATTCTCATATACAGTGGTTTCATATATCTTCTTAACGTGATGAAATCATGTATGTTTTGAATTGTAGGTAGACTTCAATAAACTGACAGTGTACTACATGGAAGAATTTCCTGGGTATCTAGAGTCTGCCTTCCCAGAGGTCAAAAATGCAATCAAAAAGGTCAGTTGAACTATTTTAAGAGTGAGAATTCCAGTGCAAATAATAATGTGGGTACAAAGGAGCTCAGAGTGAGTAGTTTAATTCCTTGATCAGAGCCACATGTAAAAAACAGCGTCTATTCTTAAAAACTGCCATATCCTCTACCTTTATAATTTACGCATCTGACTTTCCATGTTTGTCTGGTAATGCTTTTATAAACAGATCCCATTTACTAATCAACAAATGTCTATTTCTATTCCACGTGTGAATTAATATGTGTGAATGATGTCCACATGAAATACTAGCGACTGCGTAGACAGCACGTATTGAAAAAAATATAAAAATTTCAATTTAAAAATGATTTATTTAAAGAAAATCATATATTTAGGTATCGATCCAATGTGAAATTTTCCTCAGGTTTCAAATCCGTTGAAGTTTTTACTCTGTTTTTAACAGTCTAGGATATAAAAAAAAACAAATTACAAAACTCCAGTTAAAATTTTTTGTTTGTTTTTTTAATCTGCCGACAAATTGTTCCTCCGCAAAATCAAACGGACGCACGGAAAAAATAAATTTAGAATCTGCGATCTTTTATGCTGTTGCCATTCCAAAGAAAACAATAATAATTAAGTTATAGTACATTCAATTTAAAATGTTCTAGATTTAATTTTAAAATTCGCCGCGGCCAAAAAATTGCAAAAAATTAGGACTAATTGTATGCTAAATCCCATTACTGTAAGAGCCATAGATTCGTCAGGACTTTGCGGACAGAAAACAAACAAGCAAACACTTCCTTTTGTAATAGTTGAGATTGCTGCACTTATTGAGAAAAACGCTAGCACTTTTATGTGTATTTGGATACAATGAAGATAAAATTCTAAGCATCGTCGTGATGGCTCTTCTGTACTCAGAAATGTAGAATAGGAAAATAGGTATTTGCTACACATGGGGGTGACGAATTGCAAAGCGACATTCATAACTTTATCACAACAAGCTAGAATGGTGACACAACAGGCGATGTCTGCCAATACTGTTCGTCAACAATTGTGGCCGCGAGGGTTAGTAGCTCATCATCCGTAATTGAAATTTTCTATTGTTTTCCCTCTTGTGTCCAATGTCTCTTATCGAAGACACCAGAACGCTGAATGGGAGCGAACATGTTTTCTAACGAGTCTAATCACATTTGTGGCCCATGACCGCCGGAAATCGTTCACAGATACAATGAGGAAAATAATCTAGAAGGACATTTCATGGCGTCACAGTGGTCTTACTTCAAGCTTAGTGTTTCAAGCCTCGAGTTATCTTTAAACAAGACAATTCTCGTCGCCATATTCGTTCGCCCGAACTGTCAAACAGTTCTTATGCGACCCACAAGTACCACCTCTTCCTTGGCCTGCTTGGTCACCCCACTTTTCCCCGTCAAACAGGTAAATGATATGATTGTTCGAATATAGATTTGAATCGGCGTGTAACAACGTTTCACAGATAGTCATTCAGAATCCATATCGGTAAAAGACAAGCTGTGTGTAGGCAGCTATCGATGCTAATGATCGATGCACAAAATTAATGTTTTTAGAATTTGACTTGCAATCTTCAATACCAGTCCTTTATACAGTGTACCACATGGCATAGCTCAAACGAATTTCATTGATGTAACTAGAGTCTTTGCTGGCATCGCATTTTCAATTAACAACAGTGTAAATAGATTATGAAATTATTTTGTTTTTACTTCTGAGAATTTCTTTTTGCATAATTCTGGAAAGAGATCTGAACTTTTGAAAGTGGGCTTTATGTTTAAGAAAATATATTGAATGCTATTATGAAAGTTCTGATGACATTGTTAATGATCTGTGGGAGAGGTAATAAATGAGGCAGAATGTCTGCTTAACTTTATACTTTAAAGTTTTATGCTTTCAATATTCCTCCTTTTTTAAAAACAACGGTAATCTTTGTGTTTTTTGCCCTAAACGTATTGTCGCTGTGACATTCAGTTAAGCAAATTACTAATAGCATAATAGGATCGCATAACATAGAACTCTTAAGGAATTTCTCACAGAATCCATATTGTGTCTCCTTATAGGCTGTGCAGCACTTCAAGAACGAGCATGGTGTCCAAGCCATCAAATTGAGCATCGATGAACTGTCGTACGCAATACCTATCTTCCAATCTAAGTTGCTGGAATACGGCAGTGTACCGTTTGCGTCTGCTCTGGCTGGAGAAGGGAAAACTACCAACTTAACATATGAGCTAGTCAAGAACATCTTCGGATATTCTGACCACACTCTTCCCGCAATATACTACGGAATGATAGACAGACGCGAAAAAGATGCCTTCTACTTCAAAAGTCTTCAGAAGTACCAGGAGATAGAGCGAAAGATCAATGACGTTCTCCAGGATAAAGACGCCATTCTCCTGGTACCGACACATCCCGAGCCACCCCCTCACTACATGATGACTATTCCGAAGTTCCCGAACGTCGGTTATACTTGTATATTCAACATACTTGGCTTGCCATCCACTAATATTCCAGCAGGGTTGAGTGATAAAGGCCTACCGTTTGGAATTCAAGCTGTCAGTGGGAGATTACATGACCATCTGTCGCTGTCCACTGCACAGGAGCTGGACAAAGTGTTCAAAGGTTGGAAAAGTCCTTGTCCCATAACAGTCTAGGAAATTTTTGTAAAGCAGCAGTCGTGATTAAAAAGTAGCACTAGTATTTATCTAGATTTGGACGGGTGTGGAAATTACTTGAATCTTAGATGGCGCTGGAGTCGCTGACGTCATGCGTCTTCCCTGCTCTCCCACACCTGCAGATTTTGTCAGTTGAAGTTAGACCTTGATTTGAATTCGAAAGAACCTAAGCGTTTTTAATTTGATTGATTTGATTTAATTAATGTGTTTCGATTTACATTAATATGTAATCTTTGTTTGTATCTGTAAATAGTGTGTGTGAAATAGTAAAAAAAAATTAAACTTTAATTTAACTTAAGAATCTCTCTAATTGTCATTTTTGTATATTTCTAAGAATACCACTGAACCATTTGACTCTAGAAATCCCACCATTCTGTGTCATTGGGTTAAAGTTACAGTTGTTTAATTCATTTAAAAAAAAAGACTTAAAAAAAAGGAACTCTTACTGCCATCAGTTACCAATTGAATGAAAATATGACTTCTTCACGTTTTCTGTTAGCAGATTGACTTATCTAAATATGGTTTCTGTGTCTAACAAATTATATTTTTAAAAATTTGGTTATATTTCTGTGTCTAACTTTTTTTTGAAAACTCGACTTACACCACTGAAACTTTAACCCGTCCATTTGATGATACCCATGGGGATATTGTTTCAATGTTTTAAATGATTACTAATTTTAATGTTTATTTCGCATCGGATCCTGATAAAGACAACTATACTGGTTACTTGATGTTTTCTGCTTTCATTTAGGAAGTCAATAATTTATTTGCATTGCAAGAGAAAAATTTGGTAATGAATATTTCGTTATTAGACACTTGTAAATATTAGCGTTTTTATACATGTTAATCAAAAATATTATGCATAATTATGTTTTCATTCCAAAATCTTAAGGGATCCGCCTACCGTCGACAACTTTTTTTAAAACAAATTGTTTTAGCTTTTCGCTTTTTATGTTTTTATATAGTTAACAGATGTAAAACAAAGAAATGGTACCAAAAAAAAATTATTCTTTGTTGCCATTTGAAAAAATTGGTTATTCAAGGTAAATTTTAATAAAATTTTATGGAAACGGTTAGAGCTGTAGAAAAAAAAATAATACCTTAAAATCAATTTCCTTTGTTTACAATATAAATGTAACCACAATCTTCAAAATGGACTAAAATCTAAGAAATATTTTGTAAACATAAGAAGATATGCCATGTAACGCACATATTCATGAAAAATTTCAAAATTTGTTGCAGATTATTCACAAAAGCAGCTATAAATCAAAGAATATACTATATTATTTAAAAATTTTAGCTGATATCATAGTTAATAGTATTTAAAATGCATGTACAAAATTTCTAGTAAAAATATTAAAAATTGTGGAAGTTATTGAAAAAACGGTGGTAACTATTTTGTAAAATTATCATTTGCAAGAAAATGCATTTAAAGTTTTTGCTACAAAAGAAATTATATTTTTACAAAGTAATATACAGGGTAATTACATAGGTATCCTTATAAACGGTTAAAAGTAGCTCGGGTAATTTCTGCCATTGTGATATAATATCTCATTGTGATATATATTGTGATATCGATTTTTCCTTTAACGTCCGGTTTCGAATTGACACTTCCGGTTTTATTCGACTGCTATCACTTTGCGTTTAAATAACGATATCTTTGGTTCTAAATGTCGTATAATTAAAAATGAAACAGTTTTGGAAACGTTAAAATGCAGGCAATAATAGTACGTAATAAAAAAAATTTAGAATTTTCGTCGAAATTCGCTATTTTAAGGTAGGCGGACCCCTTAAGTTTCACTAGAAACTAAATTTTGTGAGGTGAACTGTGAAGCATATTTCACACGAGTTTATGAATTTAATTGTCATGTTGACGCACCTGCGTTAGTTTACAACAAAAATTATCTACTCATTCTACAAAGCATTCAAGGAATGTAAAATTCCTTGACTCATAAGGATCTAACAATGTTGTTTAACAATAGGTATTCATAAAATGAGACTGTATGGATTCAAAATACACTCTATAACAAAAACAATCGACAGAACACGAAGGAGTTGTCCGACAGCGATAAAAAATGGTGGATGTGAAGAGAGAGGGAACATACATAGAAAAACAAACAATTAAAATTTTAGAACAACAAGTCGATAAGCCGTTGGTCCACCTCTGACCTAGATGCAAGCTGTCACTCGGCGTGGTACAGACTGAAAAAGTTTCCGAGTGGTGTCCTGCGGAGTTTCTTGCCAAATTGTCTCCAAATGTCGGGCTGAATGGTCAATATTCCAGGATGGTTTGCAATCGCTTTCCCATAACGTCCCAAATTTGCTCTATGAGAGAGAGAGAGAGAGATCAGGATACCTAGTTAGAATAAAATGGTAATTTTTTAGTTAACGTCGTACTAGAGCAACACAACGGGCTATTGACGACGGTCCGGAATCAGTCCCTTAAGGGAAAGATTCGAGGACAGCACCTCGTAATTTTGAACCACGGGGTCAGATGACGAAGCAACACCTGAGCTGGCACCCCACTCTCCAAACTTCCAAGCCAACCCAACGTGAGGACTTTCGGCCACGACAGATTTAAGGTGCACCAGCCGCCTCTACACCATACGCTTACAAACATCCATACCAGGACCCGGATTCGAACCAGGAACCTTTCGATCTAGAGGCTAACACCTTAACCACTATACCGGTTGGTCGGTGCACGTAATACAAAGATAAATTGATCGAAAACTTGATCTCTCTGTTTTAGGAGCGTTTATCGCGCTGCAATTCCTTGTCGTCCATCGCTCTCGGATCACCAGACTGGAGAGTCTACGGAGCGGTGTAGCTGCGATTCAGCCAATATAGAACAAGTGTGTGAGAAGCTTTTCCCCAATGCCGCATGCGGAAAGCGAAAAAAAAAAGGTGTTTGCACTGTGGGATCGTGGCGGCTGGAAAAAGAAACGTTTCCACCAGAAGAGAGCCGACAGCCACGTGTGGTAATAACTCAGGGTCGGCGTCCGTTGTGCACCATGATTTCTACCTGTATTTTTGATAGATCGCAGGCTAACGGTTTCACGACCCTTTCGCACGTGTGGGGATTCGACACCCTTTGATTATGAGAGGTGTCATTTGAAAAAGAAGCGACGAGGATTCTAGGAGGTTGATGCCCCGAAAAGGAAGGCAAGCGACTCGAGCGATTGTAGCCACAGAGGGAGGGGGTGAACGAAGTAGCTCTCAAGACAGTTATACGGGGAAGTCAAACCCCGGGGGAAACAAAACGGCAAACTACGCTTACAAATATCCATGCCCGGACCCGGATTCGAACCAGGAACCTTGCGATCGGATACCTAGTTAGACAAGGAAGTGTTCGGAAAGCTTGAGGACAATTCATAGCAACACGTGCCGTGTGCAACCAGTCATTATCTTGTTGAAAAGTAAGTCCGGGGTGTCGCAAAAGGAACGGTAGCACAAACGGTCGTAGAATGTCGTCTACGTATCGCTGTGCTGTAAGTATGCAAGAAGTGACTACCAAAGGTGTTCGGCTATCAAAGGAGATGTCACCCCAGACCATAACACCCTGTTTTAGATATGTGAGGCGTGCGATAGTAAGGACAGGATCCCCAAGCTGCCCTGGACGTCTCCAGATACGTCTGCGGTTGTCGTCAGGACACAGTTGGAAACGGGACTCGTCACTAGTCGGGACTCGTCACCAGGGCTGTAGTGGAGGGTATACGGCGGTATACGCCGTATACCCTCTGGTTTTTCCAGCAAATTCCGCATACCCTCTGCTTTTTATTAAAACCTACGAACACCGCTTTGTTTTTCCTAGAAAACATCACATGAAACGCAGTCAGCTGTAGAAGCAAAAGAAAAGTTTCTATTTCAAGATATCACCTTGGTATATAATTCCAAAATCGTACCTATTAATTAAAAGCAATTCATTCAAAGTAGTGTCGATAGAATGAAATTCAGACTTTGTTCCGATGTTAATGAAAAAAATTGTCAACTTTTGATACATCCATCCTTGACCCAGAAAATATAAATACAGGTTATATTCGCCATGTAGAAAAGGAGATAAAAAGGATCAGTTGACGTTTTGGTATAGATGAAATGTGAACTATTCAGGGCTTGAGGGACCAATGAAAACGCCCAAGTTGTACCAGAAAAATTAAAGCCTCTTTTAAGAACAGTTGAAATATTAATATGTTTCACGGCCGTTTACGAACGCGGGTTTACTTTAATCCTTCCCCCCCCCCTCCCGGTGGAAAGTGTAAGTAGTAAGTACATGTTTCGCCTCCCCATGGAAAAAATTCTGCGGGTATCAGCGTGTACTATACTAAGAGTGTATAATCAGAGGGTATACCATGGAGACCATGCCAATATTAGAGCAGTTGCCCTCATGGTATACCCTCTGATTTATTTACGACTACAGCACTGCTCGTTACACCAGTCAGTGCCGTTCCAAATTGATCGAGCCCGGCACCACTATAATTCTGCGCCTTTTTTGGTGCGTTGATTGTTTTTGTTATAGAGTGTAGTTACACTCCTTCTATGAATGCTATTCTTATGTAAGAGCGAGTATTTTCTTTTAAAACTTATTTCACATTTTACCTGAAAAGGTACGATTTCCTTCTCTATTAAGTGGTTGAGAAAATTTTTATAGCTTATTCATTGCATAAATATAATCTTCCTAGTGTTTTTCCTATGAGATATTTGTATTTAGCAGTGAATTTTATTTATTAAACATGTTAATAATAATTTTGCTATAGTGTTTCATTTCAATGTTTGTGTTTCTAATTATAAATGTGAACCGTTGTGCTAGGAAATGTTTTTGTAAATGTTCTACAGCTACCCAACAATAAGGATTTAGCTGTGAAGCGTTTGGAATCTTCAACATAGAAACTTCGCGCACAAGATCTATACATATCGTACTAGGAGGTTTTCAACACTTGGCTCGATCTAGGTATAATCGAAGAAGTCGAACAGAGTGCGATCATTGAGGATGGACACTATTTGCCACACCGACCGGTTATAAAGGAAAATAGCTCTACACCAATATTCGACGCTTCTGCGAGAGTGAAGCATTCTCCGTCACTAAATCAGTGCTTAGAATGTGGTCCAAATTTAATAGAGCTAATACCTTACATTCTTCCCAGATTTCTAGAGGGTAAATTTGTAGTTATAGCAGACATTGAAAAGACATTTTTACAGATTAATGTCAAACCAGATGATCGTGATTTTCTTAGATTCTTTTGTGGAAAAATGTGAATAAAAAGGAATTAAAAATATTTCGTCATAAGAGTAGTCTTTGGTGTGAAAAGTAGCCCTTTTGTTTTAGCAGCTGTAATAGAATTTCATTTGCAGAAACATATGAAAAATTTTATAGACTGTCTTTTACAATGCAAGATCTTAAATTAAATTTTCTTTGCTTAAATATTTTTTTATTTTTTATTTAGATGCTTTTTACTTAAACACTAATTTTACATCAGATGCTATAGCACATATTTTATTGCAGAAATAATTTTTAAATACTGTACATTTAAGTAAAAGTAAAAAAAAATGTTTGCTTTTATTTGAAAACTTTGCAAGACGCATGCTATGAACTTGTTTCCTTATTCATTTTTTTTATAATTAAACAAAAGAAAACTTACTCATATACCACAGAATTACAACACGGGTCTTACATAAGTAAGTTAATTAACCATAGAAACAGTTAACAAAATTAACTAATTACACGATTTGATGATCTTAACAAAAGAGTAGAAACGCAGAGATGATTCCTTATACATATTCGAAGAAATTATAATAGTATTGAAAACTAAACCATATGTTATTTTATAATTATTCTTTTCTTGCCCATATTTTTTTTAATAAAAATAAATCTTCTTAAATTTTATTAATTTCCTTTTTTTAGACTTTTTTTAAATGAAATTTTCTTTGATTCATATTTAAAAAAATAGAGTTTTTTGCACAAAAATTAGACAATGTAACACACATTTTAATAATGAAGATTTAAAAAATATATATACGATTGAAAGATATACATTACATATATTATTACAAACTTTTAAATACAGATTAAAAAATATTTCTTTTTAATTTGAAACTAAGAAATTTAGCAGTTTGATTCTTAAAGCGTGTTTTTATGCATGATAAAAAAAATTAAGAAACCTGTAAAAGTAAAATATTTTTTACCTTTATTTGAAACTTTGAAAGCCTAATACTATGAAGATGTTTCCGTGTACATTTAAATAGTTGAAAATTAGTAAACCTTTTGTCCTTGAAGTCTATAAATTAAATGTTCTTTTTTCGAATGCTCTTGCAAACAATACATTTTACTAAGCATATGAACTTCCTTTTATTTATTTGAAAACCTTGTGTATATTATGCAGTTTAAGTTGCAGAGTCAAATACCAATTTAGTACAAGTATTTTACAAGATACTTTGTATTGGTCTTTTAATTTTAGATATACTACATTACTACGATAAATGGATAGTAAATGGGTTTTCTGATTTTGAAAATAATGTGTACACTTCTGAGCTGCTAAACAAAATAAATTTTTGCCCTTTCTTGATAGTTAATGCATAATCTAAATATTTACTCACACCACTGATAGTTTTACACATGAGTAAAATTAAATAACAACTGACAATTTTAAATACTATTTATTTTTTAAATAAACAAATGTTTTTGAAATAATTGTTATCTGAATTTTATATATTATTCAAACAATCTCTGCAAAAAAAATTGTTCTAAAACATATTGAAAGAATAATTCTAAAACATATTGAAAGAAGTCATATTGAAACTAAAAAAATATATAAAACTTTTTCATAGAAAAACAACCAGGATTCGTATATTTTACACAAAATAATACATTTTTGTCAAAACAAAATAACTTATTTTTAAATGCCTGTATTTTTTAAGAGACATATATTTCCTATGAACCAATATTAAATGCCGTCACCTCAGCTTTTGGGTAATGCAATTTATCTTTGTGATGACCACATGATATTATAGTTTTGGGATCTCTTTGTTGCTACTTAGAGTACAAAATGCATCAAATTTTGTACACCCAAAGTGTTCCAAGTTGATGCTTGGAATATTCAATGCACCTAAGCGTTGCTTCTCAACACAACCACCCTTGTAATCAACTAGGTTCTGAGAGGCATTTTTTTGTCTGCTTGTACAATTCCAAAAGCTTAGAGTCTAGACTTTCTAATGCAGACACGTTTTCCCATGCCATGGGACAGAAAGGAAGTCCACACACGTAATTTTCAACAAATCGCACAGTTTTACGATCTTTGGCACTAAGTTTATACTTATAAGGCGATAAGTTAAAACGAATACTTGAAGCTACTTGCGATTTTATAGCGATGTATCTGTATTCACGTACTAAAAAACCTTCCTTAGTCTGAAATCCATGAAAATCCATAATTGCACCAATATTAAACATTGTTTTTGAAAAGCGTTATCTGTACCGGGAAAAATAATTGTAAACTGGAGACACGAAGATACCCTTACTAATTAGTAAAGTTAATCTTATTTCAATCTTATCCTATGTGAGTAACAATGAACTCGTAAGTGAAGAATACTAAGAAAACATGTGCTTGTGATAATGCGACAGGTAAAACTTTATGTTGTAATACAGGATTTTAACAAAAGGGGTATGCTTAAATGTGCATGTAATTTTTTTTTTGTTCTGTCACATTGATGAGCTGAATACAATTTAATTCGATGACTAAACTTGAGCAACAAAAAAATATGTAACCAAATATAATTTATAAGATAAACTTTTTTTTTTTACTTTCTTAAAAGTATACTGATTTCTCTTGATTCTGCAGTTTTATTTTTCTAAATACACATCAGCAAATTGAATTATTTATTTATGGGCACGAATCTTTGCTTTTTGTTGAACAGAAATTAGTACCTTTGACAAGTATCAGATTTTTTTTAAATTGACGAAAATTACCTCTTTGAGGGAATTTAACTCAATAGACCCTATAATTTTACACATAAAAGTAACGGAGCAGTATAGGTTTTAGGAAAATGAATAACCATTATGTAAATTTGAAGTGAAAATTTTCAAAAATGTCTATGTTCAAAAACGCCTATCTACGTTTAGACGCACAAACTTTGATATTTGGACCTGGTCGAAAACGGATTGTCTTATACTGGTGTCTCGGACAGGGTCAGGTGCTATTGGTGTGACGAAGGACTTGAAAATGGGCAAGAGGATGTAGTGAGACACGAGCACATAAAGTTTTATCCAAAATGTTTGGTAGCCCAACAACAACAAATGATTGCTGACCCAAGATCAAAAAGAACACCAACAGATGAAATTGTACAGGTGGATGAAATCAAGAATAATACCAATGTTTTTATAAAACCCGATGTTAAACCTTACCCCCAAACAACGACAAGGACGAACGACTTTGTAAAATTTGTACGGAATCAGACATGGATGCAACTTTACAGCCTTGCGGTCATCTGGTGACATGCATGAGATGTATGAAAGTCTCTTAACGTGTCCTGTGTGCCGAACCAAAATATGAGATAAACTTAAAACGTACATTTGTTACTAAACGTTATCCCCTTATCAATACAAGTAGTAGATGCAATTTTAGTGATTAACTGAACATGGCGTGGAAAAATTCTACAAGAGTGGTATTTTGAGTTTAATTTCATGAAATTAACACATGTGCGGCAGCAAAACAACTAGTAAGAAAGTTTGAGACTTCTAAAAAAATTATAAGACTTTCTATCAAGGACTTGTGAAAGAATCGTGTAGGAAAGATATTTCCCTAAAAATAATATATTAAATATAATGACTGTTTTACATATTTGTTGTTTTTTTCATTACTTGGCATGCTTTCCACAAGTCCTTGCATGACGTCTAGTGGTATTTTCTTCCACTCGGCTTGGTGAAAACACGTAAGTTCCTTCAGCGATTTTGGACGGTTGTCGCACCCCTTAATTCGGCGGTCCAACTCGTTCCAGCGTTTCTCGACAGGCTCAGGTCTGGGTTCTGGGAAGGCTAGTCCATTCGGTTAACCCCATTGTCACCATATCAATCCATGATGGACCTCGCAACATGACAGATGTCTATGTCGCCCTGTAAGTAACATGGGTCCAACCCGTAAAACTGCCACAACGTAGGAAATACATCCAAAATAGTTCTGTAGGCCTCGGCGTTGATGTTACCATGAATTTGAACCAAGGGTCCCAGTCCATACCAGGAGAAACACCCCCAGACCATAATTCCACCTCCGCCGAACTTTACTGTAGGCACAATGCATTCTGGCAGGAGGCGTTCTCCAGGCAGACGTCAGACCCAGACCCTGCCATCCGAACGGAAGAGGGTGAGCCTTGATTCGTCGCTCCAGAGAACCCTTTTCCACTGATCTACGATCCACTTTCGAAGTGCTTTGCACCACATTAACCGAGCAGCTCGGTTGAACTTTGTGATCAAAGGCGTATGGGCCGCAGCACGACCATGAAAACCAAGCAGATGTGCTTCCTTACGGATGGTATTAATCGAAACAACACTCCCGGATGAGTGTTGAAACTCTTGGAGTATATGGGTCATCGGTTGGGTGCTGAATTTCTTTGGACAGCACCTGTCGGTCTATATCTCCGAGTTTCGTGGGTCTGCCAACTCGGGGCACATTCCGAAATCACCGCTCACCTTCCACTTCAGAATCACATAAGCCACTGTTGATTTTGGGTAACTCAGCTAGCTATATATGTCCCTTAAGGATCGGCCATTTGTGTGATACCCGACGATTACACCTTTCTCGAAATCAGATAACTCTGCACTTCGTAGCATCTTGCATGCGACTAATGCCAATGTTGTTTCCTACACGATATTTAACGGCTGAGGGCGTGACGTATATCAGGACAGTAGCTATCGTTATTTGTATGGGTATCCAAATACTTATCGGAAGATAGTGTATTTGGTTCCGTAAAAATATTTTTGGGTAGCCATTGCAATTTATTTTATTTTTGTAATTTGGAAATAAAAAATTCATCATGTCTCTATATTTAAAAAAAAGTTACCACCGCCACTATCGCAGGATTGAAAACTGTGTTGTTTAGCTTGATTCTTTGTAATTTTGTTTTAAAATGTTGCTTATCCTGTGCCATTTAGGTGTACTTTTGATACTTAAAATGCACGGAGAACGATTTTGTAACACCGTTTTTCCATTCATTCATCCATATAATCCAAAGCCCACTCACCCCTTCCTGCTGTAAGACAAAACTACAGAAGGTAATATTAACGAGACTGCAAAAGTCGATTACGGAACAGATGTATCAATTACGAAGCAGCTTACTGAAAAATCGTCATACATCCAAATCGTAATCCTTATAAAATTTTATAACTAAGAGAACATCTCTATAAGAAAGAGAAGTCAAAATAAGTTATGTTAAGTAGTTGATAAATAGGAAGATAATTGAGATTAAAATGATAAAATTGAATTGAATTGATGCGCAGTTAGGATTACAATTCAATTTTCAAAGTAGCACAAGAGACGAACAGTGTGGTCCAAAAGAGAGGCAGAAAAACACAACATCTGTGGAAGTAATTTAATGGTTGGAAAAGCGACTATGGTTTATGAGTAGTTATGAATGCTCCGTCCCTTTTAATCTCTACTATTATTAAAGGAAGTGTGTCTCTGTGATCAATGTCCTGACGAATCTATGGCACTTACAATAATGAAGTTTAGCACACAGGTAGTCCTAATGTTTTGCAATTTTTGTGTAGCGCCCTAACTTTAAAATTTAATCTAGAACATTTTTAATTAGAATTTAATCTAGAACATTTTTAATTAGAATTTAATCTAGAACATTTTTAATTAGAATTTAATCTAGAACATTTTTAATTAGAATTTAATCTAGAACATTTTTAATTAGAATTTAATCTAGAACATTTTAATTAGAATTTAATCTAGAACATTTTTAATTAGAATTTAATCTAGAGCATTTTTAATTATAATTTAATCATGAACATTTTTAATTATTATTTTATCTAGAACATTTTTAACTATAATTTAATCTAGAAAATGTTTTTTACTTTTAACTGTTCTAACCATCAAAAGAAAAAGTTGATCCCCAATCGTCACCAATAGCTAATTGTGTTGCTCCAGTGTGACGTTAATTATAATCTCTCTCTGATATAAATGCTTCAATTCTGTTCTCTTTTCCAATTGTATAATTTGTTCAGAAATGAATGATGTACCTGATTTCAGACTGATTTTGCAAATAAAAAAATTTCATAACGAACTTTTTCGTTCAAATAATTTATTGGGTAAGCCGGTTACGGGTGTTGGTCAGATATGTAGCAGGCAGGAAACACGTTTCAAGGAAGACACCATTTTTAATGGAGAATATTAACATATGCCTTTTAAATTCGAACAGCGACATTTTATTTTCTTGGAAATTCATCAAGCGAAACCGCGTGGTCGCGAGGCGAGGAAGACCTTGTGTCCAACGGAAACAGTCACGGCTTCTTTTCTCGGCGGAGAAGATAATCTGTTTTCTTTTTAATCACGTGCTCATATTCACAAGGAGGACCAAATCGTATTCCTTCGTGAGCCTCTGGGAAGCCGCGCAGGAAAGAGAAACAACCATTTCTCCAACCGTGGCTTTCGCTTATCACTACAGCACTCCCCAGCCGGTGTTTTCATACAGTGGTGAGCAAACGATTTTCATTTCCGCCCCCTCCCCTTATTTTGTGGATTATTTTGTCTTGACCCTTGGATAGACAATAGACGTTTTTCTAATCGTCAACGTAGTTAAAGTTCTCTTATGGGATTTGCGCTTATGTTTTTGCCTTAGTAGGGGTTTGAATGAAACACATAATTTTAGGAAGGCAATGGTTTTATTACTGTGTGCATATGGGTATAAATATATTTGAATGAAAAATACTTTAAAAAAAACTTTACATCTTAAGAAGTCAATGTGAAGTAATCGCTTGCAAAGAGCTCATGATTGCTTCTATGTTCTGATCTGTATTGGAAATCGGAAGTCGTAAGTCTTCCTCTATATCCAATCGAGTATGTAGTAATAATTACTTCGATATGTAGTAATAATGTCTCATACACAGAACACACCTCATTACAGAGTATTGAAAAGAGACGACTGTTCAAGGCAATGTTGCTTTTAATGTAATTAATTACCAACAACATCCTGTAATATCTTGTGCAATTATTCATCAATGTCTTTTGCAACAAGAGCTTATCTATGCATCTATGCATCATACAATGGCTGAATTCTATATGGGGAACAATTTTTTTTATTTACTCTCCTAGTCCATTATTACCACCTGTTAATGCTGCAGCACCATCAGTGCAAACAAGCCCTTGTCATAATTTTTTGAAAATTTAATGAGTCCAACCCAATATTTAAATTTTAATCTATAATATTTTTTAAAATTTTTCATTGGAATTTATTTATTACTAGACACTTAAAGGCCATCACGGAGTAGCCTGTGGTGTTGGTTTGTGAAGCAAACCAAATGGGAATGCGTAGGAATCACCGGGGGTCGGCAAGCGATAGCAAGCAGTGGTCACACCAGAACCCACGAAAAGAACTGTCACGGACAATGTCGTGATGGCCACGCAGTGGCTAGTCTCTATTAATCAAAAAGGAAGTGTTAGCGTCTATGTATGTGGACTGTCCTGACGAATCTATGGAATTACAACGTAGAGATTTGGCACACAGGTAGTCCGAATTGTTTGTAATTTTTCTATTCGAATTTTCTATTTGCCCGAATTTCAAAATTTTAAACATTTTACAATTAATTTATTGCAATTTAATTATTATTGTTTTCTTTAGAATGGCAACGGTGTAAACATATGACAGATTTTAAAATTTATTTTTTCCGTTTCCGTTTGATTTTCCGAGGAACGATTTCAATGGACGAACAAAACAAATAAAGTTTTAACTGGAGTTTTGTAGTTCTTTTTTCTTTCTTCTAGATCGTTAAAGATAGAGTAAAAATGTCAACGGATTTGAAATCTACGGAAAATTCTGCATTAGATCGCTACCTAAAAATATGATTTTTTAAAAACAGTTTTTAAATTGTAACTTTTATATTTTTTCCGATACGAATTTGACCTTCGCTATCGAGAGATCACAGATTCCATTTCCTGCTTTTTAAATTGCAACTTTTTTATTTCTGCAATATGAATGTGGGCACATTAGACAGTGACGTCACGACTTTTACGCTCTTCAGTGCTTTTTTTTTCTATCTCAGCTATCGTAAAGATAGAATAAAAGTTTCAACGGATTTGAAATCTGCGGAAAAGTTTACATTAGATCGTTAGCTAATAATTTTGACTTCGCATTTGACCGCACCCGAATTTTAAAATTTAATCTAGAGCATTTTAAAATTAATATATTGAAATATTTTTTTATTATTTGATTTCCTAAGAATGGCAACAGTCTTCAATCGGACTCGACTGTGCCACTGACTGTGATCCCGCCATTCTTAAATCAGCCACTGGATAACTGCTATTTATCCTGTATGCAAAGTTCATTTTTTTTAAAAAGCATATTAACTTTTAGTTTGGTATGTATCTAAATAATCTTTTATATAAGTATCTTTTAATTTACTGTGCTCTCGCCATTCTTGGAACTGGATATGTATTAGTTATTGTTACTTTTTATCTTTTCCTTTCGAAAGTATTATTTTTTACAATACTAAGGGGCTCCACCCCCTGCTCGCCTATGCTCGCCAACAATCGGGGATTGCTTCACAAACCAACACTCCTTTCGCAGAGTCAATCTCCTTCGACGGTGAAACTATTTTAATAATTTGTATAATCCTGATTTGACTTACCGGTACATGACGTTACAGCGAGGGCTCCGCCCCCTTCTTGCTAACGCTCGACATCCCCATTTGGATTATCATTTAAAATTTAGCTATTTTAAAGTTTTTATGCAATATATTGTTATTGTTTCTGTGTTTGTATTTGACTTTTTGAAAGTAAAAAGGATAGCTTTCAAGATGCCACAGCCTCGCAGAATATAAAAAAAAAGTCTTAAAACACAACAGCGAGAGACCAGAGAAAGAGAACGCAGAAGAGAAGCTGAATCCACTCCAGAAGGATAACTAAGACAGCGAGAGAACAGAGAAAGAACTAAAGGAAGAAGAGAAGCTGAAACCACTCTAGAAAGAGAACTAAAACAGCAAGAGGACAGAGAAAGAACTCAAAGAAGAAGAGAAGGTGAA
This sequence comes from Metellina segmentata, assembly GCA_947359465.1. Classification (NCBI taxonomy): domain Eukaryota; kingdom Metazoa; phylum Arthropoda; class Arachnida; order Araneae; family Tetragnathidae; genus Metellina; species Metellina segmentata. Next base: position 38,076,104 of record OX375880.1, on the reverse strand, counting down.
TTCACCCCAGAAAGAGAAAACAGACAGCGAGAAATCATAAAAAGAGAACGATGAAGAAGAGTAGATGAAACCACTCCGGAATGAGAACTAAGCGAGAGAACAGAGAAAGAGAACGAAGAAGAAGAGAAGCTGAAACCATCTGCAGATTATGAATCTCATCCTTCGAGCGTCATTGGATCAATGTTTGTAACATGTCAACACTGTGGAGCAAAGAAGTGGAAAGGTGAAGCCCTATTCCTGTGCTGCAGTGAAGGAAAGGTTCAATTACCACTGTTAATTGATCAACCATATGTCCCCTACGTGCTTTACCTATTGGAGATTCAGTAGAATCAAAACATTTCCTGGCACATATTAGAAGGTACAATTCCTATTTCCAGATGACCTCTTTCGGCACAACAAAAGAAATCAGGTAGTCCGGTGCATGCCGACATTTAAGTTTCAGGGTCACGTTTATCATCGCATCGGGAGTCTGCAGTCTCAACCCAACGAAGAGCCTGAATTTCTACAAGTATATTTCGTTGGAGATGATACACAACGAGCAGAACAGCGTTAACGTTGCGCTGATGAGGCGAGATGAAGTCCTTCAGTTGCAAGACATGCTGAGACGGCACAACTCTTACATCCAGAGCTTTAAATAGGCCATGGATAAGATCAGCCCTGAATTGAAAGTGGTAATCTTAGCAGACAAAACCCCACATGGAGAACATGAGAGGAGGTTCAATGCACCGACGACAGGAGAAGTGCCTTGATCATAGTGGGTGAACACCGTGGACCAAATGACATAGGTTTAGAAGAAAGAAGTGGCACCATCAAAAGAATTCCCGATACGAACAGGTCTTACGATGTGCTGCAGTATCCATTCTGGCAGGGGGAGGATGGATATAATTTTGAACTGCGACAAACAAACCCAACTACAGGCATGACTAAGAAGATTTTTGCTATACAGTTCTACGCTCGCAGGATGAAGATGCGCTCTTCAAATTTCCAACATTTTACTAAGAAGCAAAGACCTGTTCCATCAATTTATCGTCGACATGGGTGCAAAGATTGAATCGGAGAGTCTCTTGTAAATACAACTGAATCAGAGGACGCTGAGAGTGGAAAAGTATGCACATTTGAGAGATGTGGTGATGAACGATGGAAATGTTGCAGACATTGGTCAGTTAATCATCTTGCCTTCCAGCTGTACTGGTGGTCCCAGGTACATGCACGAACATACTCAAGATGCCATGACCTACGTCAGAAACTGTGGTTGAACGGACCTCTTCATCACCTTCACATGAAGTCCAAAGTAGACAGAGATACAGAAAGAAGTATTTGTTGGGCGAAAACCACAGGATTGTTATGATTTGTTGGCAAGAGTCTTCCATAAAAAGCAAAAAAGGAAAATATTTTTGGAGAGGTTAAGTGTCATATGTACACGATAGAGTGGCAAAAGTCAGAACTTCCTCGTGCCCACGTCCTGATTTGGCTCAAAAACTCATTACGCGTTCACGGAATGGATCACTTCATCAGTGCAGAAACCCTTAATCCACAAAAATACCCAGAACTCCTTTCCTTTCCATAGTAACAAAAGCAGATGATGCACGGCCCCTGCGGATGTATAAATGCACGCTCTCTATGCATGAAGGATGGAATTTGCACAAAACTATTCCCCCGCCGTTTTTTGAAAGAGACGCAAACCGGACACGACGGATATCCACTGTATCGTCGTAGGTCATCGCAAGACGGGGTATTTACTGCAAAGGTCCTTTTACGGGAATAAGAAGTGTCTGTGGGCGATATGTGGATTGTGCCATATTGCCCTCTACTAACAAAAATTTTCAGTGCACATATCAACGTAGAGTATTGCAATTCTGTCAAGTCTATAAAGTACGTCTGCAAGTATGGTAACAAAAGATCCGACATGACAGTGTTTGAATTGAGCAGTGGAGAGAACGACCGAAATGAAATTAGGTAGCATGAAGTGGGAAGATATATCAGCAACAACGAAGCAGTATGGAGGATACTCAACTTCCCAATTTACGAGCGACACTCCACAGTCGTTCATCTAAGCATCCACCTTGAGAGAATGACCAGCAAGGCTACTTCACGACAGAAAATGCTACTGAGCGTGCCCAAACACTTTAGGAAACAACACTGACATCTTCTTTCAGACTTTGCACGCACTCTATTGTACAACCAAGTACCGAATTACTACACTTGAAACAACGTAAACACGACATAGAACCATCAAAAGCAAGAGCAAGTTGTGCCAGAACAAGTAGGAATAAGGTTCAGCAATGCCCTAGGCCGTGTCTACACCGTCTTTCCGACCAACTCGGAATGCTTTCACCTGCGACTCTTGCTGCATGAAGTACGAGGCCCGATGTCGTTTACAGATTTTAGGATATCTGAAAGAAGGGTCTGTGGAACTTATAAAGAGGCTTGCCAGCTCAGAGGACTTCTGGAGAACGACGACCACTGGAACAAAGCAGTAGAAGAAGCAGCTGCAACTCGATCACCAAAAGTTGGATCTGCGTTGTCTGTGGTTTGGGTTGGCGAAGCGAACCAAATCGGAATTCGTAGCAATCACAGGGGGTTAGCGAGCAGTGGTTCCACCTGACCCCAATAAAAGAACTGTCACGGGCAACGCTGTGCTGGCCACAAAGTGGCTTGTACAATATATTTTAAAGCTATATTTATATTTAATTATTTTATAAAGAAATAGCTTTTGGACCAAAATTGCACTTTCCTGGAACAAATTCGTGAAGTATAACAAACCAGTTTCTTCCGACTTCCGCACGATGAAGAATCTCAAGCTCATCATCCGTGACTAATTTCCATTTTTGTATTCATGATAGGTAAAGCTGGAGCTAATTTCGAGCTCACTGCTCTCTGAACAGTGAAGTAAGACTAATCACGCTCCGTATTATCCTCTGTGGAAGGCATCGTCCCAGACAGAATACTCATTTCCTAACGATCTCGCTCATTCTAGATATTCTCTTCAAAAATTCGAAAGACTTTTTTACCGTGATTTATATTGTTTAAAGAAACACTGATCACTTACTTGTTGGTAAGGAGTGGTTATAATTTTCAGGTAAGTTCATTTTATGATTGTTTTTAGTTTTGATTTGAAGATTCTGGAATACTTTTTCTCGAAAATAGCCGCAGTGGGTTCTGGATAATTATAGGCTTTAATAGAGAATATAATTAGTCACGTGCTAAATTTTTTTGCAATTTCATTTGAGTAAGAAGATAAAAAATAGATAACCTTCAAACTTTTTTTGATGCGAAAGTCATAACGTTCTTCAAAAACATGTACGTTCAAAGTGTTTGAGAAAAACGGAAACAAATTGCAAATTTTTCATTTCCTAGAAAGGATTTCAGATTGGTGCTATTATGAATAGTACAGGGCGATGTATCGGTACATCGTGAAATGCCGATGTAAAGTAGACTTCGTCGATTTCCCGATTTTCAGTTTAGCGATGAATCGTGATGTGCATTGGGCGATCTACGCATGTGCCGTATTAGACCGATATCTGCTTAAACCGGTATGGAACGATATACGTTTGAAATCCGGTACGAACGATATACGCTACCGGATTGCAAACGTATACCGGTACCAACGATATACGCTCAAACCGGTATGGTACAAACCGCATGCGCGATAGTTGGACCGTTATATGCTCAAACCGATAAGGATTGAACGACATACGCGTGCGCTGCATTTTCTATTCCGACGTGATTGGTCATTAGCGCATGCGTGAAAACTGGGCGATTTCTCTTGTGATAAAATTGGTTTGCATTTACTAAATAGAATGTTTTATCGTTTTGCAATCCATTTACATCCATTCGAGATTTTTCGCTTTACTTCATGTTTTATATAGAATTGTTTTGTATATGTGTGTTTTCTAATGATATCGATATATATTTTTAGTATAGCATTATTAAAAAAATTAATGAACTTTTAAATTTTGCAACATGTTATATATATGAAACCCGAAACGACCTTAACTTGGGACCAATGCAGTTGTGTTGTTTTTAGATTAAGAATGCAAATATTCGCATTTCAAATAACGATTTATTTATGATGAGATAAAGATATTTAAATTTTTAGCATAATATGTAACTTAAGCTTTCTTCTACCGTATGCAACAAAAAAATTTATATTGTGTTTAAGGAATTTATAATAATTTCTACAAAATCTGCTGAAATTAACAAAACATCAGTAGGAAAGTATAGGAAATTAACAGTTATTTATGCCACACGTAAGTATGTATCCATTTATCACGTACATATCTATATACAGTCAAACCTTCTAAGCAAGAGTAACATAAACTGATCTGAATTCTTGTCAAAATGAATAACAGCAATATGATTCCATTCTTTGCGGATAGCTCAAACTACTTTTAACATCAGCTAATTTTTTGTCACTGTGGACGCTCATGTTAAGGTAGGCAAACACCTCCTCCTCCCAATTGTTTCTTTTAATATTACTCGAATCCTTCTAATATGTTTATCAATGATGTATTAGCATAATACAAACGTTTTAAGGATAACATTTAATTTTTATAAGTATAAATTTTTTTAAATAAAAAATTATGACAATATGAAGGGTTTTTATTAACAGATAGCAATTTAAATTTTGCACTTATTTTGTTGTTTTTCTACCAAACTCTTCGTTTACATTTGGCAAGTGCATTAAACCAAAAAACTTAGGAATAATAATACTACAATCTGCATATTGATATCAAATATGGAAATTATCCAAAAAAATTCTTAAAAAAAGTATGACTTTATCTCTCAATATCTTACAAAATTAGAAATTTTATTACCGTAACATTTATTTTTTTAAGTTCAATGTACAGTAAAATGTCTAATAAACATTTATGCAAAATATCTAGGAAAAAATTGAATGGTGTTTTAGATAGAGTTGTTAAGATAATGTTAAATACCGAAAAACCTCGCTTTGAGTAAATTGAAACAGAAAATTTAAATCCTTTAAACATAATCTTCTGTACTAAACATACACTTACAATACTCTTGCATGTTTGCTTCAGTTGTCTTCAATACACTTTTGTATGTTTGACCTTCAACTTGTTCATGTTTGTCTTGCTTTTGCTTTTTAGAGGCTCTGGTAAATATTTCTTTAGGTTTTTTACACAAGGAGTTTATGGCTTTCGTAAGCTATCCATATAACATAAGCCATCGTAAGTGTAATCGTCTACTGACAGTGTTATAAGGCGATGAACATATCAATAAGTCTTTATAATCGAAAACAATAACAGCATCATTTACTGCAAAAGATAATGTGTTAAAACGCACAAAGTTAAATAGTGGCAATTTCTGATACACCATACCTTTAAATGATTCATTAGCTTTTTGGGTTTTACCGTGTAAACACTTCGAAAGAAGTTTCTTCTTACACAAATCCATGAAAACAGGCTTTACATATTAAAAACACCAGGAGGTAGTCCTGGACCATGCTTAAATACCACATGAGTCTACTTTTTAACTTGAAGGTTGTTTAAACCAATGATTGGTGTTCAATTGACATTGAAATGGTTGGATCATTTCCTATTATTTATATAATTTTTTATCTATTATTATTATATCCTTTTCTAAATACTTTTTTAAACATTAAAATATTATATTTTAAAAATATTTTTTAATTGCTGAATTAAAATTAAAGTTTAGAAATTTATGAATAATTTACTGCACGAATTTTGAAATTTGACCAAGAATATTTTGAATTTTAACAATTTTAAATAACCCCTCTTTTTTTAATTTAAATTTAAAATTTTTAAAAACTTTTGGAAAATTTTTCTGTTGTGATTTTGTTTATTAGTTAGATGGGTAATCAGAACAAAAAAAAAATTCAAAAATTATTATTAAAAATGTTTTTTTTTTCAATTTGTTTCGGACCCCCTTTAACTACAATGGAATAAAATTCATGAAAATAAAATAAATCTGAGGTGGATATAAATACCTCTCTCTTAACTGTACTTATAAATACATAGTTTCAAACAGATAACAACTTTAAATATAATCTAACAGTTTAATCTAAGTATCAAACTATTTTTTAAGACTTTCAAAACATTCTAAATTTTATACAACAATTTAAGTCTAATGTTATATTTTGAACAATTATAATTTTAACTATGTTCTCTTTTGAAAAAAGTTTTATACTGCGTGTATTAAACATTTCTAGTTTAAAGGTATAGTTTCCACAAAGAAGCAAAATGTTTTAAGTGCAAAAAATTGCAAGAGATAGCATCACTCTGCTTTTAAGAATAAAAATATGTTAATGGATTCGGCATTTTCGACTTCATTCCATGCATTCTCATTTAGATTAAAAACAAATTATTGAGAAAGAAAATTTAAGAAATAATAATTTTGCTTTCTTGCTAAACCATTGGTACTCAATGTGAGTACAGTGACATGGAACATTTCTTAGCTGAAAATATCCATCTCCATTAAAAACAGATTAGCAATCATGAGAGGACTTAATAGATGGTGATATTTTACCCCTCAAATAGTGCAGCCCTTGAAATAAAGTCGCAAACAGTTTGAGACTCATTTCTGTTCGATTATAATACAAATTCATAACTCTTAGAAGAACAATTAAACTGTAACTATTGTACTTTCTGTAAAATTTTAGAAAGTAAATTGTTAGTAATGTATCTAAAAATAACTGAGTACGATCTCGGAAATCGACTGTGCCTCTTGTTAAAGGTTGAGCCTCTTGGATGATGTTAGATACTACTTTACACGAAAAAAACAAGAACTCTTCCGAAATCATTCTTCATATCTGATGGAAAATTATTTCAGTGGATTTTAATGTCACAGAAAAATGAAGAGATCCAACTTTAAAAATATATTTATTTAGAAGAAAGTAAATTGGAACATAACATTTGAGGCGCAAGGTCAAACCTTCAACGAGCCAACTCAAAAAGAAACCCATACTTGGGTTGTGCAAACACACGTTTATATACAATCGATATATTCCCAGACACATCAAATTTACATAATTACAGTTGCCAATTCGACAATGTATAGATTATGATATCCGGATTTACAAACCGGGAAAAACAGTGAAGTAACTTGTTATAATCGTAACTAACTAAAGCGACGTGATATGTAAGCATGTAGGTAAGTTAGAAAAATAAAAGGTGAATAATTAATGATTTTTCATAACAATATCATATTACCTCTGCTGTCAAAGTGTCAGCGATGCAGAACCAGTCTGATTTTGTACCTTGTAACGCCTTACAAATAATTTTCTGTCTTATTCTTACGGTACTGAGCAAACTGATGGCCTGATGATTTCTTCTAATACTATGCAGCCATCTGCTTTCATGAGTCATAGGTCATGATTAAAGGTGAATGTATGTTTGAAACCCATGGCTCTAATTCTGATTACCTATGATATGACTGAACAAACTGAACGCCTACATCATATCTGATGTAGGCACTTATTAGATTAAGTCGACAGTGCGATCAAATCGAGCATCCAGACATTAACGACAACTTGACTTTCACTCAGATTAGGTTTACTGTCCTTGCATTGTTGGTTAAGAATGTCTGATAATGTTTTATTCTACTTTATAGGAATTTTAATCGAACAAAGCCTCTTACAAAATCAAGTTACAATTCGTAATTTTATCTCTGTGATCTTAAATATTCATAATGATAGCAAAAACAGTCTGTTTCAGTACCAAATACATTCTTCATCTAATTCTCACGTTTCTGAGAAAAAACTGGTGATATTTCTTCCAATAATCTGCATCTATTTACGATCATGCTAAGTACATCCTCGACTCATGAGATGTATCGTGAGATGGACAGTGTTTTTAGTAGCCATAGGGCTGGAATTCATATTATCTATAGTATAATGGGTGAATCACAATCTGCATCCTAAATGATATTATTAAGGGGGTCCGGGACACATCAGAATTTTTTTTTATTAATTAATTTAGAATTTTGAATTTTTTTGTACCGATTACCCATCTAACTAATAAGCAAAATCAAAACACAAAATTTTTCCAAAAGTTTTTTAAAAATTTTAAATTAAAATTTTTTGAAAAAAAGAGGGGTCATTTTAAATTGCTAAGGCTCAAAATATTCTTGGTCGATTTTCACAAAATTCTTATAGTAAATTATTCACAAATTTATAAACTTTAATTTTGATTCAGTAATTTAAAAAATATTAATTTAATAAAAAAAAATATTTGAATGAAAATTTTTGAAAATTTTAAGGTATTTGATTTTTAAAAGGTTATATTTTTAAAAGTAAATATTTGTTTCAAATTTGCTGAATCAAAATTAAAGTATAATGTTTGAAAAAGATTTATTCCAAATTTCAACCCTTAAACTTTATCGGTTTTTGACTTATAGCAATTTGAATACAGGAAATCTTGAAAAACGTTTCATGTAGAAAAACGCATTTAAAGTTTTAAAGACAAATGTTGTTGCCATGACATCAACTGTCAAGAGTGTTAGATTTTCAAAACAACGCACCACAAAAATTATTACATCTCTAGTTCTAATTAAGATAGAAACAGGATTTAAACGTCATTTTAAGCAGAAAAACGAAGATAATTTCTTAAAGTAATAAAAAAAAAATTCGAAAATTTGACGATTTTTGTGTCCCGGACCCTCTTAAACTGAAGTCGTTGGAGTGCGATTACTTTAAACGACCAGACGTAGACGACAACTCGCCTATCACTCATGTTTGTTTTATTGCACTTGCATTTCACAAATGTTGCCATTTCACTGATGCTCTCACCGCTATTTTCAAAACCCATGGAAATTACATGTTCCAAGTCTTCCGCGTAATAATTCTCGAACACTGCACTTTTTGTGCACACTTTATACATTACTGTAAAACATTACTGCATACATTACTTTATACGAATACTGCACACATTATACTATAAGAGCATTCGGTTTTGTCCTTTTGTAACTAAGCCACCAAGCATCGTGAGTATCCGCAATATAACTATTTTGTATAAAAATATCTATTGATAATATATATTTTGCACATCTGTATTTAAAGCTAGGAGCATCAATGAAATAATTTTTTTTGCTCGGTAAATCTTTCTGAAATTCAATAAATGCCAGTACTTACATCACAATATGGAATATTAGTTTATTTTTGCTGTAATAAATAAAAATTTTACTTGAATACTTTTAGAATCATCACCATCAGGATCATCGAAGACTGCAATATGAGAGTAAGTGTGGTATCTATATAAATAGAAATAAAGTGTTTGTACAGCCGTAAAAAATAACCGACTCGCCTGATCGCAATTGCACAATTTACATCACAGAACGAAACGAAAGGTGGCAATAGATATGGATTAATGTTTTCTACAAATATCAATACTTAAAATTTGTCTAAGGGGCCGTCTTCATATTAAATTGGGCGCTTGCTCCGATAATTTCAATACGAACCCCCATCTTTTATCACTAAGTTGGAATCTACACACAATTTCAGGCGGATAATAATAAGAAGTTAATGAATTTTATTGAATTTTTCACCGATTTGTGTTTGAAAATTAGATCTAATGTTCAATTGGTGTTTCGCGTTTTTATTTATATTTGTTACAAATTTTTCTTCAAAATTGTTTTTCCATCCTTTGCTACCCAAAAACCCAAACACAATCAATAAACATTTCAGTTATCAAACTAAATTTACTATATTTTATCAATTATGAAATTAATATTCATAGAAATTATGAATAGAAACATGGGCAAATTTTGATATCATGTAATTCAACTGTTATTGAAACATCCAAATTCCAGTTCATTACTTGCATAATTAGTAGCACAATGAGACTTTTTGCAAAATTCGATGATTATTATCATTATTGGGGATTGTTCACAAAGATGAAAGCCGAAATTTCTGTCAACAGATCCTGGGATTCAGTTAGAAGGAATTCTGACCTCGTCACCATCTTAATGGACTTTATACCAAGGCGCCTATAACAGGTCATTAACTGCGACGGCCACTAAACTTTTTTATTAATATTTATAGTGTGATTGAATTCCGAACATTTACACGCTCCCTCAATGGTTTTTATGGATTTTCATGTGGATGATGAAATGATAATTTTGGAAGATAAGGAAACAATTATTTAATATTCGTAGCTCTGAATTTCAGCCACTCATAACTCATTATAGATATGACTTAAATAAATTTATTTTATACTAGCAAAATACCCGACCTTACTCGGTTTGAATTGGTTTACTCTAAATTGAAGAGATAATCAAAATATATAATGACTTACGTTTTTTGTAGAATAAAAATTTATTTGAATAACATTCGTCATCTTTATAATTTCTACAACTTACTTTGGACACAAATCCTTACACATGCATATCCATTCATGTAATACATTTCACATACATCGCACCCTTGCTGTATGACAAAGCTACAAAATGACGAAAGGTGACACTACAAAGGTTACTACTACAAACGAACGGGGGAAAGGTTACTACTACAGAAGACGATTTTGAGGGAGATTTGTTATTCCCTTTCTTAAGTTCTTTTCATGTTCAACTCAATTAATAAAAATTACGATTTACGGCGAGTGCTCTGGCACTCATAGTCAACAAAACAATATTTTCTTACCTGTGGCACTCTTGCATCCGGTATGTGACATAGTGAAATGTTGTAATCTTCTCCTGTCATTATGACAACGAATTTTTTAATGTTTGAAAAGTTCCAGTTCGGATTTTTTAAACATTTTTATTCTTTTAATAACGGTATATTCTTTCAATGACGGCATTATTCTTTAAATAACGGCATTATTCTTTCAATGACGGCATTATTCTTTCAATAACGGCATTATTCTTTCAATAATGGGATAACTACACTTAAAATTTACTGAAAATTTATTCTGACTTACCTGCTAATTTTAAATCGAATACTTTGTGGCGTTGTTGCGTGTGATGAGAAGGAAAATACATTTATTAAAATAATAAATATTTAAAACAGAAAACAGCAAAATAAAACAAAATAAAAGATGTCGGAAAAAATTGTTCTAAAGATACGAATTTGTGATTCCTTTTTATCTCTTGATCTCGCACAGTTGCCCCAAATTACAACTAAACGTGCACAAAATTTAGAAATGTGAAATTAATTCAGAACGAAAGAAACAGAAAATATCACTGATCGCACTAATCTTGTTCATTCCCGTTCGTTGCAAAGTATCGTCTGTCCCAAATATTCGGAAATCGTTTTCATTGCGCGAAGAAAAAAAATAAGACTCGAAATAAATGAAATATTATAGCTGAAATTCCATAAAAAATAATTATTTGAAGAATAATTACTTTTTCAGCAGTACTGGTAAAGCAATCGAAGTAATCGTAATATTCACTATACATTCCATTTTTTCCAAAATTACTAAATTATGGTTAATTTAAGTATACTTACTCAGGTGTTTTAGCATGAAACGCAACTAAATATAGCAATAAAGAAATGTTTAATATTGCATTCACTAAACTAATAAATAATGTATAAAATAAAATACATTAAAATAAAATATCTGGAATAAAATTTATGTGATGCCTGCACAAACACACAAACACAAAATCGAACATAGAACAGAAAGATGGACAGACAGACTTTCGCAACCAATTTCACTCACTAAATGAAGATAAGTACTCACTGTATGCAAATTTCCATGAAAATATATTGAACCGTGTGGACGTGTATAGGGCACAACATACAGACAGACAGATAGATGCACAGACAGACAGACACCAAACGCGAAAATGGCGGATTTGGCATCAGAAGGGTCCAAAACGGATAGAAAACTTGAAATGGGTCGAAAATATTCAACGTACAAACAAACACTCCATTCTTATTTGTATAGATGAATGAATTCTATTTCGATCCAGATAACCAGGTTCTGAAATAAAAAGTTGGACTTTTTTAGTTTACAAAAATTGACTTGGTACAAAATTTAATATGAAGATGAACCCTTATAAAAATTGAAATGTATATTTATTAACAGTAAGAATTATTCCAAGTCATTAAACTAAGTATGGTAATTTTGGTTTGTTTGTGCTCTAACAAATGCGTTGGGGTACTTTTAGGCCAACTCTTCTTGATTTCGGTCTGATTTAGGCCAACTTCCTTGATTTCGGTCCCTTGGTTTCTTAAAAGGAGGTGGGACATCCGCTACAAAAACGTATTCTTTAAAGTTCCTGTAACCTGTCGCTGGGAAAGATAATAAAAACCATTTTTTTATCTTATCATATACGTACTTATCTTTTAATATACGTACGTAAACGACAGTAAAAAATTCTATTTGGCTAATACTATCGTAACCAAATGTGAGTGTATGCGATTGATCGTTTCCTTATGGTGTTAGTTTTAAAACTGCTGGTTTTTTATTCCTCTGATTTTTGAATATTTTTTATTTATTTAATATTTTAATATCGGGGATAATGAATCAGAACATGGGGATATGATTTTATTTTATTCAATGTCATTAAAACCTATTGTAGAAAAGAATAAAAATGCTAAAGATAAATAGTTATTTAAGTGCACGCGATTTTAGAGATCTGCTATTTAGTAATTTATACTGTATTTCATGCTATGACTTCATGTTGGCCTTTCTATTAACTAAAAGTTTTGGCAATTCACATCTTAAATATCGTTTACCACCAAAAAATGAATTTCTGATCTATTAACACTGTCAACCTTCTCCATCACAGGTCTTCAATATGTGTTGTGTCCTATTTCAACTCTATTTGCACCCTGGAATAGAGGTTGTTTTTGTACATTTATACTATATTTAATCTTTTCAGCTGGCTAAAATCATAGCAGATTCTGTTCGAGCTACACTGAGGGTGACACGCCCTTACAGCGACACAGTTTTGGACGCCCTCTATTTTGTGGGGATAGGAAAGACGAGAGCGTTGCCACCTATCCATAATGAAATCCTTCTTATGACTGCGACAGAACTAGCGGGAAAAATACGGAAAAGAGAGGTGAATATTCTAATCTTCGATTTATAAATTAAAGGATCTTGGAATTTCACGAACTCCATAAAGTCAAGATTCCCGATGGTATAATGCTCCCAGGGTTTGTCAAACTGCGTCTCCTTGTGCAACGACACATAGTAGATGAAAACAACTTTTTCTTAGCGTTTTGGAAGATATTTGGTAGCATTCATTTGATGCATTAGAGTTATATTCATATTTTGTGGTACATATCTTCATTACACAGATCAAAAAGATATTTGAAAGAGTACTCTTGTGCATCATATTATGCGATTCTTATTTTTAAAACATTAATATACACCCACGTTTCCATTTTAACTTATAAGTTCTTTGGGGTTTTTAATGGCACTTAATGCAAATGAAAAAAAATGTAGTAAAATTAGCAGTTAGAGCTACCTAACATTTCTGACACTAAACGCTAATAACCGAGGGTTGTTTTCAAATGAAAAATACGTTAGGAAAATTACATACAAATGAAAAATTTACTTTGGTTGACGTTACTGAAAGTAGGCGAATAGTAAAACTAACGTGTTATACCTTTTCATGTATCCATTAGATAAGTTCCGAAGAAGTTGTGCGGACATACGTGGAAAGATCCATTTGTGTGCATCCTATGATAAATGCAGTAGTAGATGAACGCTACGAGGATGCTTTGAACGAAGCCAGAGACGTGGACCGTTTCTTGGCGAGCGGTGAAAAAAGCGAAGAAGAAATCGCCAACAAAACTCCACTTTTGGGACTACCATTTACTTGCAAGGAAATCATTGGTGTCAAAGGTAAATATCAAACCAAAATTCGAGTGTTTAAGTGTGTCGAACGTGTTATAAGATGATTTTCGCTGGGTTGCAGACTGGACAAGATTATTCCAGTCTGAAATGCAAGGTACTGTCTGAACAGACTGGACACTGCCGCATATTGATTTCATTTAAAAATATTTGTTAAAGTTAATATTCAGTATCTAATGCACCAAATTGGTTTCATCATAAAATCTAATAAAGCATCGAGTCCCATAATTTTAACTTGGGTTTTGAGGATCACAGTGGATGTGATGGCTCAATTGTTTTTCAGAGGAACAGAATTCCCTCACGTACAGAAAATTCTACCTTGTGTGACTTCTAAATTCGTAAACAATTTTATGCTTCTGAAATAAACAGATCTAGTTACACATTTTCTATAATCCAAGCTTCTGTGATATTTACTTCGAGTGTGTATATTCTACAGTTCCGTTTTCATATGTTCTTCATTTTTTTAAATAATAATACTCTAAATGTTCAAGAAATTTGTAAATCATGATATGTAAATATTTTACCTTTAGGAAATAAAATAATCAAATGTTCAAGAAAAAACAAACACAGTAAAAATGTATAGCACATGTTTTCGACGAAAAGTGCTACAATAGCAAATTTGTGCATCAGGATATTATTCAACCAAATTTGTTTGACTATCTCACATCCATATGATTGAAAGTGATACGAACTGTTCTCTTTAGGTCTGTCCCAAACCTGGGGACTTGTTCGGTATAAGGATTACAGGGCTGCATTTGATGCTGATTCAACTGATCTGTACCGGAAGGCGGGTGCCATTCCAGTCACAGTAACGAATGTACCGGAACTGTCCATGTGGGAGGATACAGCCAATCACGTGTTTGGGATGACAAGGAACCCTTATAACAATCGGAGAAGTGTTGGTGGAAGTTCAGGTAAATACAACATGTTGATTCAAACCTTAAAATATAAATGAAATCCTTCCAATTCGCCATTGTCTACCCACTTTTTCGTAAACCATACTACTCCCTAACACAAATAAGATTAATCAAAATGCTTTGAAACGGAGCTTATGTACTAACTAGCAAAATTACTCGACCTTACTCGGTTTGAATTGGTTAACTCTAGATTGAAGAAATTATCAGAATATACATCATTTTTGTCTTTCCTTGAATAAAATAATATTTTTACACCTTTCGACACCTTTATAATATGTATAACTCACCTTGGACACAAATCCTACACATGCATTTCCATTCATACATTTCACATACATCGCAACCTTGCTGAATCATAAAGCTACGAAATGACGAAATGTGACACTAGGTATGCCAACTCTCAGAAAATAACCGTGTTTTTTTCGTACGATTATACCTGCTCCGGTTTAACCGGGTCAAAAAAAAAAAAAAAAAAAAAAAAAAAAAAAACAGTTTTTAAAATAACCGATTTTTAAAAACTTCAAGGTGTTTCTATTTAGTTGAAAATAAAAATGCTAAATGTCGTTAAAATTTTTACGGAAAAAGGTTTGAAGTTTTGTAGGGACACTCAACCCACTTACTTAAAGGTTAAAAGGAAAAAATATTTAAACTTACCTTTTCATCTTGAAAATTTGTATGTTTGTACTTGAGATGTTGCTGTAAATTCGAGGTTCCTCCTCCACTTTTAATTGACTTCAGGCAAAAATTACATTGAGCTTCGTATTGATTTAGTTTAGCAAAATATTTCCAAACATTCGACGGAAGCATAGCGGTTAGACGCTGGGATGAAAACTGTGAAGCTCAGTGTCCGTAACCAATGATTACGTTAACAGAACACTACCAGAACAAGGGAATAAGAAAAATGACGAGCTGCATAGACTGTAGCCACCTAGTCGCATGTATTCTAATGAATTATTGTGATTGCTATCTCGAATACATTTTTAGATCTTATTCGCTTACTTTATTGCTCGTTTTTCATTTTATTGATGGATACTTGTCATTTCTGTTTGCGAGAACCAAAATTCAGACCATTTACATCTAAGCACACTTATTAAAACAATATACTTCTCCATAAATCAGATACAAATATCTCTCTATCTCTCAATATTAATATTAAAAAAAAGTTACCGCGCTTTTATTTTGCTTAATAGGGTTTACAGTCTTTTTTTTTTAACATTTCATTATTGTTAGTGGCTATATATTCATTTGCCGCTCATTTCCCTTGATCAGATTTGGATCGTAAAAAAGTTAATAGGGTTTACAATCTTTTAAACTATTTTTTTAATTATTGTGTTTGGTTATAGATTCATTTGCCTCTCATTTCCTTTGATCAAATTTGGATCGTATAACTCATCGTATTAATTCTTATTTTTTTGCAAAAATGTTTTATGAGAGAAAGACCCTGTGAATATACACAGTCCAGTCACATTAACGCGACCACCACCTACTTTCGACGTCAACGTCGAATAACCAATCACAAAAGGCAGGTGGCAGCACATTGCAGTGGAATGTATATAAAGGATGTCCTAGGGCATCGGGAAAGCATTCCAATCGTTGGCGTAATGCAGAAACGTAGCGATTTATCCGACGTCCAAAAGGGCATGATTATTGGCTTTCGGGCCAAGGGTGGAAGCATTTCGTAAACGGTTAATTTTGTGAACTGTTCGCGTGCCGCCGTGGTAAAGGTATACCGTGCATGGCAGAATGTCACTATCCAAAATCAGCGGCACATGTGGTGCACCACAGGCTATAGACAGGCCAACGAAGGCTACGGAGATGCGTTCGGGCGAGTAGACGTGCAACTGTTGAGCAACTGACCGCCCAGATGAACCAAGGGGGACCAAGAGTCTATCCTCAACAACGGTTCAGCGAACGTTGCTGCGCATGGGCCTCCGCAGCAGACGCCTGGTTAATGCACCTATGCTGACTGCTGTTCATCGGCGACGAAGGCTGGAATTGGCACGCCAGTACCGCAACTGGACGTCCACAGAGTGGCGACTGGTGGCTTTTTCCGATGAATCACGTTTTATGCTCCATCGGACAGATGTGACGTGTTACTGTTACTAAAATTACTTTATCGAAAATTATGTAACGAATTATCTGTAAAATTACCGTTTTTCAAATGTAACGAATTAACTATAAGATTACTGCAAAAAGTAATTATTACAAGTTTTTTTTCCGGTTATTAGTTTTAAAAACAACAACCGCGGTTATAACCGAGCCAAGAAAGCACCAAAAAAAACCTGTTAACCGAAACTAAAAAACCGACTTATCGGTTTAACCGGACGGTTATTGACATCCCTTGGTGACACTAAGGTTACTACTGCAAAAGACGATTTTGAGGGTGATTCAGAATTCCTTCTCTTCTTGTTTTATCCCACATGTATTTTTTTCACTTTATATACAACCAACTAATATAAAGACATTTCGCCCAAGATCTGGTCAGTTTTACTAACGATAAGGTACTTCATTGAGACAAACACCAAGAGGGTTAACGTTTTCAGAAGCACAAAACATCACTACGAGTAATTGAATTGATAAAAATTGGTAATATAAGACAATCCGCAGAATTCAAAATACACTAACTGTGGAGGTAGTTTTCATCACAATAGAGTCAAGTCTCACAAGGTTAAGACACTTTCCTTGTGAGCCAATTTAACATCTCAAACTCGTTTATTTGTCGAATATATTATATATAATTAGAGAATGCTTGAAACAATTTTTGCAAATCTATTGCTAAAAATTTATTTGTACAAATTAAGGTAAAATTTGTGTAAAAAAACTCAACTGAGGAGGTTGTTATTCTAATCACATCCGACAAGGTTGCCTGTATCTTATTTCTTGCATGGTCGTCAGGTGGAGAAGCCGCTATAATCACCTCTGCGGGAGCTATCTTCGGAATTGGAAACGACATAGCCGGAAGCATCCGAATACCATCATCATTTAATGGAATTTACGGTCACAAACCATCAAAAGGTATGGAAGAATTAATTTGTTCCAACTTTGTAAACTTTTTGTAGTTACTCGTAACAAAACTCTGCAGATTCCTAAGGGGATAAGTGCACAAAAATCTTTCAAAATTTAGATTTTTTTTTATGAATTTAAATAAATGTTTTTATAATTATGTTTAAAATGATATATATTTTCTGGAGATATGTTAAGCAGAAGTATTTTAAATATTTTTTTGAAAAATACCTGTACGTAGTACCTGAAGTAAGATCAATTTTATACATTAAACTTTTTATATTTGCTTTAATTGACTTTGAAAAAATGTTGCTTTTATTGAAAAAATACATATTATGATATATATATATATCTCAAAATGTGTATTTTTCAAGATATTATATATTTTGAGATATTTATCTCAAAATGTGCTTTTTTCCCAAAAAAGGAACATCTTTTATATCTATTAAAGCAAGTATAAAAATTGGTTAAAAAGTGTAACATACCCTATAACATATTTGAACGCAGGCTTTTTTTCTATCTGCTAAGAAAAGTTCATTATGATCATTGAAATGGATGAAAATTGGTCATTTTTCAAAGATATACAAAAATATTAGTTGAAGAAAAAAATCTCAAAACTTCAAATTTTAAGTTTTTTAAAAGTCTATGTGGTTAAAGTGTTTTAAAATGTCTTCACAGCCTGTATAAAAAGAAATTTTAATCAATACGCATAAAACATTCTGAAAAAAGATTCCTTGAAATTTGACCACTTAACATGACGGAGATAGGACTGCACTGGTCCTCTTAACCAACGCCTCCTACGACAAAAAGACATACCACGATTCTGTGACGTCATGGATGTAATCCAACGACGTCCGCGATTATTACACTACACATTTGTTTATTTTATTACTGTCTACGGATATACAGAGGCTGTTCACACATTTTTTAGACAATGTATATTGTAGATATTCATCACTAAATTTCTTAAAGGGAATACATATTTTCTTGAAAAATTAATTTTATTGCACGTTTAATAAAAAAAAAGAACTTGTTTTAAAATTGAAAGTCTTCTATACAAAATTGCAAAGGTTGCATTGCAGAAAGAAAAGAAGAATTGCAAAATTATTCAATGTACAAAATTAATTCCATTCTAATTTTATATAGATACAATGCAAGATATATATTACTTTTCGCTCATGATGACAGCACAAACTACATGGCTTTGACGTATTGACTTTCGTAATTAAGAACTGAAATTTAATTAAGGTCGCTAGTTTGCGTGCTTCTTAGCGTCCGCTATGTCGGGGTTTTAGACAATTCTGTAAACATGTAAATATGTGTGTTGCGTCCATGTTGTTATGTAAAATAGTCCAAAATAGTGTTTGTGAGTGTCTCTTGTTCGCCAGCTATGAGAGTTTCTCCCACACGATCACCAAAACATAGGATTTAAAATATCTTTCTCTCTCGAAAATGTATCAAAACAAGCATTTTACATTTCTATTTTGCAAAAATTTAGAATATTCTCAATCTCTCAATGTGAATTTGAAGTAAAAACAGTGTTATCTCTCTCTATCTCGCTTACCTACTTTTAGGTATAATACCAAACAATGGGGACCAGCCTTTGATGGAATATCCAGGTGATCGCACTACGGAATTTGTCAGTACTGGACCCATGTGCCGTTATGTCCAAGATTTACCTCTTCTATTGAAGGTGTTGTCAGATAACGATGAAAGAATTAAATTTGATCACAAGGTAGTGTATGCAAATGATTTGGTTTCAAAGTGATTGTTTAAAAATATTTGTTGCGTAGTGAAATAATTTAAAGCGTTCAAAGTAGAAAACTATAATAATTTATTAAGATCGAGGCTTTCCCGACTCTTGCAGAAATCTAAATATACATACGTTTCGCCATGGCATGGTAGCAGTTCATCAATTTTACAAAAGAAAGAGGGAGCCTTTAATATCGCCAATCTACTTTATATATCGATTGCTATCAGCTTGTCGCCAAACAGCATAAAAAAATATAAGAGTATGAAACCTCATTCTCCCGTACGCCACCTTCGTGGTGGAGGTGGAGGTTTCGTTGAAACCAAACGACCGACCAATATTATCATACTCAACAATATTGTAAATAGCATCTCGCATTTTTGGCTTTGTGTTTATTCCTTGGAAGAAAAATGCAAACATCATTTAAGTATACGGAAAATAAATTTTTAACACCGTCTTAAAGTTTTATAATTTCTACAACTTACTTTGGACGCTTTTCGTGCACACGCTACAGCCATTCATATAATCAATCCACTGCACGCTTATCCGTGCCTTCTGTGAGACAAAATAGCAAAAGATAAAACTGATGTGACTACATAAGTCGATTATGGTTATGAATGCACCTTAAGATCGTGCTTTTTAAAATTGCAGCAGCTGAATTCATAAGAATGACGAAACTAAGTGAATAGTATTCCACTTACAGTATTCCTAAAAATATTTCTACCTATATTTTTAAACTTGCAAATATCCTTGTACAATGGATATTGTATTTCTCTTGTGCAAATCTTTTAATATCTCTTAACCTTATCTAATCTTAACAACTAACCTTAACAAATCTTATAACCCATTTCTTTAGCAAAATAAAGAGTTTCAAATCTTTGGAAGCTTACCTGTGTGCTATGAGGTATTAAAATTGTTGCCAAGATGCACTTCGACATTTTTGCCGAGATGTTTGATATCAAAAATCAAAAATCATCACCAAAAATAAGGTCTTTCCCTTGGGTTTTGTTTGGTGTTTCTTTTTATATTAATAGATTTCGGTTCACATAACTTAAGATCTTTGGAGAAAATATTTTTACTCTGCTATGCTCTGGCTTGTTTCAGATATTTATACGTAAGTTCGTTGTATATTTTATCTGTGTTACCAAAGCGTTATTTGGAAGTATATGCATAATGTTCTGCCAGCAATTTGTCACATCGAGATCTGTCAGAGCTATCTTTCTCTTGCTTATACTGATGTGTGAGGTTTTCTGCTCAGTTGTTACCTCGGTGTGTTCCTGAAATCGGATGATGTTGCAGTGCTGACTTCCTTTCCTATGGTAGATACTGGAGAAATCTGCCCGTTTCACCTGTTTGCAGTTGCAAATTTCCTGCTCCGTTTTGCGCGTAATGTTAAGGAGTTTTATTCCTAACTTCATCTGTTTGGTTGATCTTAATTTCATTGTTGATTTTATTTCTTTTTTCGATCATAGTGTCAAAGTTGTGATTTTTCCAACACAGTATCCATTTGTTTTTCCGTTCACCTCTATGTAGCTATGTTGACATTGTATGCAACTATTTGTACTCAACATCAAGTTTACTAGTGACTGGTATTTTCTGACATTAATCTTCAGATTTGGAAATAATTGATAGAATCCATCTTCATAAAAATTTTAAAGTCGAGAGTTGTAATGAAGATCTTATGATCGCTGATAGCATTTTTCATTTGGAGATTTGCGATCCGCTCATGAACTGACTCAAAGAGCTAGCTCCCTTGACGGAGTGAGCGAGTGCTGATTCGTTCAAAAAAAAAGGTAGCTCACTGACTCTTCTGAGAGCTTTCGCTTTCGAAGAGTCAGTTCTGTATTCGCTCTTTTACGCTCACCAACTCTTCAGGCTCACCAGCGCTTTTGTGCTTCACAGCTCTTTGTTACTTATTTGAAGTTTCAAATTTTTAAATGTTTATGTACTATCACAAATGTTATTATTTTTAATTTAATTCGATTTTAGGTTGAAAGGGCGTTTTAACGGCTAAAGTCATAACACGCCTTTTAGCACTAATTAAAACTAGTCTTAAGGTTTTTATTAAACATATTATAACTATTATTATTTTTTTAACATAAGATTAATATAATAATAATACAGGGTGATTCATAAGTAAGTATACAATTTCAACGTACTATATAACAGTGACAATGTAAGATATTTTACCTGTAACAGAAGTGTAGGTGAATGTTTAAAGTTTTGTTCTGTGTGACAGATGTTCTATGTGTGCACCCTTAGTCACATTACACACATCGAACCGGTAACCCATTTTTGCCCAGACGCGTGGTAGGGTACCTGTAACAAGTGTAGTGATAGTGGTTGCGATGCGCTGTTTTAACTGCGTTTGATCAATAAGAAGAGGAGGGTTGAATATGTTATCCTTTACGTAGTCCCAAAGAAAAAAGTCACATGGTATTCAATCAGGGCATCTGGGTGGCCATTGGGTTAGTGGCATTCTGTAGTTGACACTTTATCCAATCCATCGGTGAAGAAGATGTTAATTTCACATGTCACCTGACCAGTATGGTGGTGCACCATCCAATCGAAGAGTAAAATTTTTTTGGCTTTTGTATCCAATTGGACGAATAAAGTTTTTGACGACATCTGCCGATACACACACACAAACACACACTCGGTCGTCCTGGCTTTGGTATTTTGCACAAACAGCCCGTAGTTTCAAATTTTTTAAACCAATCGTAAATTAATTTTCTGGTTGTAGGTTCTTTTCCAAATCGTGATCGAAAATGCCGTTGCACAACAGTGACAGATTCCGTTTTGCTCAATTCAAGAACACAAAAAGCCTTCTCCACAGCAGAAACAGTCCTTTCTACTGACTGGTCACGTGACACGCTCACTATTGCCTACGCCACTTCGCTCTGAAGGGGGTCATAAACTTTACGAGTATACCTAGCTAACAGTTCGCATTTGGGGACCGTGTCTTAAACTATTCCTGCTTTACAGCATCTGGAAACTGTATACTTACGTATAGTATCAATAGTACTAATCGCCCTGTAGTAAAACATCGATATTTAAAATGATGAATACATACGAAAACATCAAAGCTAATGAGGATATTAATCTTCGTTCAAATCTTCAATCGTCTGCCAACGTTTTGGCAACTTTTCAATCCCTTCTGCGAAGAACTGTGGGGTGCGCGAGTCCAGAAAGAGATCGACCTTATTTACGAACTCCTTATTTGAAATGAAGATTGCGCCATGAAGATGCAGCTGCAGATGTGAAAACAGATAGAAATCCGAAGGGGCCATATCTGGGCTGTATGGTGGATGTTGCATCAAGTCCCATTCCAGCTTTTATAGTGTCCAGCCGGTCATCGTACTAACATGTGGCCGAGCTTTACCTTGCTGAAAGAGAACCACCTTCCTTCTGAACTTGTTTCTTCGTTTTTCACGAAGGGAATCATGAACTTTAATCAGTATGATGCTGTATATTGCTCTGTTGATAGTCTTTTCAGGTTCTCTTTGTAGATAATTCCGCGACAATCCCACCAGATACAGAGAAGCACCTTCTTGTTAGTTAGGGCTCGTCTTGCAACCGAGCCTGCTTATTTCCCAGGTGCTGACCACCCTCCTATAAGGGTTGTTTTGTTGTAATACACCCATTTTTCATCACAGGTCACAATTATGTCCAAAATTTTCTTTGATATCTGAGAAAAGCCAAACAGGCCGCTTTTTTCTTGCGCTTGTCTTCAGTAGTCAATTCGTGAGGCACCCAGCGGTTGACCTTAAAGGTTAGATTTATGCGTTTCAGAGCGTTAACTATTGTTTTTTGGCAAACATCAAGCTCTAACGCAATAGTTAGTGTTGAAACATGTCTGTCTTGATCAATGATTTCCTTTAACTGCTCACAATCAACTTCAATAGGGCGACCAGAACGTGGTTCCTCTTCAATGTCAAAATTTCCAGCTTTAAACTTCTGAAACCAAATTTGACTGTATCATAAGAAACAGTATTGATGACTTAACTTTAACACATTTTTTGGTGGCATTCAGTCACACTGAATTTGTTACGGAACTCATAGTAAATAATCGTTCTGATCTGTTGACGTGATAGCTCTATTTTAAACACTGTTTTGACGCAAAGGATAATAAATTTTTAGCAAACAAATTACACAGTCGTGTAGTTCTAATTTTCAGCTTTCGAATGCAAAAATCCGTTTGTGGAAAAGATAACAACCACAGAAATGACGCTGTTGGCGCGGAGGTATCTCCACTTGGCGGAAAACTTTTTACACAACCTGATATTTCATGATAATATTGATTTCAATGAGATATTTAAATAATAAGCTTAACCGAACCGTTTATTTTAAGAATTTTTGAAAATTCTTAAATAGAAGTAAAGGGTTTTCTTTTCTTTCAAATCAACCTCTTAAGTTGTATTAAAGCAAACTTTGTAGTTCACCAGTTGCCTTATATATATTCTAACGGAATGGAAATTGTACTTGATTTATTATAACCTTGTTTTATAAAGTTCTGCGGCACAAATTGTTTTTGACGTAGTTAAATTTTGTCTGTTTTCAATTTCAGATAGACTTTAAGAAATTGACAATCTATTACATGGAAGAATTTCCTGGATATCTAGCGGCTGCAGTTCCAATAGTCAAAAATGCAATCAGAAAGGTAGGTTGAATTTCTTGTAATAATTTCCCTTCGCGAACAATAATTAACAGTACGTCATTATATTAATTTTATTTAGCGCTTTTTAAACAACTTAAGAGTAAAATCAAAACATTTTTTTAGCATAAGGTAGTTCTGATTGTTTACACTATTCACCCGCATTTGAACATACTGATAAGGAACATGATATTGCTAATGGTTATATAACATAACTGTTACGCTTCAGAATCCCCATATTTTAAAGGTTCCCTTTTTATTCAAAATATTAACATTTCGGGTACTCTTGGTAGACAAAATCAATGATCGCTACTGTGAAAAGTAACAGCATAATGATGACTGTATTGTTATAAAATGTGGACTAAGTAAGGTAAAGAATCTAACTTAATACATATTGTGTCTCCTCACTAGGCAGTACGCCACTTCGAGAACGAGTATGGAAGCAAAGTCATCAAACTGAGAATCGATGAACTCTATTACGCCAATTCTATATGGGAATCCAAATTACTTGAATACGGTAATCCACCGTTTGTCTCCCGTATGGCTGGAGAAGGTGAAAGTATCAACCTATATGCTGAGCTAGTCAAGAATATTTTCGGATATTCCGACCACACTCTTCCTGCAATATATCTCGGAATGATAGATAGACGCAACAAAGATGCGTTCTATTACAAATGTCTCCAGATGTACCAGGAGATTGAGCGGAAGATGAACGACACCCTCCAGGAGAAAGACGCCATTCTCCTGGTACCAACTCATCCTGAACCACCTCCTCACTACTTGATGACGATTCCCAAGCATCCAAATATCGGGTATACAAGCATATTCAACATACTTGGCTTGCCTTCCACTAATATTCCAGCAGGGTTAAGTGTTAAAGGCCTGCCATTTGGAATCCAAGCTATCAGTGGGATATTCCATGATCATCTGTCATTGGCAGCTGCATTAGAGCTGGACAAAGTGTTCATGGGTTGGAAAAGTCCTTGTCCCATAACAGTCTAACATAATTTTGAAAAAAAAACATTAGTTATCATTAGAAAAGTGGTACTAGTATTGAACAAGATTTAATGTTATTTTAATGAATATTGATGTTTAACCTTTCAGCGGTCGCGCGTATGTGGGATACACACTAGAGTTGATTTTAGTTATATATTTTTTGACCAAATAGCACTACGAATACTAGCTCTTGGCTATTCCTCCCGCTCCCTTAGAATTACTTTCAGTCATAATTTGGACTTTGAGGTGGTAATAGGTCACCTGCAGAACCGTCATTTGTATTTAACAGATTCGCGCGACCGTTAAGGGAAGTGTTTTCCTGCGTTTTTTTTTTTTTTAGTTACAAGAAAACTTTATTATTTTATTTATTACTTTATTATGTTACTTAAATGTAAATAATTCATTTACTACATCGACAATTTCACTCCTTTAGTTTTCACCTCATTTATACAATTCTTTGAGAATTTTAAATTGTTGTAATGCTTTATATTTACGTTATTTATATTATATATTAAAAAGAGAAATAATATAGAAATTTGAATAGCATTTCTTTAAATAAATTGTATTGATATTATAAAGCATAATTTCAATAAATACACCCTTTATATTTTTAATTTTAACACCCTTTACATTTAATCTTACATTTTAAAATAGTGTATCTAACAAATACCCTCGACATTTTACGTTGGTGTGGAGAGTGCGACAGCTGGAAAGTTAATCAGTTTATTTCACATCTGGTCCTGATAGTTACAAACTTACTGCTTAATTAGTATTTCCGATTGTAATTGGGAAGACTAATACTTCATTTGTATAATTTTCAAATGAATGTTTTACTGTGTGACACTTGTAAGGACTGTTAAAAATATTTTGTAATAGATGTCAGGCAATTACTATTGCCAAACTGTTATGCCATTATAATAAAAAACAGAAACCGTGTAATATTTATGCATTTTCTTCACTGATTTATAAACACCATTTCAAAACATACTTCCACTGACATACAAGATTAGTGAAGAACGGAATACATAATCTTTTAGTGTCATTGCTTGTTAAAATGGCTGGGAAAGATACGATTTAATATTAAAGTTGATTCCAATTCATTTCAATGACTAGGGAAATTAAAACTAGTTGGTATGACAAAACAATACGTTGAAAATAGCAAAGTACAGTCTGTGAATGACTCCTACATATATCTATTGCCATGAGGTGACTGAAGCTGGTGAGTTAGAAAATATTCATCACATTTTTCTGCAAATCACTTCATTTTCTAGTATATGGATACGACAGTAGACTCTCATATTCATTCTGTATTCTGTACGTTTGTCATTTTTTTGATTCTCCCTTTTACGAAATACTCCTCACTTTTACTACTCGGTTGACAATCTTAAGTATGTAAGTTCATCGGGAACCAAATGTTTCCTTCTAATTATCGTTCCTCTACATTTACAAGAGCGCTTCATCCCAGTTACCCCTTCATCAGCGTTAGATGCCTGGAATTTATTTTTGTTCTTCCAAATACAAAAAGTACATACTAAGGAGTTGGAAATGTACAGAAACTGCTCGGACATTTTTTGAACGATTTTAATGGGCTGCAAAACCAAATCGTATGCAACTAAATAGTCTTTTTTATTGCAGCAGTTAAATAGTTATTAAAGTATATCTTATTGCCTGAGTTTTGTTTACTTTGAAAATGGAGCTTTTAAAT
Organism: Metellina segmentata; assembly: GCA_947359465.1. Classification (NCBI taxonomy): domain Eukaryota; kingdom Metazoa; phylum Arthropoda; class Arachnida; order Araneae; family Tetragnathidae; genus Metellina; species Metellina segmentata. The sequence continues at coordinate 38,049,295 of OX375880.1, read as the reverse complement.
AAGCAATGGATGGAAGGTTTTGTTTCCGAAGAGAATTATACTTATTCAACTATTCCAAAACATGTTTTTTTCGATATCAAGGTTTTTTAAAAGTCATGGGTTTTCGATATCTAAAGGTATACGATGGATAATATTATTAACTAGCAAAATACCCGACCTTACTCGATTTGAATTGTTTACTCTAAATTGAAGAGATAGTCAAAATAAATAATGACTTATGTTTTTTGTAGAATAAAAATGTATTTGAATACCTTTCGCCATCTTTATAATTTCTACAACTTACTTTGGACACAAATCCTACACATGCATATCCATTCATGTAATGCATTTCACATACATCGCAAACTTGCTGTATGCCAAAGCTACAAAATGACGAAAGGTGACACTACAAAGGTTACTACTACAAAAGACGATTTTGAAGGAGATTTGGAATTCCATCTTTTCATGTTCAACTCAATTAATAAAAATTACAATTTACAGCGAGTGCTCTCGCACTCGCCGTAACTGTTGTGCATAGTCAATAAAACAATTTTTTTTTACTTGTGGCGCTCTTGCAACCAGTATGTGACATTGTGAAATTTTGCAATCTTCTACTGTCATTATGACAACGAATTTTTTAATGTTTGAAAAGTTCCAGATGGGATTTTTAAAACATTATTTGTCTTTCAATAACGGCATTGTTTTTTCTGTAACGGCATTATTTTTTCAATAACGGCATTATTCTTTCAATAACTTCCTTACTACACTTAAAATTTACTGAAAAATTATTCTGACTTACCTGCCATTTTTAAGTCGAATACTTTGAGGTGGTGTTGCGTGTGATGAGAAGGAAAACACATTTATTAAAATAATAAATACTTAAAACAGAAAACAGCGAACTAAAACAAAATAAAAGATGTCGGAAAAAATTGTTCTAAAAATATTAATTTTTGATTTCTTTTTATCTCTTGATCTCGCACACAGTTGCCACAACTTACAACTAAAAGTGCACAAAATTTAGATTTGTGAAATTAATTCAGAGCGAAAGAAACAGAAAATATCACTGCTCGCGCGATTTTGTTCGTTGAAAAATATCGTCTGTCCCAAATATTCGAAAATCGTTTTCATTGCGCAAAGAACAAAAATAAGACTCGAAATAAATTAAATATCAGAACTGAAATTCCATGATTTTTTTTGTAGAATAATTACTTTATTAGCAGTACTGGTAAAGCAATCGAAGTAATCGTAATACTCAATATACATTCCAATTTTTCCAAAACCAACAAATTATGGTTGATTTAAGTATACTTACTCAGGTGTTTTAGCATGAAACTCAACTAAATATAATAATAAGGAAGTGTTTAATATTGCCTTCACTAAACTAATAGATAATGTATAAAATAAAACACATTTCAATCAAATATCTGAAATAGAATTCATGGGATGCCTGCACAAACCTACAAACACAAAATCAAACATTGAACAGAAAAACGAACAGACAGACTTTTGCAATTAATTCCACTCACTAAATGAAGATAAGTACTCACTGTATGCACATTTTCATGAAAATATATTAAACCGTGTGGACATGTATAGGGCACATACATACATACAGACAGACAGATGGATAGACAGACAGACACCAAACACGAAACAGGCCGATTTGGCATCAGAAGCGTCCAAAACGGATAGAAAACTTGAAATGGGTCGAAAATATTGAATGTACAAACAAATACTCCATTCTTATTTATATAGATGAACAGGGAAAAAATGCAAAAGTGGAAAGATAGTTCCAAATAAGTATCCCAAAAGGAATTTATGAGAATATTTACAAGGTAAGATCTTTAATTTAAAAAAAAAAAGAATCTCTAAGTCCAAGGACTATTGCAAAGTCATTAAAATGTTCAGTTTCAACTGTAAATAAAGTAAATAACAGTGATTTTAATCTTAAAAAGGCCAAAAAATACAATGTTCAGCGTCTATCTCCACGACATATTGCAGATGCAGAAAACGCTGCAGAATTCTATATAAGAAATATTTAGCTGGAGAAAGATGGGAAAATATTGTAATAATTGACGATGCATGAGTGTATTTAAATGACTCTAATAAAAAAAAGAACAATTTATTACCATAAAAGAAAAGAAAAAATATTAAAACGTGGTTCAAAGAATCTAAAGAAACTTTATCTAAGGGATTTATGATTATTGCCATCTTTGCAATTAAAAATTAAAAGTAACGATAGTCGCAAAAAATGCAAAAATAAACTCCACATACTATCAAGACCACATTTTATCCCCAATAGAATAATAAATTCCATATATTTTTCCACAGTGCCAAAAATCAGTAGAGCTGCATCAGGATAAAGTAAGTAGCCACACATCTAAATCAACTGTTAAATTCTTGGAAAAAATAGAAGAAACTAACATCAAGACCCTTTACTGATATTCCTGCAAAATCTCCAGATGTCTCACCCATGGACTTTTGTGCTTTTGGACTTTTAAAAAGAGCATTAGAGAAACGTCGACCGAAAACAATTTAAAGACTTCGGAAAACTGTGTAACACGAATGGTACCAAACACCTCTGTCCATGCAACAAAAGTCATTCTATAATAGAATTTAAGGTGTAAAGATAGTTAACAATAAGGGCTATCAAATAGAACAGTTAAAACACAAAGCTTTTACGTAAAAACTTGAACGTCCGAACAGCCTCTGTATTCGCATGAGTCCAAATATGTTTAAATGAAAACAACAAAATTTCAGCAAACGTAGAGAGAATAATATATTTTTATAATCATTCAGGGGTTACTTTAATCCACAACTAGTAAACCAATTAGAAACTGTTTTGCGTCAACAAATCATGTCCTGTTTTAAATGTCTGAAATTGATTAGCTTATATTTCTGGCAATTGAACAAAACATTAACCACTTGGTACACTACTGTTTGTACTAAAGTAAACGTACATTCTTCAGATTCATTGAGTCTGCCCTTTAAAGTTCCTGATAAAGAATATGCTAAACACGAATAATACTTTTATAGATTTAAATAATAACCTAAAGAGAGCTTTCTAAATATGTTTATCTTTAATAGTTATTTTGGAATACATACCGATGAACACACTAATGATACCATTTGGATAAACTGCTCCATATTTTAAACAAAAAAAAATATTTTACAATCAGAAATTTCTGAGTATAGTAAAAATTTTGCTACTGGCTTCTCTTTGCATTTTGGTGGAGTGCAAAAAAATGTCAAATATGAAACATAAATTTCCCCATTTGTATAATTGATACTTTAAAATATATGAAATTTAGGGACCCCAAACTGCGCATTACAATTAGAAGAATGCATTCACCTATTCTATACCATTTGGATAAACTGCTCCATATTTTTAAACATGAAAAATATTTTACAGTCATGAGTTTTCTGAGTATAGTAAAAATTTTTTTACTGGTTTCTCTTTGCATTTTGATGGAGTGCAAAGAAAATGTCAAATATGAAACATAAATTTCCCTATTTGTATAATTGATACTTTAAAATATACGAAATTTAGGAACCCCAAACTGCGCATTACAATTAGAAGAATGCATTTACTTATTGGATACCATTATTATTTGATACCATTTGGATAAACTGCTCCATATTTTTCAACATGAAAAATATTTTACAGTCAGAGTTTTCTGAGTATAGTAAAAATTTTGTTACTGGTTTCTCTTTGCATTTTGATGGAGTGCAAAAAAAATGTCAAATATGAAACATAAATTTCCCTATTTGTATAATTGATACTTTAAAATATACGAAATTTAGGAACCCCAAACTGCGCATTACAATTAGAAGAATGCATTCACCTATTCGCCCTGTCGTCTTCACGGCCTCGGGCACAGGTATCTTGCATAGTATCATGTCTACAGTAACACGATTCGGGCGACAACTCTTCCCCTCCCATATGGGATCCTCTATGATCAAATATAAAATGTAAAAATAACATATTTCGTTTAACTAGAAAATTATGTCACTTTTATAAAAACCGTGAAAGCTTCAAAAATGTTAATGTCAAGTAGTGTCCAGTACACGGGCCACAAGAAGACTAGTAAATAGCAGTTTCCTTATGACACTAAATATACAGGGTCTTTCGAGCCGCGGTAGCTCAGTTAGTAGAGCTTCGGGCTCGCATCAGAAGGGTTGTGGGTTCTGTCCTCAGCAGAGCCTGCAATTCTTATAGTTGCGAGATCGGCGCTTGGACCTGGTTAAAGACCGTCGTGTTCGCTAATGGTGGCTGGGGCACGTTAAATAGGTCGTGGTCACAAAGTCCCCCATGTTCCCATACCAAATCAATACCTCTGGGGGTACCTGATCAAGAGGTTATCGGCCTCTGATTGGGATCTAAATTACGATATGTGTGAGTGAGTGAATGGATGTGTGAAAGGGACCTTCCTGTAAAACGGATGTGGCATGTATGAAGAAGTCCAACCCTCCGGGGCAATGGCACCCCAAATTGGGCCATATATGGCCCGCACGACAACAACAATAACAGGGTGTTTCAAAACACCCTCCATAAACTTTAAGAGGTGGTAGGGAACACAAAATTAAATCGCATTCGCATAGTGAACATAAGGTATGTCCACAAGTGCTACTCGAATGGGCTAGACGGTACAGAAATTACATACAGCGCAGACATCTTTATTATCCTTCATTTTAAAGACTCCACTGAAGGTGCTCAAAGTTGTGATCCCCATCATAAATGACGACTGATAGTATGACCCATAGATTGAGGTGCAAACTGGTCAACTGTAGAGCCTTCTAGTAAATAGAAATGGGGCTCTTACTAACATGCATTCCTATATTATATCATTAGGGTTCAATAATTTGTGATATTCACACTTCCTCTTAAAAAGACAGTGGGCTTTGATATCACCAAAATGGATTTTTAAAAATCGGTTTTTAAATTTTAGCGACAAAAACTAATTTATGTACAGTAAAATTCTTCTGCAGTTAGCAAAGTAATTCAATTACGACCATTTATGATGGAGTGATACATTACTTAACACTACAAATATAGTAGATAGGTGTAGTAAGTCTACACTAAAAGTTTTTTGGTTGATTGAAATTTTTGACATTCTTTTGATTTCTAAATGTTCTTCTAAGCATCTGGTTTTAATTGATTTACTTGAATTTTTTAATAATCCTTGAAATCAGTAGTATGTATAAAATTGCAAATGAAAAATTCACTATGATTCCAAATTTTGAAAATTTGGTTTAAAATGTTACTCATTCTATGTCTATTTATACGTAATTTTTAGTAAGTAGGTATTTTAATTGAAGTCACACTGGAGAAACATAACGGGCTAGTGGCGCCAGTCCTGGATCCCGAAGGGAAATATCCGAGGACAACACCTCGTAATTTTGAACCACGGTCAGATGACGAGGTAACATCTGAGCTGGCATCCTACTCTCCAAACTTACACACTACTCCAACGTGAGGACGTTTGAGGCCATGACATATTTAACGTGTACCAGCCAGCCCCCTTTATACACGAGGGTCTGGTTGGATTCGAAATCGCAAACCTCCAATTCCTAATCAATTATTCTTCTAACCGAGCAAACGGATGGTTTCCCACGTCCAGGAAATGAACCGTCGAAAGATCAATAAATATGTTTCAGTCGAGAAAGAAGACAAAAACTCAAAATGTACTGCATGGTACACAGTACAGGTGTATAGGCAATCCCTAGCTTTAAAACTTTCTTTCAGATAGAGGTTCTGCAAAGTCAAAACCTGAGATTTCAAACACATCTTCATCTCTAGTTCTAATTTCTGGCGATGGAGCTGTTGGAGCATCTAGGCTGTTTTTTCCATGTCTTGTACAGACCAAATACTTTGATATTACAGATCTGATCGTTTTTCGTGCATTCAATATCCAAAACTTTTCTATTAAAATATCCAACAGAGATCCTGATATATATCTTGATAAAATATCCTGAGATCCAGCATGGAAATTTTGTCGATGTTTTATCATAAGTATAACTACAATGCGTTCTGAATATAAAACACTATAATTCCTGAAATTTTTTAACAATTGCTTTTTAACGTATATTATAATGACAGAAAATTATTGATGATTATCCAGAGTGATTAAAAACACTACGTTGTACTTCGATTTGCCAATCGGCTCGTAATCATATGTGACTTATCAGTCAGAGATCTTACGACAGTCTACTTCATAAGAAAGCCGGTGACAAAAATGAACTCATGCCTTTAGCAACACTGATCCCGAAATAAACAATTCTTTAAAATATCTCACCTCACTAGTATATTCATAAAATAGTGGTACACATAATTTCTGCAATGGCAGCTTTACAAATAAATTAAATTCCGCTCAGTTATAAATGTAGAAATCTGAAAAAGAAAGATGAGTAAATGTGCCGTATGATTTCGAATCTACTCAACAGTGAGGAATTTTTAGTGCAAACTTCAACCAGACAGTCTGCTAGACAGTGATTTTACGAGCGATGTTCAAGTTCTCTCGCATGATACATGTTTAGGATTACTTTAAAGTGTTGCTTATCGCCGTTTTAATGAAATTTAATTTAATTGACATATTGACCAAACAACTATTATATATCAATTCAGAATTCATTCTTTGGAATTTCTATTAAGGACGTGCTGAAATCGTATGTTCAGATTCAGGAAATATGTTTCGCCGCAGAAAGACTACCGATGCCTATATTTAGCTTAACAGAAAATGCTTCTCATAGTGCTTTGAAAAATACTGACAAAACACAACAATTTATTTACAAAATAAAAGTGATCGACAGTAATATTTCACTCATACTCAACTGGTGTGGTCAAATTCGATTGCCCCACGCCTTTATGAATGATATCCATTCCTACCAAGATTCTAGAAAGAAGTGAATACATATATAAATATTTTTAATCTTCGAGAAGTTTTTCTATAAATCTATATCGATGACGCTTGTGTTTCTGTTGTTTGCTCAGAAAATTTCTCATGTCATCTGTCAAGTACTCGTAAAGAATTAAGAAAAAGATAAGCAACATAAAAGCAGTTTTAGAATTTAAATTCTGTAAAATTAATTTTTGTATTAAATTTTGTTCCAGCAATACTGGTAATCTGCGTTTCAACCCCAATCGTAAGACCCAAATCGAGTCTATGCTACCATTGTACCTATAAATTTTTGATTGTGATTGAACGAATTAACATTCAAGAAGCGGATCTCCTCTTTCAAAAACATGTCACAAATTTTGATACAATATCAAATACTTATAAATTGAATGCATTTCATGATTTTTCTAGAAAATACTGTGTTTATCGTTTTTTTCTCATCTTCGACAATTTATAATTTTCCTTTCAGAGATGTATATTGATGACATCTCGTAATTTAACACTAGAATTATTCATACAGTAGTCAGAATTTATCAATGGCATCTTCCTTTTTACTGATGAAATTCCGCAAAACAAATTGCGCCAGTATGAGTGCCAATAGGGTTACCATGATATGGTAATCCCAACGGGCACCTTAACATATGACTTTAACTACTAGTCACATTTGTTTGAGTGATTCGGTATGATCATCTGGTAATTGTTCAAGTAAGATAGCATGCTTATATAACTTTTGATATTGGTTACCTTTTCAGAGCTGCGGCAGTCTGAACATCTCTCAAGATATGTACGGAAAAGTTAATAAAAAATTAAAGAATTCTTGATCATCAAAGTGAGTTTTCCATCGCATCAAAATCAAACGAACAAGTTAGTGAAGGATTAGGAATGCTACATTACGCAGTCCATGGTGCTTTAATACTATTTGTTTTATCCTCTTATTCTGCAGGTAAGAAATTGTTTTGAATCCAATTCGCGTTTGAAATTGTAAGGAATGGCTGTATTTGGGAATATTATTCCATTGCATTTCTGTAGGTGCGTCAAAAAGGATTGTGCATTTAATTAAATTGTGTCGAGGGTAAAAATAAAGCTTTATATTTGAAGATTGTGCGAATTCAGAGTACACATTTTATCTATGATGCATATATGATGGATATATTAACATGTTATCATAGCTTAAAATAGTGTATAAACCATTCTTATAAAATACTCAATTTAGTTGATAGTTTGTCGTCTAGATAATTAAGTGTTTATTGGTATAATATTCCAATTTAAGAGTGAATTTTAAAAACATGTTATATGCTAGTTTCAAGTCCGGTTTCACTAACGCTGCAATACACATATGCAGCGTTGTTTCATTCAAACCGAAAACATATTTGTATATTTCACAGGTCAAGAGTTTCCTTTTAATTGTGATGACTTCGACAGAGAATCGGATTCTTATTACGAATGTTTGTTGAAGGTGAGATCTTTTTTAACACTACTTATGTCTTGACAGTCTATTTTCATTTGACTGGAAAAAAATAGAAGATTAAGAAATTCTCTGTGTTTTTCTGTTTAAAATGACGTCTAAATCACGTTTCTATCTTAATTAGAACTAGAGATATAATAATTTTTGTGGTGCGTTGTTTTGAAAATCTAACACATTTGACAGTTGTTGCCATGGCAACAACATCTGTCTTTAAAACTTTAAATGCGTTTTTCTCCATGATACATTTTTTCAAGATTTGCTGTATTCAAATTGCTATAAGTCGAAAACAGGTAAAGATTAAGGGTTGAAATTTGGAATATATCTTTTTCAAACATTATACTTTAATTTTGATTCAGCAAATTTAAAACAAATATTTACTTTTAAAACTATAACTTTTTTTGAAAAAGTACCTTAAAATTTTCAAAATTTTTCATTCAAATATTTTTTATTTTTTATTAAATCAATATTTTTTTTAATTGCTGAATTAAAATTAAAGTTTATAAAATTGTGAATAATTTACTGCAAGAATTTTGAAAATGGATCAAGAATATTTTGAATTTTAGCAATTTAAAACAACACCTCTTTTTTTTCAAAAAATTTTATTTTAAAATTTTTAAAAAACTTTTGGAAAAATTTTGTGTTGTGATTTCGCTTATTAGTTAGATGGGTAATCAGTACAAAAAAATTCTAAATTCTAAATTAATTAATAAAAAAAATGTTCAATGTGTCCCGGACCCCCTTAAACAGTCAAGGAAGAATACTCCAATTACCTTTATAAAAGGCATCATATTTTCAAGGTAAATATAGGTGGTGTTAGTGGAACTGCGGCTCTACGTTCTTCCTGTACGTATTTTGAACAAGACGTCATTTTGCTTGGTTTCGAATATGATTTTAGCAATGAAATTTCAAGAGCATAAATTCCGAATTGATGTATGAGAATTGATCAACATCAATTATATTAAGCCTCGACATTGCCAAAACGGTTATCAAAAAGGTATCCTCCTATATGTGACGTGTAAGAGCATTTGGACAGTAGAAGAAAAATGTTTGCAGACCTTTAGGTTTGTTGTTTACACTGAAAATGCCTCTCAAATAGTGGGTCATAAAAGTATTCGACCACCTCCATCATTTTATTCTTTTTAGTAATTTTAGAAGCATGTAGTGTAACGGTTTGAAATTTTACCATACAAAAGATGTCTTTCTATTGTATAGCCACCTATTAAAATAATTGAATAAATATTAAAAAATTACTAAGAGGTATTAAAAATGAAAACGTATACTATGAAATCAAATGCACAAAAGTATTGAATGAAAATCAATGTATAAAATTTTTTGTTGTGCATATTTTATCTTACAGCTAGCAAAATTACACGACCTTTTCGATTTGAATTGGTGAACTCTATATTGAAAAAATTATCAGAGTATATAATCACTTTAATCTTTCGTAGAATAAAATAATATTTTAACACCTTTTGGGACATATAATAGTGCAACTTTATAATTAGTACAACTTACTATGAACACAAACACAGGCTACTACACATGCGTACATTACTACTACACATGCGTATCTATCAATGCCTCATTTCGTATACAGTGGCTCTCTTAAGTGTTCGTACACTCACGAATTTCAATGAAATACTGCTTTATCCATTAATAAAAATAATTACTTCAGAGAATGGGAATTTTTTAATAGTAGCTATAACTTGTTCCTAACAAAATTACATAAAATATTTTTAAATCATAGCAAAACATTTTTTTTTTGGAAAATCAATAATCAAAAAGTAACAAAAAAGTTACCTCACAAAAGTCTTCGTGCACTTTAAAAAAATCTCTATATATTAGTAAATATTGTAATACTTCGGTAAATCAGTACTTAGTAGGATGTCCTATAGCATATATCCACAACAGCATTTATACATCTGGGAATAGAGTTCACTAGTTTTTTTTTGTAATTTATACATCAATGTTCCTCCATTCTTCAATCAGTACTGTTTTAGTTTTCTTTTCGTTTTAATGTCGTGTCTTCGTACTCTAACCTCCAGTTCTCTCCAACTGTGTTCTATTGGGTTTAAATCTGGCGACTGAGTATGTGTTTTCAGAACTCGTGGACAGTTATAGAGACACCAGAGGCGAACGTTGAGAGCAGTGTGCTGGGATCGTTATCTTGATAAAAAAACAAAGTTGTTTCCAATACCAAAATTTTGGGCTGATTATTTTAAATTGTATGCTAACATGTTTAAATAAAAAGCATGATTCATTATACCATCAATAAATACCTAATTACCTAGATGACATGCACCCCAACACAAGGACAGGTCCATCGTCATGCTTTACTGTTCTAACTAAGATATTTTACGGTTAAGTTCCTCATTTTTCTTCTCCATACAATTAAACACCCATTTGAACTAAACATGTAAAATTTACTTTCATCTGCAAATAAGACATGATTACAATATATTTCGAGCTTATTTATTATTGATTTTGCGAAGGAAAGCCTAAGCTGCCTATTTTTCGCACTTTCAAAATATTTTCTTCGGACAGAACGCGGATTTAATCCAGCTGATCTCAGTACTTGTCGAACAGTTTCAGATAAAATTGAAGCTGAAGATGTTTCAGTAAATTCTGCAGCTGTTTCTGTAAATTCTGTTTACAGCACTCAAACGTGAATTTATCTCAAATTTTCTAATTAGAAATCTTTGATCACGTTGAGTTAACTCTGCCGGAGAAACTTTTTTTAACTTGTTTTCGATCCGATTTTCTTCTTTAAAACGTTTTATCACATACTGCACAGAAACATGGGATGAATTTACTAATTTAGCGATATTCCGAACTGATTTACAACTATGATGAAAAACAATCAATTTCCAAATGCTATTCGTTGTTTCCTCACGACTAGGAGCCATTTTTAAATGATATGGCCCTGTGCACACATCCGGTTTTTCAACGTGCGGTGCCGCTGCGGCAACGCACGGTGATCGCAAAATCAAGTACGATCTGAGATACATTAGATCCTATAGAGTAGTGCACACATGCCTCCGGCGCCGCTGCGGCGACGCACGTCCAACTTGCATGCAATTTGTACCGCAGTTCCCCACGGCGCCGGAGCTCGCCGCACACGCTTTTCCGGTCTAAAATACCTTGTTTTCATAAATAAATGGAATAAAAATAATAATTAATAAATGGATGTATCCAGTAAAGTCTATTTTGTTTTAAAATATACTTTTCTTGCACCAAGTACGTGAAATAAACACGTTTTCTTCGATAGAATATTTAATGCAAATAGCACGAAATAAGTACTTGCGTCATTCCAAGGTTATGTGTGCATAGTTGGACTTCGTTGCCGCTCGGCGCCACACGTTGAAAAACCGGATGTGTGCACCGGGCCTTAATAGAATATTACGATGTAAGCAAGCAAAAATTAAAACCAAACGATCTTTGAATGTCACCACAATGCAAAAATTAAAACAAAGTGATAGACGATAGTTTTCTTCATGAATTTATATGAAAATGTTTCGCTGTATGATCACTTTTGTGACGTTTCCTTTCTCTGTCTCCTAGCATTTTCATATTTATAGAATGAAAATGAGTCAATATTGTTTTTTAAAATGTTAGGTTTTATTCTGAATTATATGGAAAAAAATGGAATTTATATTCGAATTCAATTTCAGACTACAGCGACTTTTCTACAATTTTTTTAAGTATACGAACATTTTTGGGAACCACTTTATATCGCACCCTTGCTGTGTGACAAAAGGCACGTTCTCACGAATCAAGCTTAATTGAGTTGATCAATAAAAACTGAATACGACTTGAATCAGTTTTTTTTCACACATTTCAATAGAAACTGATCAAGTTTCATTTTTATAATGGCGTCGAAGGCAGCTGTGCCTGAAGTTGTACAGATAGTAAGTTTTATTAAAAGAACTAAATATAATTTTATTTACATGAGAACAAATCGTAGGTATCGTCGTTTTAGCAAGTTTAGCTTTAGCAAGTATATCAGATGGCTCCTGCGAATCATCTGCGCATTGTTCTCTGTGGCATGATTTATTTTAAAGTGACGACGACCCTTGAGTTGTATGATGAGGAGATGAAACCGCAGGTGATGTTTTTAAGTGTTCCAATCGCTTTTGTCTTATTACAGTTTGAATTTGTTCTTGGCAGATGATTGTATCGTAAAGAGGCATTTTAGCAGGACAGCGACAGATTTAGCAAATATATCTAATTCAGAATCAGTCTGATTTTTATTACTTTGCATATTTTATCAAGTTTATCAATTGCAACCATTGCATCTTTATTTTTATATTTATCTAATCTGTGGTTATAATACAGTTCTAAAAATATTAGCATCACACTTTTAGACCAATTGAGGCTCATTTTTTAAACTTTCTTAATCGAAATCTTTCTTATTCCTAAAAACAAAACACATACACGCATGACGGGACCAGAGGAAATCGGACTTGACAGTCAACTGAAGTTCACACGTTTCAAGACAAGTTTAAAACATTGAAAGCAGATAGCGGATGACTCATCACTTGAAGGATAAAGTTTGAATGGGTCAAACTTTTCTTGATCCACTAAAAAGTTGATCGGGAGAACGTGTCTCAAGCTTCGAAATGACGACATGACACTCTTGACACTAAAATAAAGAATTTTGAGGGGATTCGGAATTCCCTTTCTTAAGTGTTTTTAAAGTCAAATCAATTCATAAAAATGACGAATCTACAGCGTGTGCATTCCTAGTCAACAAATAATGTTTTCTTACTTGTCTCTTGCATCAGGCATGCAACATTGTCGATTTTGTCAGCTTTAAGGGAGGGATGACAAATGAAATTGATAAGTTATTTGTCACCAAATGTTTTTTTTTTAAGGCGAATTTATTTTTTCTGGAAAATTACATTTTGTGGCACGTCTAATAATTAAAGAACTTGTTGTAAAATTGAATGTTTTCAGTACAGAACTACACAGACAATCCATTATCACTTTTAAAAAAATGGTAAATCGATTTGTTTCGATAGTTTTTTTAAATAAAATCATTGTTTTCTATAAACCTTTAACGTACAAAATAGTTTGGTTAATTATATCATCTACTCATAAAAAAACTCAAGGACTTCAATGCACAAACAAATACTCCATTCTTATTTATAAAGATAAATATTTAAAACAGAAAACAAAACAAAACATGGAAAAACAAATTAAAATTTTCGGATAAAAAGTTGTTCTAAAGATACAAAATCGTGATTCTTTTTAAAGTTTGATGTCGCAGAGTTGGTACAACTTTCAACTAAAGATTAGACAAAATAAAAAAAAATAAAAACGAAATTAATTCCGAGTGAAAAAAAAAACAGAAACTATCACTGCATGCGGCAAACGAACACGGCTTATTGTCCTTTCATTGTGTGTGCCTACTGTGCATTTCTGGTTAATTATCTTTGCATATTTGATAATGTTTGATTTTACTTTACACGAATTGCAATAGAATAAAGTCTCTTACAAAATCATGCTACATACCGTAATTTTACCTCTGTGATTTTTTATAGTCATGATGATAGAAAAAACAGTCTGTTTCAGTTCCAATCTATGCTTTACAAATATATTCGTCATCTAATTCTCATGGTTCTGAGAAAACTGGTGATATTTCCTCTAATAATCTTTAGCAATTTACGATCATTTCATGTACTTTCTCAACTCATGCGATGTATCGTAAGATGAACTATGTGTTTAGAAGCCATGGAGCTGGAGTCGTTCGAGTGTAATCACTTCAAACGTCCAGACGTAGACGACCACACGCCTTTCACTCATGTATGATTTATTGCACTTGCATTTTACAAAAGTTTCCACTTAGCTGATGCTCTGGTTACTATTTTTAACACCTATGAAAATTACATGTTCCAAGTCCTTCACGTAATATTTCTCAAACACTGCCCTTCATTATAACCTACGGGCATTCAGTTTTGCCCTTTTATAATTGAGCCACCTAAAATCGAGAGTATCCGCAATTAACTACTTTGTACAAAATGATCTATTGATAACATATATTTTGTATCTGTAGTTAAAGCAAGGAGTTCTGAAGGAGAAACATCGATGAACTAATTTTTTGTACGGTAGATCTTTCTGAAATACAATTATTAATGTTAGTACTTACGTCATAAAAATGGAATATTAGTTTATTTTTGCTGTAATAAATAAAAATTTTACTTGTATACTTTTAGAATCATCAACACGACGAAGGTTACCTCGAAGACATCAATAGAAGTGTAAGTGTCTATATAAATAGGAATGAAACACTTGTGCATTGAATATTTTCAACTCATTTTAAGTTACTATCCCTTTTGGGGTCCTTTTTATTCTAAATAGGTGTCTTGCGTGTTTAATGTTTGCTTTTCCATCCGTTGGTCTGTATGTGTGTGCCCATACTACATACAAAAAATGATTCAAATAAATAAACCATACTTCAAAATCATTCTTTGAAACTCACTATTTAATCAAATTAAATTGGTAAAATCATTTAAAGATTTAATATACCAAATGTACGCCAAATATAAGTTTTCTTCAAATATGACCATTATTTACCGAGGTATGAGCTAAAATTGATCCAAAGTCCCTATAAACTTGTAGAATTTTCAAGTGAAAGTCACAAATGTAGAATATATAGCATATTTCCTAATTTGCTATTTGCATTAATAAAAATAACTTTTTAGATGAAATATTAAACGATATTTCAATAAATACCGTCATTGTCATTGTTTTAAGATAAACAATATAACAATAACCTCGCTACATTTAATCTTTTCAGCTGGCTAAAATGATAGCAGATTCTATTCGAACCATACTGAGGGTGACACGCCCTTACTGTGACACAGTTTGGGACGCCCTCTATTTTGTGGTGATAGGAAAGACGAGAGAGTTGCCACCTATCGATAATGAAATCCTTCTTATGACTGCGACAGAACTAGCGGAAAAAATACGGAAAAGAGAAGTGAGTATTCTAATCTTCGATTCATATATTAAAGGACCTTGGAATTCCACTAAATCCATGAAGTCAAAAATTCTGATTGTATAATGCTCCCAGGGGTTGTCAAACTGCGTCTACTTGTGCAACGACACATAGTAGATGAAAAAAAAATTTCTTATCGTTTTGGGAGTGATTTGATATCATTCATTTGATGCATTATAGTTGTATTCAGATTTTGTGGTACACATCTTCATCACATAGATCTAAAAAGTACTTGTAAGTATACTCTTGTGCATCATATGATGCAATTATAATTTTTAAAACATTAATGTACGCTCCACACTTCTATTTCATCTTATTGTTCTTTGGGTTTTAATGGCGCTTGATGCAAATAAAAAAATGTAGTAAAAGTATCAGTTACAACCACCTAACCTTTCTGATACTAAAAGCTTGTAATCAAAGGTTTTCAAATGGAAAATACGTTGAGATATTTGCTAAGTTTTTAGAGGGAAATATTATGGTTGTGCTATTAAAATGTACTTCATTAAAACCAGTTAATATTTAATTTCTCCATAAAATTCGAATAATCCTAGAATCTAACTCACCTTATCCTCCTAAAACGTTAATACTTAGTTATGTTGTATGACTGGAATGTAAACCAAACTGCTTAAATTTACTTCGGTTGACGTTACTGAAAGTAGACGAATTGTAAAACTAACTGTTATACCATTTCATGTATCCATTAGATAAGTTCCGAAGAAGTTGTGCTGACATACGTGGAAAGATCCAAGTGTGTGCATCCTATGATAAATGCAGTAGTAGACGAACGCTACGAGGATGCTTTAAACGAAGCCAGAGACGTGGACCGTTTCTTGGCGAGCGGTGAGAAAAGCGAAGAAGAAATCGCCATCAAAACTCCACTTTTGGGAGTACCATTTACTTGCAAGGAAATCATTGGTGTCAAAGGTAAGTATCAAATCATAATTAGAGTGTTTAAGTGTGTCCAACGTATTTTAAGGTGGTTTTCCCTGTATTGCAGACTGGACAAGATTGTTCCAGCCTGCAATACAGGGTCCAGTCAGTACAGACGACACTGATTGATGCATATTGATTTCATTTCAAAATACTTGTTAAAGTTAATATTGAGTATCTAATACACCAAATTGGTGTTTCATGCTAAAATCTAATAAAGCATCGAGTCCCATAGTTTAACTCGGGGTTTGAGGTTCACAGTGGTAGGAGTGGCTTAGTTGCTTTTCAGAGGAACGGAATTGTGTCCAACGGGTTTTAAGGTGCTTTTCCCTGTATTGCAGACTGGACAACAAATCTACACCAAGGAAAACGATTGTATCTTAAGACCACGAAAAACAATTTTGGTTGGTAACAAAATGTTTCTCGTTTTAGTTCCGTATATAAACCCTATGGTATTACCTAACATATCTACCGTTTCATACTGCAAGAGAAAATTTTAGGATGTTACCGTGTGAGTCATGAAGACAGTATCTCCAAATTTAGTCTCTCTTCACGGTTAACGATAGTTAAAATTCTAAGTAAGAAAGTATTCGATGCCTCATGAAAAACTATTAGAGCAAACTCAATCAACAATTGGATAAATGATCGTGCTTATAGTGTTTTTATTAAATATTTATATAGGATGCAGCATAAAACAACCGACACTCTGAAATAAAATAAACTTTTACATTACGTCTCTTTGATAAACAAAGCCACAGGTTTTCGAACAGGTTCAGAAAAAAACATTTTTGATCAATTCGAAACAGTACTATTTACTCATTCTCTATTTACATAAAATGATTTTTTAGATCTTCTAACCAAAATTGCAGATTCTATCAACCCACGAGTTGTTAGTACTTATAATTATATCCTTTCTAGGGGTCAAGTGTTGCTTCGTCATCTGACCGTGGTTCAAAATTACGAGGTGTTTTCCTCAGATCTTTCCCTAAGAGAGACTGATCCCGGACCGTCGTCAATAACCCGTTGTGTTGCTCTAGTACGACGTTAAACTAAAACTACCATTACCATTACCTTTCTAGTCAACAATAGCCCGTTGAGGGGTGCTTCTGTACGACATAAATTCAGAACTACCTACCCCTTTATAATTAACATAAACCTACACTACCCTACAATAACGGAACGGACGCCAGCGGATTTGTATAAAATCCGACTGCTTGTTTGGGGGTGTTTTTCGTGGTATGGCCTGGGACCTTGGCATGCTGTTCCTGGTAAATTGAATTCCGACGCCTACATGAACATTTTGGACACTCAGGTTCTTCCAGAGCTCAGGAAATTTTATGGAATGGACGAATGTTACTGCTAGGGCGACAACGCTTCATGTCATGTTGCCAGCCTCTGTCTAGCAGTGGTATCAAGATATGGAAGTAAAACGTCTTCTCTGGCCTACTCAGAGTCTCGACTTAAGCCCCGTACGACAGTTGTGGGACGCGTTAGAGCGACGCTCACGGACCAGGGAACCATGTCCGAAATTTACAGCTGAGGTGGCGACAATTCTTGCAGCAGGAATGGACACAAATACCCATTGCTGTGTATCAAAACCTTGTTGAAAATATGCCCAGACGGGTTGCTAATGTAATTGCAGCACGTGGGGGACCATCCCCCTATTAAAGCATGTATTCTTTCACTTGTACCATCACATTTTGCTGTCCGGTCCATTATTGTAGGGTAGTGTATCTCACGTCTTAAAGCCAATTGTGTTACCGGTAGAAATAGTTTTAATCTAGTAAAGTTAAAGCACGTGAAAAATAATGAAATTTTTGATTGTTAAAATATTACCAAGAGTAGAGGAATCGCTATTTTTGAATGAGTGAAACACCAAATCCAGACAAATTTATCTAAGTTTCAAATTTAGATAGATAATACACTGCTGCCCACCCAAATTACAACATCAACAAACACAAAAGATACCACAACAAAATTTATTTTGTAGATAACATGTTGACCAAGTATCAAATGATTAAATTTATAGACTTCTGTGAAGTGTGGTCCCTGCCAAAATCAGTAGCCACAGTAGCCGCCATTGTTGGAGATCACCGCTGCCACACGCCTCGGCATTGATTCAAAGAGACTTTGGATGTGTTATTGGGGTACAGCAGAAAAAGCAGCTTCCACACGTTGTCAAAGTTGATTTGGTGTGGCAGCTGGGGATGTAATCTGGGTCAATCTTTGAGCAGCCATGGACCACTTGTTTTCTATCGGCGAAAGATCCGGAGAGCGAGCTGGCCAGGGAAGCAATTCAATCTGGCGATTGACGAAGAACCATTGGACAATGCGTGCCACGTGTGGTCGCGCATTACCCTGTTGAAATATGGGGGCAAGCCCTGAATGTAAGGAAGGACAACTGGCTCAAACACCTCGGAGATGTAGCGCTGGCTGTTTAAAGTACCGGCAATGCGTACTAGAGGAGTGCGAGAGTTATATCCAATACCGCCCCATACCATAATACCCGGTGCAGGACCAGTGTGGCGGTGCATAACGCAGCTGTTCAGCAACCTCTCTCCACGGTGTCTCCAGACTCGAATCCGACCATCGTGGTGTTGTAGACAGGAGCGTGACTCGTCAGTAAAGACAATTTCATTCCTTTCTGCCGTCCACATCCTTCTTTCATCGCATCATTGGCGGCGGAGACGTCTGTGGTTCTGCGTCAAGAGTAGGCAAAGCAATGGACGTCTTGCTGACAAACCACTCTGTTTTAAACGGCGTCGAATGGTACGCGCAGACATTGGATGATGCGTTACAGACTGAATGTGCTGTGCTGTGGTTCGTGATGTGGATGAGCGATCCGCCACTGTCGTACGCACAATATGCCTGTCATCACGTGAAGTGGTGCACTGAGGTGGATGCGATCGAACACGTCGATCCGTCGTGCCCTCCTGCATACAACGATCACATATCCGCATTACAGTTGTTTGGTTTCGTCCAACACGACTACCGATTTCCCTGAAAGATAATCCACAATCTCGGTAGGCCACTATCCTTTCTCTGTCGAACTCGGATACTTGATCGCTGTTTTCTACGAGACATAATTGGTCGTTTATTTGAAAAAACCACAAGAAAAACACAATTGCCGTACTTGAAATCGTCGAAATCTCCAAGCCTTAAATAGCGCTTTGAAGTGGCGCCACAGGCGCGCGTGATGTGCGTCTTTGCTGAAATTCTAATGATCTGCATATCTCACCTCCGCTAATGCATGTTGTAAATTTCATATTATTTGCAAGCTTCCTTCAGGGTGTTGCATTTACGGTGGCCAGCAGTGTATATGAAACTCAACAAACCTTTGAGATGTTTCGAAAAAAAAGGAAGTGTTCGATTTGAAAATATGGTATTATATATGAAGCAATCACAGAATTTGTCACGAACACCCCCAAAGCTCAACTTTTTTACTGCACATTTAATTTTGCTTAAGTACACTGGTTTCCAAAAATTAAGGAAAAATCACAAAAATAGCGATTACTCAAAAAGTTACATCTAGAATTTAATGAAACTAAGCCACAGTATACAACACATAGTAAGGTATAAAATGACATAAAAAATAAAATGCCAGACAATTATGGTGTTTTAGAAATTAGCACATCTATAAAATTAACAAAGTGAATGTGTCAGTTTGGTATCGGAAAAGTACCTTTAATATTTAGTTTCATCGCTCCTAGACAACACATATAGCGATGTGTGATACTGTCAATAATGCGATCGATGAGTTAGGTGGGAAGTGTGAGCCAATGCTCTTGCAAAGCATTTGTAAGCGTGTCAAGTGTCTGTGGAGGAGGATTGAGAGCAGAAACACGTCTTCCTAAAGAATCCCAAACATGCTCGATAGGATTCAAGTCCGGTGATCGAGCTGGCCATTCCATGCGCTGAATTGTATGGTGCTGAAGATAATCTTCCACGATGCGAGCCCTGTGCGGTCTAGCGTTGTTGTCCTGTAACAGGAAATAATTACCTATTGCACCGGTATAAGGGCGTACATAAGCATCGAGGATGTCATCTCTATAGACGTGAGCATTCACAGTTCCAAGTGGAAACTCATAGAGGTCTGTTCGTCCACCCAAAGAGATACCATCCCAAACATAGATACTGCCTCTTCAGTATGAATCTCTTTTACGAATGTTTGAGGGATGATAACGTGTTACCTGTTCTCTCCAAATCAAACAACGCCTACTATCCCTTTGAAGGCTAAACCGGGACTCGTTTGTGAAGAGAACATGCCTCCATTGATCAGCCGTCCAGCGGACATGTTGACGTGCCCACCTCAAACGTTCTCTCATGTGACGTGAAGTGAGGTGAGCGGTCGCCTCGCGTATAGACCACCAACCTTCCGGTGGGTCTAGCAAGAGAGACTCTAAGATGAGCTGAGGTTGCGGTTCTATTCCTTCGTGCACACAACCGCAAATATTGGTCATCGGCGCTTGGCAGTCCTTAGCTGAACTTTCTGGATGCCAAACCAGTGGTTTGAAATTATTGCCAAAGTCTATGAATCACAGAAGGACTCACATTTAGCCATCTAGCCACCTCTATCTGACTTTGACCTTCCTCCAGTCTCCCAATGGCTCGAAATCTCAGTTCTGCAGGCAAATGATACCTCAAGGTCATTGTAACGAATTGGCTATCCCAGATATCTTATCTCACTATATCACAGCGATATCTGCAGCCTTACTCTCTTGCGTGCATTCTTTTGCTCCTCACAGATGACGTAATCCGATTGCAGCGCCACTAATTTGCATTTTGCAGTTATTTTCAATATCTTTTAGTTAACAACATATGCAAATTTCATACGGATTTGTTTCTTTTTGAACGAGTTATAGCTTTTTTTCGTGATTTTTCCTTAATTTTTGGAAATTAGTGTATTAAGAAATAAATATCAATCATGTTTTTACGTTTACTTGTATTTCTTTATACAGTTTTGCACAATCGAAATGGTGCGGATAAATTTTTGCTACGCCATTCAGATAATAAATCTTTTCTCCTCAAAACAAACTCTCTTATCACTACTAACCAGTCTAACAGCATTCCATCTAAAACCTCATGCAATATTGTTTTTAACAGCGAATAGCATCCCCAATTTTAGTTATGCAATTTCCCTTTTCTATCCTTATCAGCACTGTGTCGATCGACTTTGTCTCATTATTTTATTTCTACAAGTGTAACTTGAACTTTCATTTCAGCAAGCAATAATATAACAATGCAATACTTAACTACTTAATATATCGCTATTAAATAATGATAGCAAAATCTATCTTTAAAAAAATGTTACCGCAGACGTAACCGCCGCTGCCGTCGTAGGATTGAAAACTCGCGTTTTTCGCTCGATTCTTAGACGGTTTCCCGAGAAAGTACGAATCAGAAAATTACGAAATTAACATGGTTTGTTCAAAATTATGCAGGAAACAAGACGAATAAGATTGTTTCCCAATGCGGCTATTAGTTTCGGGTGTATTAAGTGTCCAAGTTGAAAGAGCGAAATTTCTAATGCGAGTGAGCAAAAGACGTACAAATTTTCAGTCTTCAGCCGTGAGTTTTTTATTAGAGTACCTCTAAATGTGAATTTTTGCAGAGAACGCCGAGTTTTTTTAGAAATTGCAATTTAGTTCCTGATAATATTTTTTTTTTAGTTCAGGAAAAATCAGGACATTTTCGGTTTTTTTAAATTTGTCATATTTATAACTAATTGCTATTATTTTTTAAATTTAAAAACATAGCAGGGAACCTTAGAATGTCCTCTTTCTTACGGTAGAATTATTTTTATATTGGTTAGTAAATAAATTCGATGCTATCAAAAGTTGGTCATACAATTTCGGAATATTGGTAAATTTTCATTACTTTTTGTTAAAACTGTCATATCTATAGATTAATACTAATATTTTTTTAATTTGAAACTATCAACGAAAATTTTAAAATGTACTCTTTAATATGTTACAATTATTTTTGAATTGGTTAATAAATAAAGTCAATGCAATTAAAAGTTTTGTCAGACAAATTTCGTAACTTTTAGATCGTAATTTCCGATACAAAACTAAAACTGTTATACACATAGTTTAATATTATTTGTTTTTAAATTTGAAAATACCACGTAAAAGCTTAAAATGCAGTCATTCTTACAGCATAATTATTTTTTAAATTGGTTCATAAATAAACTAGATGTGAGGAAACGTAAGGGAGACTGTGGCACAAAGGACCTAGTAAGGAAAACTGAATTATATCTCGAATGTAAACAGAGTAAAAAATAAAATAAAAATATAGTACAATACTTTGTTAAATTGTCTTTGCAAGGAATCAATTTTTAAGGTCTTATTCTTTATTTCTGTTGAAGAAAAATTATAACACAAACTAACTCAGGTGGTCCTATCTGCCCCATAGGCTGGGGCACAGAGGACCATGCCCCTGCATAAAGACATGAATTGACCATGTCCCTGCATAAATTGAGAATTTTGCTTCTACCTTCTATTTGTTTACATTGTTTTTTTAACAATGAGTACAAGATACAATGATATTATAAGCCTGTAAATATGTAATAAGATTATAAAAAAATAAAAATAAAAATTTTCAAAACCAGTAAATAAGCAAATTATAAAAATATAAATTTATGAAAGTTAGCCTACTGGCAAAATGAGCATAAAAAGTGTTCATTCATTTCCTCGACACCTGGGCATGCATCGTGTGCACACATTTTACAGTAACTACACTGTATCCACCCTTCTCTATCTTTTGTGGACGAAAATTGGTCTCTGCAATCGGCACAAAGGGCATCGTCATCTGATTCACTGTTAGAGTCGTCATTAAGATTTCCAATTTGTCGTTTACAATGCTTTAGCTACTTCGCTTGAAATGTTTTAAGTTCCTTGGTATTTGATTTAACATTTGTTGTGGATGACGTTTTGCGCGTTTAAATGGAGAACTTGTCAATTCTTCTGCTCTCTGAGCTATTTTTTTTTTAGAAACTGGAGGTTCTGGATATTTCTTAGCTTTTGAAACAGGCTATGGTGAAATTTCATTGTGAGCTGGATAGAATTTGTGGATTGAAGATTTTGTTGTCTCCTCTTGCTGTCTCTCTCCAGCGGTAGAACATAAGGGTCTCGTATGAGGTATTTTGTATAGGACTACGACTGCTTGGTGGTTCAGGCTGCTCACTAGTATCTGATAATTGATCTAATAAGGTATACTTAATGTTAATCGTACATGGTAGGAAATCAGCATCAGTGAAAACATCTGGATTTAAGGGCATGCTACCTGTTGCTTTAAATCCATTTATCGCTTTCTCTAGGTTGCAAGGTGTAGCAAGCTGTAATAAGCGCATTAAATGATAAAATTATGAAAAATATTAATAATAAAAGGATTAATATTAACATTATAATAATAGGTTATTATAAATATGGGTAATTGTAATAATAACATTATAAAAATACAAATACGTATATAAGAAAGTGGGGATTTACTGCAACAGCGCCCTCGTTGCGGGCCCTGTTTAATGCTAAGTAGGAGCTGCAAGTAATATCTCTCCAAAAATCTCTCAAATCGGTGCTTGGCCACTTTTTAGCACGAAGCCTTGCGTTGCCCTTTACAGCTTTGTGTAATAAATTTTTTTACAAAACACTTTACTCTTTGTAATAAATATTTAAATTATATTAAGCTTATATCAATATCATTTTTGCAGATAAAATAGGTTGTTTTTACTATTAATGCCATTCTTGTAACATCGAAAATAATTTTTATATGAACGAGGCACAGAGGACCACTTGTTCATCTATCTGGTCCTTTCTGCCTCGGTTCATCATTTTATTTTACAAAGCATGTCGAGACCTTTTCATTCAATGTTTTACTTTAATTTAAACTGGAAACAGATGTTGATAGTGCAAATAAAACGCCTAACTGTTCCACATATGTAACAAATATCTTAATGAAATACATATATACGTATTCATAAGAAAAGAAAAATTTCTAGAACATACCTCAAAAATTGGAATTTTGAAGAAAACGAACGTTTGCAGCGAATTTAATAATGGCGGCCTGGACACTGAAAGAAGACAACTAGTTTTTTCTATTTAGCATATTTTCACACAGGTGGCAGAACATACCGAGATATTATCCTCCTGAACCTCTTTGCCCCGTGGAGCCTCTTTTTGATAATGTTTTGTCTCCCCTATAATTTAACTAAAGTGTACAAATTGCTGATCGCGTGAAACGAAAGGTTGTATTTGTAACAACGGGTTTGCCAGATATCAAATTTATCATAGCTACAATCACCATAGCAACGATTTTTTCCCCGTTGAAACTCGCTGTCACGTCTGTCCCGGAGTCCAAAAGGCTGAACTCGCTTTTTTCCCTCGATTCTCATACGGTTTCACATGAAACTACACATCCAAAAAATTCAAGATTAATATCTAAATGTATTAATATATTGATTTCATTACAAAAGATTTCTTAAGGTTAATATTGAGTATCTAATACAGAAATTGGGTTCATGGTAAAATGTAATCAAGCATAGAGTCCCATAGTCTAACTTTGGTTTTGAGTCTCACAGTGGAAGGAGTGGCTCAATTTGCTTTTCAGAGGAACATAATTCAATCACGTAATAGAAATTTTACACTGTGGGACTTCTAACTTTGAAAACAATTTTATGTTTCTGAAATAAACAGATCTAGTTGCACATTTTCTACAATCCAAGCTTCTATTTGCTTCGA
Source organism: Metellina segmentata (assembly GCA_947359465.1). Taxonomy (NCBI): domain Eukaryota; kingdom Metazoa; phylum Arthropoda; class Arachnida; order Araneae; family Tetragnathidae; genus Metellina; species Metellina segmentata. The sequence continues at coordinate 38,024,290 of OX375880.1, read as the reverse complement.
GTGTGTATATTCTGCAGTTTCGTTTTCATATGTTCTTCATTTTTTTTTTAATAATAATACTCTAAATGATCAAAAAATTTGTAAATCTTGATTTGTAAATCTTTTACCTTTAGGAAATGAAATAATCAAATGTTCAAGAAAAAACAAACACAGTAAAAAATGTATAGCTCATGTTTTGTACGAAAAGTGATACAATAGCAAATTTGTGCATCAGGATATTATTCGACCACATTTGTTCGACTATCTCACATCCAAACGACTGAAACTGATACGAAATATTCTCTTCAGGTCTGTCCAAAACCTGGGGACTTGTTCGGAACAAGGATCACAAGGCTGCCTTTGATGGTGATTCAACTGTTTTGTACCGGAAGGCGGGTGCGATTCCCGTCACAGTAACGAATGTGCCGGAACTGTCCATGTGGGAGGATACAGCCAATCACGTGTTTGGGATGACAAGGAACCCTTATGACAATCGTAGAAGTGTTGGTGGGAGTTCAGGTAAATATAACAATTGATTCAAACCTTAAAATAAAAATGAAATTAATCCAATTTTCCATTGTCTGCCTACCTTTTTCGTATATAAACCATACTCCCTAATACAAATAAGATTATGCAAAATGCTTTGAAATTACACTACAACTTGTGCGCTTTATTCTATATACCTAGGCACTCTAAGTCAAACACGTGATGATGGTGTTGCGTGTGAGGAAAAACAAATGCAATTTATCAAAAATTAGGAATTTAAAACAGATAACAAAAGAAAACAGCGAAATAAAACTAAATAAAAGTTGTCGGGAAAAAGTTGTACTAGTGATATTAATTCGTGATACTTCCATCGACCTTAAAATGAAATAGACGGAGCATGCGACCGCAGCTTCAAGTTATTTCTTCCAGTTGCTCGGTTTGAAGATGTGTCACGTGGTTGTGGGTAAAAGTATGAATCCTAAACTATTAATTGGTTAACGTGTCTATCCACAGTTATTATAGACACTAGTCTGCGCTTCCATAGCCAATCGGATAAGTCAATTTGTGATTTATCCTTCAGAGATCTTAAGACATCGACTCCGCCTACATGATCCGTCTATTTCATTTTAAGGTCGATGGATACTTCTTTATCTCTTGATCTTGACAAGTTGCCACAACTTGCAACTAAAAAGTGCATAAAGTTTAGAATCGCAAAATTAATTCAGAGCGAAAGAAACAGAAAATATCACTGCACGTGATAAACCAAAACTAATTTCCGTTTCGTTATCGTTCGTTGAAAAATATCGTCTGTCCCAATTATTCGGAAATCGTTTACACTGCGCAAAGAACAAAACTAAAACTCAAAATAAACAAAATATCATAGTTGAGATTCCATAAAAACAAAAAAATTGGAGAAAGATATCTGCTTTTTTAGCAGTACTAGTAAAACATTCCAAGTAATCGTTATACTCACTATATATTCCAGATTTTCCAAACTACCAAATTCTGTTTGATTTAAGTATACTTACACAGATGTTTTGGCATGAAATTTATCGAAATATGATAACAAATAAAAGTTTAATCTTACTTTCACTGAACAAAAATATGAGGTATACAATTAAGAACATTGTATTCAAAAACATGGAATAAAATGTGTATGATACCTGTACAAATACACAGTTAAAAAATAAGTCATAGAGTCGGAAGACAGACATACTATTGCAACCAAATTCGGTCATTAAACGAATATAAGTACTCACAGTATGCAAAGTTTTATGAAAATACATTCAAGAGTTTTGATGTAGCATTGGCACACACATACAGACAGACGGACACCAAACACGCAAGAGACGGATTTTGCCCCCGAAAGGCCCAAAACGGATAGAAAACTTGAAATGGGTGGTTAATATTCCATGTGCAGAGAAACACTCCATTCGTATTTATATAGTTTTGATCAAATACAAATTGACATGTTTCGTTTTAGTATGTCCAATTCTTAATAAATGGTAAGTCTACGATTGTCTTACCACAACTACTATTTACAAAACTAAACTCAGAGAATGTTAGCGTGCGACCAATGGTAGTTCCTCAGCGCCTAACTGTCCATTTCTGAAATGTTTACTGTGTTTATTATGTTCAAGTTTTGTGGAATATGAAATAGAAAACGAAATAAATGTAACAAATTAACCTTACAAGTGACTTCGAAGAGACATTTTGTCCAGCAAGGTCAAGCCAATTTTGCTGATCACGGGACATCTTGTCCAAGATGAGGTCAGTTTTGCTAATGATAAGATACTTCATCGAGTCAAACGAAAGAAGGATTAAGTTTTTCGGAAGCACAAAACATCACTAAGAGTATTTGCATTGCTAACAATTGGATCGGACATTTCACTGAGTACAAAAGACACTAAATGTTTTTATCACAATAGTGTCAAACATCACACGGCTATACACCTTTCTTGTGAGCCAATATAAATTATTTAACATCTCAAACTCATTTATTTTTTGATCATATGAGATATAATTAGAGAATTGTTAAAACAATTTTTGCAGCTGTATTGCTAAAAATTGATTAGTAAAAATTAAGGTAAAATGTGTGTAAAGAAATTCAAAGAAAGTTATTATTCTAATCACGTCCTACAAGGTTACCTGTATCTTATTTCTTGCATTTTCGTCAGGTGGAGAAGCCGCTATAATCACATCTGCGGGAGCTCTCTTCGGAATTGGAAACGACTTAGCCGGAAGCATCCGAATACCATCATCATTTAATGGAATTTACGGTCACAAACCGTCAAAAGGTATGGGAAAATTAAGTTACTCCAAATTTGTAAATATTTTGTAGTTACTCGCAACAAAACTCTGCAGATTCCTTAACCCAGCATTAAGATCTTGTCAGTTTTACTAATGATGAGATACCTTGTTTAGGCAACCACTAAAAGTCCCAACAAGGTAGCTGCAAAGATTTACTCACAGTATTTCCCAAAAATAGGTGAAATTATTTGTTTACAAAGTTGTTTAAATATAGTTTCAACTCGTAAAATAATCCACCTTGACCTCCTGTCATTAGAACAGAGAATGTTTTAATATTTCAAAAGTTTTTAACATTACTATTCTTTCAATTACTGCAAAATTACACTACAATTTGTGTGCTTTATTCTGTATACCTCCCACTTTAAATCGAATACTTGGTGGTGGTGTTGCGTGTGATGGAAAGAAAATGCAATTTATTAAAATAATGAATGTTTAAAGCAGAAGAGACGAAAAAATAATAAAATAAAACAAAATAAAAGTTGTCAGAAAAAAATTGTTCTAATGATATTAATTCGAGATTCCTTTTTATTTTTTAAGTACACTTACACAGATGTTTAGCCATGAAACTTATCTAAATATGAAAACAAAGAAAAGTTTCATATTTATATAAAACTTAAGAATATTGATTTCACTAAACAAAAATATGATGTATACAATTAAGAACACTGTATTCAAATATATGGAATAAAATGTATGTTATACCTGTATGAACACACATACAGAAAATCAGGCACAGAACGAAAGACTGATAGACAGACTAACTTAACCAAGTTCAGTGACTAAATGAATGTAAATACTCACAGTATGCCAAGTTTCATGATAGCCAATTAGCAAGATTTAACCGTTTGGCCGTAGCAAGGGCAGACACATACAAATATACAGATGGATTGACAGACAGATACAAAACGCGTACGATGAATTTTGACTTAGAACGGCCCAAAACGGATAAAAGGGTCGAAAATATTACATGTCCAAAAATTCAATGTACAATGAATGTTCAATGTACAAAAAACACTCCGTTCTTATTTATATAGATACAGTGCAACAAATATCTCTCACTTCTCTCTTATAGTGGGCAAAACAAACTACACAAACAACTCGCCAGCTGTGAGAGGTGGCATTAAGTGGTGAGACAATCACAACAGGATTTAAATCCGAATCTTTCTGGAAAAATTTATCAAAATACACATTTTACATTTTTATTTTGCAAAATGTTAGAATTTTTTCTCCCAGTGTGAATTTGAAGTGAAAACAGTGTTCGTTGTGCTATCTCTCTAAATCTGCCTTACATACTTTTAGGTATAGTATCAAACTATGGAGACCAGCCTCTGATGGATTATCCAGATGATCGTACAATAGAATTTGTCAGTACTGGACCCATGTGCCGCTATGTCCAAGATTTGCCTCTTCTGTTGAAAGTGTTGTCAAATAACGATGAAAGAATTAAATTTGATCACAAGGTAGTGTATGCAAAAGATTCGGTTTCAAAGCGATAGTTTTGAAATATTGTAAGTAACATCTCACAGTTTTGGTAGTGTTTTTATTTGTTGTAAGAAAATGCAACTATCATTTTAAGTATACAGAAAATGATTTTTTAACACCATCTTAAAGTTTTATAATTTCTACAACTTACTTCAGACTCAAATCATACACACGCTACATCCATTCATAAAATCAATCCACTGCATACTTATCCGTACCTTCCGTGAGACAAAATAACAAAAGCTAATACTAACATGACTACATAAGTCGATAATGGATATGAAATGCTAATGAATGTACCTTAAGTTCATGTTTTTTTAAATTGCATCAGCTTAATTCGTAAGAATGACGAAACTAAGTGAATAGTATTCCACTCACAGTATTCCTAAAAATATTTCTACCTATATTTTTAAACTTGCAAATATCCTTGCACAATGGATATTATATTTCTCTTGTGCAAAAGTTTCAAATCTTTGGGAGTTTTCATGTGTGCAATGAGGTATTAAATTTGTCTAATAATTTTTCTTCGGCAATTTTTACCAAGGTGTTTGATGATATGACCAAAAAAAAAGGTATTTTCCTAGAGATTTGTTTGGGGTTTTCTTTTTTCGAATAGATTTCAGTTCACTTACTTAAAATCTTTGGAAAAAATATTTGTATGCTGGTATCATCTGGCTTATTTCAGATATTTATTCGTAAATTCGTTGTGAATTTTATCTTTGTTACCAAAGCGTTGTTTGGAAGCATATGCATAATGGTTCTTCCAGAAATTTGACATATTGAGAGATCTGTCAGATCTATATTTCTCTTGCGTATAATGATGTGCGAGGTTTTCTGCTCAGTTGTTCCGTCTGTGTGTTCCAGAAATCGGATGATGTTGCAGTGTTGACTTCCTTTTCTATGGAAGATTACTGGAGAAATCTGCCTGTTTCACCTGTTTGCAGTTGCAAATTTCTTGCTCTCTATAGTGCGTAATGTCAATGAGTTTTATTCCTAACGTCATCTGTTTGATTGATCTTAATTTCCTCGTGGATGTTATGTCTTTTTTCGATCATAGTGTCTAAGTTGTGATCTTTTCAACACAGTATCCATTCGTACAGACGCTTTTGCAACTGTGTTGACATTGGATGTAAATATTTGTACTCGGAATCAAGTTTTCTAGTGACTGGTATTTTCTGACATTAATCTTCCGATTTATGTATAGTTGATCCAGTCCATCTTCCTAAAATTTTTAAAAATCGAGAGTTGTAATTATGCTCTTATGATCTCTGATAGCATTTCTCATTACGCTAATGGTACAGAAATGTAGTTTATGGACCGTGACGTCCATAGCGGATTCTGCGCCAAAATAGCTGACAACTGAAGTAGAAGTATCAGAAAGTCTAACTTACTAATGAACTAATGTGAATTTTTTATGCTTTTTACAGGAATCAAAACATTTTATACTTTTTAAATTCACCTTAATTGAAAGTCGACTTTTTTTAATTGTAAAGGTGCTGTGCCCGCTTAAAAAAAACCCAAACGTATGTTTAACTCAAAATGGAACGAAAATATTTATTGTACAAACACTCCATTTTCATTTATACAGATAAAAATGTATTCAAAGACAGACTATGATACCTCAATGTACGATCTGGGTCTCCAATATTCTGGATATAAATTTCATGATAGTATTGATTTCACAATGAGATGCTTAAATAATAAGCTTAACTGAATCGTTTATTTTAAGAATTTTTCGAAATCCTTAAACAGAAGTTAGAAGTAATATTTTCTTTCAAATCATCCCCCCCCCATCTTAAGTTATATAAAAAAAACTTTGCACTTCGCGAGTTGCTTTTATATATTCAATCAGAATAGAAACTGTACTGGATTTATGATAGCCTTGTTTTAAGGACAGCATTAACAAGTTCTGCAGCACAAATTGTTTTTAACGTAGTTAAATTTTGTCTGTTTTCATTTTCAGATAGACTTTAAGAAATTGACAATCTATTACATGGATGAATTTCCTGGATATCTAGCGGCTGCAGTTCCACTAGTCAAAAATGCAATCATAAAGGTTGGTTGTATTTCTTGTAATAACTTCCCTTCGCGAGCAATAATTAACAGTACGTCATTATATTAATTTTATTTAGCGCTTTTTAAACAACTTAAGATTAAAATCGAAACATTTTTTTTCTCATAAGGTAGTTCCCTTTTTATTCAAAGTATTAACATTTCGTGTACGCTTGGTATACAAAATCAATGACCGGTACTGTGAAAATTAACGACATAATAATGACTATATTGTCATAAAATTTGGACTAAGTAAGATAAAGAATCTATCTTAATACATATTGTGTCTCCTCACTAGGCAGTAAGCCACTTCGAGAATGAGTATGGAAGCAAAGTCATCAAACTGAGAATCGATGAACTCTATTACGCCAATTCTATATGGGAATCCAAGTTACTTGAATACGGTAATCCACCGTTTGTCTCTCTTATGGCCGGAGAAGGTGAAAGTATCAACCTATACACCGAACTAGTCAAGAATATTCTCGGATATTCCGACCACACTCTTCCTGCAATATATCTCGGAATGATAGATAGACGCAACAGAGATGCGTTCTATTACAAATGTCTCCAGATGTACCAGGAGATTGAGCGGAAGATGAATGACACCCTCCAGGATAAAGACGCCATTCTCCTGGTACCAACCTATCCTGAACCATCTCCTCACTACTTGATGACGATTCCCAAGTACCCAAACATCGGGTATACTAGCATATTCAACATACTTGGATTGCCATCCACTACTATTCCAGCAGGGTTGAGTGATAAAGGCCTGCCATTTGGAATCCAAGCTATTAGTGGGAGATTCCATGACCATCTGTCGCTGACCGTAGCACAAGAGCTGGATAAAGTGTTCAAGGGTTGGAAAAGTCCTTGTCCCATAACAGTCTGACACAATTTTGAAAAAAAAAAAAAAAAAACATTAGTTGTCATTAGAAAAGTGGTACTAGTATTGAACAAGATTTAATGTTATTTTAATGAATATTGATGTTTAATCAGTTTGTTTAACGCATGTCCTGTGATAGTGACAAACAATGTGGTTAATTAGTATTTTATACTGTAATTGGGAAGACTAATACTTCATTTGTATAATTTTCAAATAAATGTTTTACTGTGTGACGTTTGTAAGTATTGGTAAAAATATTTTGTAATAGATGTCAAGCAATCACTACGGTCAAAGTGTTATCCTTTATTATATCTGTTTTCAATGATAAATTACAAATACTGTATCAGAAACAAAACTTTTTAACGAATGTAAAACTGTGAAGCTTAATGGAACACAAGTTTATACGTATGCAAAAAAAATTATTTACACATCAAGTTAAATTTTTAGAATTATATAAAATAATACATATTTACATTTTTAATGACTATTGGATAAGTATGGACTCTGAACGAACTCGACACGGAAAGATGTGATATATGATAGTCGAACCATTGAAAGTCAAATATAACATTTTATATCCACTCCTTGAAATATGAATATCTTTCATATCCTATCAAATATTTACCTGGTTAGATAGGTACTTCCAGAAAGTAAACTAGTTCCCTAATAGACTATTCTTCTTCCAACAATAAAAAGTTTTATAAATATTCCGGTCTTATAGTCGTCCTTATATCTTTATTAGATTCAAAATGCTTCGTTGGAATAGACACTCAGTTTCACTTTCACCATCATAATAAAAAACAGAAAACGTGAATATTAATGCGCGTTTTCTTCACTCATTTATAAACAAATTTCAAAACATACTTCCACTAACATACAAGATTAGTGAAGAATGGAATACATAATCTTTTAGTGTCATCACTTGTTAAAATGACTGGAAGAGATACGATTTAATATTAAAATTTATTCCAATTCATTTCAACAATTAGGGAAATTAAAATTTTCGGAAACACAATATTTTCGATATTGGAAGAAGTAATTTATTCGAAAACAAATAATCCCATTTTGCTCAAAATTTTGTAAGAGAAGAATTATCCATTTTCCAAGCCTCTGAAACATCGCCCCGAAAATAACTCGATAGTTGACAGTTACTATTTTAAAACAATTTCAAATATGAGGGAAGCTCTTCTACGGAGGTTTCAGGAATTCAGAAATAGCATAGCGACATTAGCCTTTGTTAAAAAAACTCTTTGCTGACGTAACAGAATTGAATTTTTCTCCCTTTAATATTGAGATTGGCGCATTTGAAATTCAATTACTGAAGTTAAAAAACAAAGAATTATATCGAGCTCCGAATTTGAACGCCTTAATGCAGATATGGAAAACTTGGAGAAAAATAAATGTGATCCTAGTTCATAGAAAAAGTGGTCTGCTTTGAAAGACCTGGAGAAGGAATACATGAGAGAGACGTACTTTTCAACGCCTGGAAAAGTATTCCCGACTCCTATGATCATTTAAAAAACTAGCATTTGCTGTTTATTCACTCTTTGGTTATACATATCCATGCAAACAATCTTTTTCAGACATGAACCTTATAAAAAGTAAATTGTGAAATTGTCTTATTCATGAGAACCTGAAATCCTGCTTGAAATTAAAAACAATGACATACAAACCTGACTTATCCTAACTTTGCAAAGAAATGCAAGGTCATTGTTCATATTCAATCCGTGTTTTGTCATACTTTTATTTTAATGTAAAAAATATATTTTTGACAATAAATAAGATTATTATTATGATATCTGTTTTTATTTAATCTTAGTAGCTAGTTTAAACTTACTCCTAAAAACATGGTTCTTGAAAAGAAATTTGGCTCTCACAAGAAATTTTAATCGTTGTACTTCTGATCTTTGGCTCTTTTAACTAATGAGTTTGCAATCCATTGCCCTGAGGAAAAGATCCGAGGACAACACCACGTAATTTTGAACCATGTTCATTCAACACCTAAGCTCGCATCCCACTCTCCAAACTTCCATACCAACCCAACGTGCGGACTTTCGCCCACGACGATAGATTTAAGGTGCACCAACCGCCTCTACACCACACTCTTACAAATGTCCATGCACTGACTCGTATTCGACACAACTTAAAGAAGTTCGTGTGTGTGATTGTCATAGTTTGACCAGAAAGTAGACTTGATCCACTCTAGCCCTGAATGCCTTATATATTATACGAGGCGCAATCAATAAGTTTCTATACTGGTGTTCTATTACGTAAGTGAAAAATGACTTGGAATTGGCTATTAACGAGGGTATGGGATTAATTCCCTAATTGAGAGATCCGAGGTAATTTTTAATTAACGTCGTACTATAGCAACTCAACGGGCTCTTAACTGCGGTCCGAGATCAATCGCCTAAATAAGTATACGAGAAAATTGGGTAATTTTTAATTAACGTTATCAAGCACTACAACTACCTATTAACTAGGGTCGAAGTTTTATCCAATAAGGCAAATATACGTGTACAACCACGTTCAAATTATAACATAACACCTCAGCTGGCACCCCACCCTCCAAGAAATTGTCATGTCACACCAATTGGATCTCTTAGCAATTCCAATTTCACAATAACGAGGCCATCACGGCGTTATCCGTGGTGTTGGTTTGCGTAGCAAACACCGGTGGTTTACAAACGTTTACAATGGACACACCTAACCCCACAAAGTACAGCACGGGCAACGCCGTGCTAGCCACGCAGTGGCTAGTTTTACATATTTTGCATCCATCAGGGACACATCTTCAGGTGTGTGCAGGCTTAACGAACCCGAGGTATCCCAGTGATCTATTATTTTCCCATGGAGTTAACTGTCTCTGATAAACATAAGCATCGAGACCTCCGGACGCCCAAGCGATCTTTCTCCTCTCCTCCCCCTTTCTTTTCTTTTCACAATAAGGCGAGGTGCACACATCCGGTTTTTCAACGTGCGGCGCCTCTGTGGCACCGAAGCCCAACTATGCACACATAACCGTGAAATGACGCAAAGTACTCATTTCGCGCCATTTGCGATAAATATTCTATCGAAGAAAACGTGTTTATTTCGCTTACTTGGTGTTGAAAAAAGTATATTTTGAAACAAAATAGACGTTACTGGATACGACCATTTTTTTAATTATTATTTATATTCCATTTATTTGTGAAGGCAAGGTACTTGAGACCGGAGAAGCGTGTGCTGCGAGCTGCTGCGCCTTGGGGAATTGCGGTACAAAGTGCACGCTAGTTAGACGTGCGTCGCCGCAATGGCATCGGAGGTATGTGTGCACTACTCCATTGGATCTAATGTATCTCAGACGGCACTTGCGTTGCCGCAGCGGCGTCGCACGTTGAAAAACGGATGTGTGCACCGGGCCTTACGTTGTCAGTCTTGCGTTTGCACTAGGGTTGCCAGCCGTCCCGGATTGGCCGTTATTGTCCCAGATTTTAAGTTGCTGTCCAGAATCCCGGTTGAGTGTCAAATTTTCCCGGAATTTCGTTTAAAGCAATCGACTCCAATATCACCTACATTCCAAAATAATTCTTTATATTGCACATGACTTCGTGTCCGTCCATTGAACGTCCGTTCCCCTACTACTATCCAAAGCCAATACTATACACTACCCTACAATACTGAACTGGACGCCAGAGGATTTTATACAAATACAGTGCTTGCACGTGACCTGTTAAGGTTAAATACGATATGCGAAGTGGTAACGTCGTTAGTTCTGTGTGAAATTGTGATAATATGTCGAAACGAAAGGAACTTAGTGACTTTGAAAGACATGTTATAGTTGGTTATCACGTGGCAAGTCTAATCGCGCAATTGCTGTAGAATTATCACAGCCACGGTCAACTGTTGGTGATGTCGTGACGAAGTGGAAGACTATGGGAGTTGGGACACGAACTGCACACGCTGATCGTCCCCGTAAACTGACCGAACGGGATCGGCGTGTCCTGAAGCGTGAGGTTCGTAAGAACCGCAAGAAACTACTCCAAATCATCAACAGTTTCAACAGGCAGCAGGGGTTACGGTGCACTCCAATACTTTGCGGAAAGAACTGCACGCCCTCAATATCCACGAATGTGGTGCCGCACACAAACCCAACATCACCCCATCCAACAAAGACGACAGACTCGCTTGGTGTTTCAGCGTCGCAACTGGAATTTGGACAACTGGAAAACTGTTTTATGGAGCGACTAGTCACGCTACACGCTCTTCCAGTCGGATGGACGTGCTTGGGTTTGGCGAATGCCAGAAGAACGTCTGTTACCCGAGTGCATCGTTCCAACTGTCAAGTTCGATGGTGAGGGTGTTTTTCATGGTATGGCCTGGGACCTTTGCATGTTGTTCCTGGTCAATTGAACGACAACGCCTACATGAACATTATGGACAATCAGGTTCTTCCTACGCTCTGGAAATTTTATGGAATGGACGAATCTCACTTCCAAGACGACAACGCTCCGTGTCATGTTGTAGCCTCTGTCAAGCAGTGGTATCGAGATGAGGATGTAAACGTCTTCCCTAACCTGCTCAGAGTCCCGACCTAAACCCCATAGAACATTTGTGGGACGAGTTAGAGCGACGCTTACAGACCAGGGAACCTCGTCCGAAGTCTACAGCTGAGCTGGCGACATTCTTGCAGCAACAATGGACACAAATACCCATAGCTGTGTATCAAAACCTTGAAGAAAGTGTGCCCATAAGGGTTGCTAGTGTAATTTCTGCTCGTGGGGGACTAGCCCCTATTAAAGCATGTATTCCTTCCCTTATACCATCACATCTTGCTGTCCGATCCATTATTGTAGGGTAGTGTATACATTTCAGTTTGGGGCGATATGTCCCGGAATTATCTCAGAAAAAGATGACAACCCTAATTTGCACGCAGCTTGGCAAAGTAAGGTCCTTGAGCTACAAAACCCAAATCCATCCAACCATCCATTATTTAGAACATTCTCTGTATACAATACAAATTTAATGCACTTCATGGTATTTGAAGAAATACTGAGTTTGAGAATTCATTTCCCCTCACTTCATTACTTTAATTTTCAATTTAGAAGTGTATATCTAAACCTTCATGTATTTTTAGCACTCGAATTGTTCATGTACAAATCAAAATTTTAAGAATGGTGCAAGGCGTCTTCATTTTCAGGTTACAAGTAAAGGTATTAATGGAATTGTACGAAGTACCGAATATTCGGAGCTTATTTCGTTATTTCACAACACTCGACTGTTGAAAGACTTCATATTTTCACCTGCGATTGTTAAAATAAGATTACATAAAGTAACACCCGCATACCCTTTTCAGTTGCACCGGTTTGAACATCTGCCAATATATAAATCGAGGCTAGTAAAAAATAAACGGTACCGTGTTCGCAGTTTTTTTTTGTCTCACTAAAATTCAAACGAACGTAATAAAAGAATGCTGCAGTATGCAGTCCATGGTGCTTTAATACTATGTTTAAGTTTTTCAACTTATTCTGCAGGTAAGAAAATGTTTGGAATCCTATTAGCCTTTTAAAATCGTAGGAGCGTAAGGAGTACCGTCATTTGCGAAAATACGTTCATGGCATTTATGTAAATGTGTCAAAAAGTATTGTGTATGTAATTAAATTTTATCGAGTGTAAAAATAAGAATTTATGTTTGTAAGATTGTTTAAATTCAGCTCTTGTACGTATTATTAATTATGCTGTACATATGTATGATGAATGTATTAGCGTGATACATGAATATCGTCATACGAATTAGCGTAACTCATAAGTGCTATACGGTAACATTGGAGTTAGGATTTATGCTAATTAGCATGGCGATATATTAACTTGTTAAAGTTAACATTAGTATATTAAATCATTATATGAATATGTTTAAGTATTAAAAGCTTCAAATAGTTCAAAGAATACTCCACTAGTTACTCCAGATATATTCTAGTTACTCTCATAGAATAATCTTTAGTTATTAGTTACTCTCATAGAATAATCTCTAGTTACTAGTTACTCTCATACAAATAGTAATCATAAATAATAATCATCATACAAATAATATACATAATAATATCTAGTTACTTTAATATCCACTAGTTATTCATATCCACTAGTTACTCTCATATCTACTAGTTACTCTCATATCTACTAGTTACTCTCATATCTACTAGTTACTCTCATAGAATACTCCAGTTAGTTTATGACCAGTTGTTAGTTTATGACTAGTTATTTGCGAATGGAAATATTCTTTTTCACAAGTGGATTTTAAAAGAAAATGTTATTTATATAGTTCCAACTCAGAACTGACAAATGTGATAGTATGCCCATATAGTGCTTGGTTTTCTATAAAATAAAAGCGCATGTGTATGTTTTCTAGATGATGAGCATCCTTTCAGTTGTGATGACTTCGACAAAGAATCGTATTCTTATTTCAAATGTCAATTGGAGGTGAGATCTTTTCAAACACTTCTTTTTTCTTGACAATCAATTTTAATTTGTCTGAAAAAATAATAGAATTCAAATTTTTCAGTGTTAATTCGCATAACAGCGTCTATATATAATCTTACAAATTCTATGAATGAACTTCTGTGTTAATTTATTATTTTATATCTTGATATATTCATTTCTAACCAGTTTCTATGCTGGTAATAATTCCATAGAATAATTGTGCTTACAAGGATTTAAATAATTTTCCAAGTTACTTATAAATACACGGCTTTGAATATCTGATAACTTTAAGGATAGCCTTCTTGTGTTTTGTCTAAATCAATCGCTTACTTAAGATTCACAAAAAATTCCAAATTCCATATTGCAATTTCAATTTAATGTTACCATGTTTTGAACACCTTTAGTTTTAAATACAAAATTATTCTTAAGGAAAAAAAAATTTGCACTGCGTGTCTTAAATATTTCTATTTAAAGGAATAATTTTCTCTGACCAAGTAACAGAAACGTTTTAGGTTCTGAAAATTTTATCAAAAATAGAAAAAGTAACCTCACATTCTTTTTTTAGGAATATCTTATAACGAATTCAGCTCAGTTTTGGCAATTTCGACTTCATTAAACTTATTCTCATTTAAATTGAGAACAAGTGAAGGAGAAAATGAAAGTAATAAAAGATTATTTGCTTTTCTCGCTAAAACATTGGTACACTAATTGTAAAGACAATGCAATGATATGGAACATTGACTTAACATTAAATGTAACGAAATGACATGGAACATTGACTAGCTGAAAATATCCATCTTCATTGGAAACAGATTATCATTTACGAGTTGACTTAATGGAGACCCGTAAGAAGAAATCCAAACTTTTTATTATTCATTTTATATAACCAATTTTTAGTGATAATTAAGCATATATTTTTAAGAAATAATCAATAAAAACAATTTTGTTTCCAAATATATTTTATATTACGGTTTTTATTAGTTTTAAAGCCGATATATATACACACTTATTATATACCCTAATCCTTTGTTAATTTTTAATATTTTTGTATAAAGTAAATTTCTACAATAGCATGTGTAAAAAACCCAGGGAGAAAATTTTTAAGATTTATTTGAGTTTTCATAAAAAAAATATATTTTTCTATTTATATGTTAAATTTCTATAAAAATATCCAATTTTTTATGCTTATTATTCTTTTGAACTATTGATGCAAAAAAACCTCTCCCTTTGTCTGTTAAACAGGCATTCAAGATTCTAAAAATATAAACAGTTTTAACTCTAAGTGCATATATCACAAAGCCTTAATACTTTAAACTTGGGCAAAATTGCAAAAAAAACTGATTTTGAGAAAATTGTGTTTTAAGTACAAAATACAACAGAGGTTAATGAAAACAATTTACTTTTTGTAATTATTTTTTTAGTAATTTTTAATATATACTCTTAGCAAAACAAGAATTTTTACCGTAAACTCGTATTTTTTAAGCCAGTTTTGTCTCTTATGACGACTGAGTTATTTGTGATAATTCATTAAAAAATTATATTTTTCTTGTTTAATATACTGAAATAAAATATTTTATTGAATCAGTACTATTTTAATATAAACCAGCACTATATGTAACACCTTTCTTTCCACAGCAATTTTTCCTGTAAATGAGCCTTTTTTATAGTGATACGCATGCGATGAAATTGAACGCTGTTTCTTTTTCAATGTGTTTCCAGTGGTGTCTCCACATGAGAACCTGAATTTTGCCCTTTAGCTTTCGCCGATTAATAGAAATACCAGTAGTCTACCATCTTTAGTGCCTTAAAAAAAATTTGTAATTATCAACGGTAGATGTACTATGATATAATGTTGCATAAATTGAGGTTTCCATGGAAACTGAAACCAATGGAAGTTGCAGATGATAAGTTTAGGCAGTCAATCATATAGTTGGAAGGTCAAGTAAAAGTTAAAAAGGAACTGTTAGCAATTTCCTTAGACTCTGGAATTTTGTCCACTTGTTCTTGAATATCTGATGTGTCGTTTTATCCAATAAAAAGAAAAACACTTAATTTTTTTCTGAAATTCGGGGTTTGGAGCTCTTTTAATTGATGGTGATATTTCTCCCCTCAAATGGTGCAGCCACTTGACACATAAGGGGCGCAAACAGTATGACAGACTCTTATTTCCTTTCGGTTAGAATAAAAATTCATAGTTCTTTGAAGAGCATTAAATTGAAACCATACTTTTTTCGATTGTATTTTAGAATAGAAATTATGAGTTATATAACTTAAATATATCCGCGCACTGTCTCAGGGCAACTGTGTCTTGTTGGTTAAGAGTTCTTGATGATGTTAGATACTATACACGAATATTAAAAAACAAAGCTTCTTACAAAATCATGCCACCTATCGTAGTTTTACCTCTGTGATCTTGAATAGACATGATGAAAGAAAAATCACTCTGTTTTCGTACCAAAATAATTCTTTACAAATAGTTTTTTCATCTAATTCTCACGTGTCTGAGAAAACTGGTGATATTTCTTCTAAAATATACAATGGTTTGCAATCATACCACATACTTCGTCGACTCATACGATATAATTTGAGATGAACGATGTGTTTAGAAGCCATAGGACTGTGATTCAGATTATCTATAAAATTGACAGAATCACTGAGCATCTACATCACATTTGACATTATTAGACTGAAGTTGTTTGAGTGCGATCAAATCGAACTTCCTGACATTGACGACCACAAGCCTTTCACTCATATTTTGTTTGTTGCACTTATATTTCACAGATGTTACCATTTCGCTGATGCTCCCACCACCTCTTGGAGCACCTTACAGGCTCGAGATTCGACTTGCTGCGTCTTTCACGTAATATTTCAAGACTACTACATTATACTGCATGGACAATCAGCCTTCCATTTTTGTAATTCAGCTATCTAGCGTCGGCTGTATCAGCAATGTAACTACTTGGCATAGAAAGATATCTTGGCATTGAATAATATGCCCAGATAATCTACTGCTCACTTGTGTATAAAATTGAATTTCTTGACAGGAAACATCAAGAAATTAAAACCTGTTCTTTATAAGACGCTTTAGATTTAAAAAAATACTCATGTCACTAAAATGGATTATAAGCTTATTGTTTCTCATTATGATGGCATCTGTTAGTTAGTTGTAACAAATCAAAATTTTATTTGCATATTTTCAGAATTATCAACAGGAAGAAGAATCTACTCTCGACGACAGCAATCGCGGTGTAAGTATATACACATATTTTGAATTAATCAAGTAAAATCCTAGTTAATGTTCGTATATTATCCGATTGGGACCGCTCTACTAGCAACTAGGTATGCGACATCGATGTCGATGTTTTATAATAACATCGAAGTTTTATAATGACATCGATGTTTTATAATAACATCGAAGTTTTATAATACCATCGATGTTTTATAATACCATCGATGTTTTATAATAAAATCGATGTTTTATAATAACATCGATGTTTTGTAATAGCATCGATGTTTTGGAATAACATCGATGTTTTATAATAACATCGATGTTTTAGAATAACATCGATGTTTTAGAATAACATCGATGTTTTAGAATACCATCGATGTTTTAGAATAACATCGATGTTTTTACCACCGATTTATTGGAGCCGATGTTTGTTTAACATCGATGTTTTAACATTGTCGATGTTTTTACGTTGTCGATGTTTATTTTGGAATGAAAATAGTACCACAGCAAAAATTAAGAAAAAGAATCATGCAACTAAGTATTTGTAAGTTATGGCCATCAGAGAAAGTTTTTTTCCTAACTGGTGGGATAGTTAATGAAAAAAGAAGTCGGCTTAGGGTGGAAAAAGGTAGCAAACTTCTTTTTTTACAAACTGTAAATAACAAATATTGGGGGCATATAATAATTATAGGCCCCAATATTTTTTATTTACACTAAATAAAAAATAAGTTGGTATGTTTCCCTCCCCCATAAGTTGATAAATGATTAATAATAACTAACAATAATTATTGTTATGTGCCTACCTAATTATACTTATAGTTAGTAGTACATATGTCAAATTGTTGTAAATATTATTTTCTTTTATTTTATTCAATTTGAAAATAAAAGATTTGTTAATTGTTCTTATTAATTTTTTTAAACTTTGTTTTAACAGTTCAAAAAAGTCTTAGTTATAAATTAATATACACAGCAAATGACAAATTAAATCTCCCCCCTCCCCGGCGAACATAAAGGTTTGAGGCTACTAAACCAGTTTCAAATAACAACATCGATGTTTTGTTGTCGATGTCGCATCCCTGTTAAGCAACGTGAGCATCTTTCTTCAACTGATACGAAGCGAACTCTTCCAGCCACGTAGAAAACGTCAATACTAGCACTTCGAAATCGAATCGTAGCGTTATCGGGCCTAGTATTTCAACAAAATGTTACGGTTCAGACCAATTAACCTTTGAGATCAGAAACGTCTTTTTCGATTTCAGTTTAGATTATGAGTTTTTGATGACATTGCAGAGACGTATTCCCAGCTCATTTGCGTAAGGAAGAAGCTCGATACACATCTGTACAGGATGACAAAAGTGAAATTCAGAGACCACGGTAGCCAAAATATTATTGTTATGAGAAGTGTGCATTTAACAATCTCTTCACGCTCCATAGCATATTATAAGAAAAGAAAGTTTGTTCAACAAAAGTGTTGTTCCAAAACGCCGTTCTGCCTAGTCGATTTTCTAAAAATTGCTGTTTGGCAATACTTCTTAATGTATCTGGGTGATTGGAGTCCTCAAGCTTTTCCATTTCATTCGCGATTTCAACGGAGTGAATTACCTTTCCAATGAGTTCTTCAGCGTGCTTGTTATTGATTGTCCCTTTTTTGCTGTGTCATGGAGTGGGAGCATCTTTGACCCTGCCGAAAGGACCAGTGAGTTGAAAACACTTCTTTTATCCAAACCCATCCTACTATGTAGCATGGCAATTTTTAATTGTATATAAGATATTAATTCATGTATGGCCTTTACAGTTAAAATGCATTAATTGTCTCGTTTCAAGAACCAATTTACATATAAGGATGGTGCATCATTTAACTGTGTCTCTAACGCAGGGCTCGAAATACCCGGGTGCACAGGTGCACTGTGCACATGAAAATAAAATTGTGCACCTAATTTTTTCAAGCTAGGCGCACCTGTGCACCTAACTTAAAAACTTAGGTGCTCAAGGTGCACCTGTATTAAAAAATATATTTCGAGGCCTGCTCTAACGTATTCGCCTTAGCATTAGAACTTTTCTTCTAATATAGGTTCTTAATCCTCATTATATTTGTGCAATGATAAAAATATTTAATAAAGTAAAGTAGTATGAATTTACTATGAAGGTATGATGCGTAAAGCGATTGTGATTCGTCATCAGCGATGACGTCACACTGTACACTGTCACACTGATAACTGTATATGAACTCCCGCCTCACTTTAACCATTGCTCTTTTGTAAGTGTTCATGTTGCCCTTGCATGCTATTGAATGTTTTTGTTATGACGTGAGTTAGGGATGCAACATCGATGTCAATGTTTTCAAAACATCGATGTTTTTTTAAAAAACATAAAACATTTTGCTGTCGATGTCGCATTCCTAATGTGAGTACGAGTCCAACCTTCCACACAACCACTTGTTAGTATGGCCCCAATCTTTTTAGCACATATAAAGGTAAAAAATATGAATAATTGTAGTCAAACTCTGATTAAAAATGCATTGCCACAATTAAATAAACCTCATAACTTGACGAAATGAAAATCGAACATAATATTAGTCTATTGGTAGTATTCATGGCAAAAGGGTCATATTCAGCCAAGTTGTTCCACGCACAAGATATACAAGGTCAGGTCATGAATGTACACACGCAAGGAAAGCTATATTTACACAAAAGAGAGAAATACTCCCAGAGTAAGTTACAGTATTCCAACCCCTGACAAAATATAGCAATACTTAATTCTCTTTCAACGAACATTCCATTTTCTGAACCTCTTCTTGAGTTCGGTCCCTTGGGTTCACAAAAAAGGGTGAGTGGTGGAATTTAATTCCAAATTGTTTGCACTTCATACTAAAACGAATACGTATATTATAATGCTTCACTCGTTGATGTCGTCGCCCCAAAACGGTAGCATGAAAATAGTACGAATCATACACAAGGAGAAGACATCCAATAGCCAAGATATTTAAGTTCTTATCATTCTAAGAACATTAAGAAAACTATACATTATTTATGTGATAGCATTTACATCGTTACACCAATACATAAAAGTACGCATTCTCTCAGTCCAGCACGGTGAACAAGCCTCACCTGCTGCTTCTGACGCTTTCTAACGTCGTCTCCAATCGTGTTCTGCTGCAGTCCAAACATAACCCAAAGGTAAAAGTGAAAAACCAAACAGAGATCATCCGGACGAACACCTCCTATTCTTATCAAGTCGATCTAAAGCGCATGGCGAAAAAACAGCAACTGGCGCCAAACACTAACCAGTCAGAATATATTCGACGTTCCGATGACACAGTGGAGTAGGACTTATTACTCCTGGTTACCTAATGCAGGTGCCTAGTCTATTGTGATTACAGGCTTTTCTCACAATTGGCAAATAGACAGGCATCATAGTGCGATGGAATGTTCCATTATGGTCCTTGTTTCGAAATTTATCGTTCCTTTATTCGTCTGATTTTCCAATATTTTTAAGTATCGAGGATGCTGAATCAATCAGCGGATAAGGGATAGATCTGTATTATATTAGTAAGAATTCCATATATTCGAACCCAATTATGGTTGAGGATGAACATTTCAAAAAATGAATATTTGTTTTTGAACGATTTTGAAGTTTTCTACAATTTGGTACTGTTGTTGTTGTTGTTTCTTATGCCTACACTGGCAGACCAGAGGAGTGTCAGGCCCGTCGAAGACGGCAAGAGGCGAGGGGGGTGCGCCTTCCATGTTATTGAGCCCCATTGGGAGGAAGTCCGACTTTTTGCTCGACATACATGACACATCTGTTTTACAGGAAGGTCCCTTTCATACATCCATTCACTCACACATATCGTAATTTAGATCCCAATCAGAGGCCGATAACCCCCTGATCAGGTACCCCCAGAGGTATTGATTTGGTATGGGAACATGGGGGACATTGTGACCACGACCTATTTAACGTGCCCCAGTCACCATTAGTGAACACGACGGTCTTTAGCCAAGTCGAAGCGCCGATCTCGCAACCATCAGAATTGGAGGCTCCGCCGAAACAGAACCCACAACCCTTCTGATGCGAGCCCGACGCTCTACTGACTGAGCTACCGCGGCTCACAATTTGGTACTTGAGTCTGTTGCTACCATCGAAATTATAATAAAATAGACAAAACATATCCCCACAGCTTTCTGTTATTTCTTCCGGTCACTTGGATTGAAGATATGTCACGGGGTTGGGGGGGGTAGCCTGAATCCTCAAAATTATTGATTGGTTAAAGTGAGTATCCACCGTAATCAAAAGCACTAGTCTATTTAAATAAAAAGTCAATAGTTGGTATCTGTTGGCCTTTATATGAACAAGACATTTCGCATTTTCAATTTTTATGACTTGAATATCCACATGGCTTTTCCACAAAACAAAATTATGATACTTTGGCGCTGTCACCATTTTTATAAAAGATCAATGATATTTTGTGTATTTTTCAACTGATAAGGGAAAAACTCATAATAAGAGAGTCCGGAACCTAAAAATTCGAAAAAAAAATTGAGGTTTTTACTGTTTATGAAAATTTTTGAATTGTCCTTTTTTATAACGAAACCTCATTTGTAGAAATCCGTTGATTGGAATTATTTTTAAATATTTGTAAAGTAGATGCACTATTACCGCGACGTAAATCCTTCCGAAATTAAAAGAATTGCTCTCAGAACATACTTTTATCATGTTTGGTGGTGCATTAATCAAAAACTACTTGAGATACATTCTGGAAATTTTGTATGATCATTTATGAAGCACTTTTAAACACTTTAACTCGATGAATATGAAATAAAATGCATACTTTTTTTAAATTATTTTTTCTAAAAAATTTAAAACAAAAATGTTTGTTATTTTTATAAAAATTATAGTTTTGTAAATTTACAAAAAAAATCCTATGTTAAAGTCTTTAAAAGTATTCGAATATTACACTGTAAAAATTTAAGATTAATACAGTAATTTATGAATAAATGAGATACCCCCAAAGTTTGTGAATTTAACATGAATGTCTATGGAGGTGACGGACCCCCTTAAAATTTTATCTTAGTAGATTGATCCGATATTTTTTTTTCAGCTTGCTAAAATTGTAGCAGATTCCATTCGTATAATAGTTAGGGCTACCCGCCCTTACTCCGACACAGTGTTGGACGCCCTCTACTCTGTATGGTTTGGAAAGACGAAAGAATTGCCGCCAATCGATAATAAAATTCTTCTCATGTCCGCGACAGAACTTGCGGGGAAAATACGGAGAAGAGAGGTGAGTCTTCTAATTTTCTCTCCACTCATAGATTGCCGTGTTCGTGGGGAGATGGTGCACATTAAATATGTCTTGCCATTTCTCACGTTAGCTGGATGTGGAAGTTTGGAGATTGGGGTGCATCTCAGGTGTTGACCTCGTCAACTGAACGTGGTTAAAAATTACGAGGTGTTATCCTCGTTCAACCCCTTCGGGATTGATCACGAACCAACGCAGAGTCCTTTGTTTTGCAATAGTGCAATGTTTATTAATTACTATTACTATTGCCAATAGTCCGATGTGTTGCTTCAGTGTGACGCAACTTGAATGACCTACCTACCATCTAATCTCTTTGTGCATTACAGGATCTTATAATTATATGAAACGCAGAAAGTTCATAATCCTGATTGTATAACACAAGCACAGGGTTTATTAAACTGGGGCCCGTGTGCGACGACACTGTAGATCGAAACAAACCTTTTTCCGGGCATTTTGGGAGAGATTTCCGAATATTTGCAATTCTTAGTTTTGTTAGTTAAATATACTTCAGCAAACCAGTTAATACTTAATTTCTCCATAAAACTCATATAATCCTAGAAATTAACTTTCCGTATCACTCAAAAACAGTTCCATTCTAAATTACATGGTGTTTTGATCTCGGATCTTTCGCTTGGGGGATTGATCTCGGACCGTCGTCAATAGCCCGTTGTGTTGCACAATTACGACGTTAATTAAAAATTACCAAAACAGTTTATTGGATCTTTTTCTCAGGGATTGATCCTGGACTATCGCAAGTAACCCGTTGTATTGCTCCAGTGCGACGTTAATTAACTACCTACCAAACATTCCATGTTTACTCACTGTATATAGCTGTAACTGTATATTAGCGTATGTATAAAATGTAAATCCTATTGCTTAAATTTGTTTCGATTAACGTTACCGAAAGTTGTTTGTATAGTAAAACTAGCTAATTAAACCATTTCGCGTATCCATCAGATAAGTTCTGAAGAAGCTGTACAGGCTTACGTGGACAGATCCAAGTCTGTGCAACCTATGATAAATGCCGCCGTAGACGAACGCTATGAGGACGCTCTTAACGATGCCAGAGACGTGGACCGTTTCTTGGCTGAAAGTGACAAAAGCGAAGAAGAAATCGCCAAAGACACTCCACTTCTGGGAATACCATTTTCTTGCAAAGAAGCCATTGGTGCAAAAGGTAAATATCACAACAAATATTAGTGAATCTTCAACGTCCATGGTTTAGGCAAATTTAACTTGGTTTTCGACGGTAATTTATGAGACGATTCATTAGTTGGCATTGGGGATTACACGTATCTTATAAAAACATTTCTTACAATAAGGCCCGGTGCACACATCCGGTTTTTCAAAGGGCGGCGCCACTGCGGCACCGAAGCCCAACTATGCACACATAACCGTGAAATGACGCAAGTACTCATTTCGCGCCATTTGCGATAAATATTCTATCGAAGAAAACGTGTTTTCTTCGCTTACTTGGTGTTAAAAAAAGTATATTTTTAAACAAAGTAAACGTTACTGAACCATTTATTAATTATTATTTATATTCCATTTGTTTACAAAAACAAGGTACTTCAGAACGGAGACTCATGTGCGGCGCCGTGCTGAACTGCTGTACAAATTACACGCAAGTTGAACCCAGCGGCGCTGGAGGCATGTGTGCATTGCTCCATTGGATTTAATGTATCTCAGACCACACTTGCGTTGCGGCAGCGGCGCCGCACGTTGAAAAACCGGATTATGCACAGGGCCTAAGATGTGTGTTCCTGGAAGTATTAATTTTACCCAACAGCGAATAGTGTAATTATCACTTCTTATTTCTACAATGTCTTATTATAAGTTGCTTATTATAAGTTGCAAGATATGCATGATGAAATATTAGAAATTCACTTTATGCAAATCTAATAACTACTGAAATAATCAAATATTCTAAAAAATTTAGTATAGGTTGTATAGATTGTGCACACAATCGCAATCACTTAAGGAGTGGATCCGTCTTTGCGTTATTAGAGGAATGATAAGATATAAATTAATAGTATCTTGTGTTGGGGTGGGGAGTAATAAGTGAGATATAATTCTATTAATCAAATGTCAATGATAGAAGTAAGATATATATGGTATACTATTTACATCGATGTTTATTACAAAGCTTAATCTATATTGCTGCTCATAGTGGTGAGCGATGTACTTCAATTTGAATTCACATTGCATATAGTCAATATACGATTTGTTTTGAGTAACTGTAAATCTCTAATATTATAAAAGGAAGTGTTTGTTTGTTTTCTGCACGCAAAGTCCTGACAAATACATGGCACATACAGTTATAGGATTTGGCCCACAAGTATTCCGAATTATTTTTTTTAATTTTTGGTTCGCGGCAAATTTTAAACTCAATTTAGAACATTTCAAAATTAATTTAAAGAAATTTAATTATTACTATTTTCCTTAGAATGCAACAGCTTACAAGATCACAGATTCTAAATTTGTTTTTTTTGGTTTCCGTTTTCATTTTGCAAGGAGGAAAGATTTTCCAGTAGACGATAAAAAACAAATAAACTTTTAGCTAGAGTTATGTAATTTTTTATTCTATCTCCTAGACCGTTAAAGATACAGTAAAAATTTCAATGGATTTGAAATCCGCGGAAAATTTCACATTAGATCGATACCTAAAAATATAATTTTCTTTAAATTATAAAATTTTTTAATCGAATATCTTTTATATTTTCGTAAGAGATTATGACGTCACGTCAACCTTCGCGTTCAAAAAATAAACAGATTACATTTCCTGAGCTCTTACGATTTCAGCGAAAGAAAACAAAAAATATGTAAAACATTTTGGCTGGCATTATTTAGTTATTTTTTATAAAATCGGGATCGTTTCAAGATAGATTGAAAATTTCAACGGATTTCAAATCTGCGGAAATTTTGACACCAGATAGATACTTTATGCATTTAATTTCCTTTTAATAAATAATTTTTCAATTAAATATTAATAATTTAATAGATTGTGACGTCATGCCGAATTCCTATTTGATTTGCTACGCGAACCAACACCAAGGGGTGTTATGGCTGTTATCCCATTTTCAACGAATTCCCATTTGGTTTGCAAAAGTATCTGGCACGGGCAACGCCGGGCTAACCACGAAGTGGCTATTCATCAAATAATCATAATGGGTACTTTGGTATCTGAAATAACATTGGGTAAAATTATTCCGTTAAAATCTGAATACTTAAATAACATTTGAAAGATGAACTCGTCAATCGAAGTTTGTTATATATTGGGATGTATATAGACAGAAGCGAGTATGAAACGAGATTCATCGCGCACCATAACAAGACATATCACCAACTTAATCATCTTGAATTCTCATCCTATTGTTGACCGTAAGAGTGAAAGGTCGTCAGTCTGCAATGTTGTTTATATTTCTGTGAACAGCCCCACCACCAGTACTCCCAAACAGTACCAGACAAAGCTACAAAATGGCGAAAGGTGACACTAAGCTTACTACTACAAAAGACGATTTTGAGGGAGATTTGGAATTTTCTTTTCCTGTTCAACTCAATTTATAAAAACGACGATTTACGGCGAGTGTTCTCGCACTCCTAGTCAACAAAACAATATTTTTTTACTTGTGGCACTCTTGCATCCAGCATGTGACTTTGTGGAATTTCGCAATCTTCTGTCATTATGACAAAGAATTTTTTAATGTTTGAAAAGTTCTAGTTCGAATTTTTTAAGCATTATTATTTATTCAATAACGATATTATTCTTTCAATAATGGCATAATTACACTTACAATTTGCTTTATTCTGACTTACCTGTCACTTTAAGACAAATACTTTGTGGTGGTGTTGCGTGTGATAAAAAAAGAAATACAATTTATTAAATAATAAATATTTAAAACAGAAAACAAAAGAAAACAGTAAAATAAAACAAAATAAAAGATGTCGTAAAAAAGTTGTTCCAAAGAAATTAATTTGTGATTCCTTTTTACCTCTTGATCTCGCAGTTGCCACAACTTACAGCTAAAAAAAGCACAAAATTTAGAAAGGCGAAATAAATGATGAGCAAAACAAAAAGAAAATATTTCTACACGTGATAAACCAGCATGAGTTTCCGTTTCATTCTCGTTCGTAGAAACATATCGTCTGTCCCAAATATTCTTAAATCGTTAACATTGCGCATAGAACAAAAATAAAACTCGATAAATAAATTATGAATTATGAAAGAAATATGATTGCGAATCAATGAATATGATTATGATTTATATAAATAAATTAAGTATCTAAGCTGAAATTCCATTAAAAAAATTATTATTTTGAAGAAGAATTGCTTTTTCAGCAGTACTGGTAAAGCAATAAAAGTCATTGTAATACTCAATATACATTCCAATTTTTCCAAAACTACCAAATTATGGTTGATTTAAGTATTCTTATTCATATGTTTTAGCATGATACTCATCTAAATATAACAATAATGAAATGTTTAATATTGAATTCACTAAAGTAATAGATGATGTATAAAGTAAAACATATTGCAATCAAATATCTGGATTACAATGCATGTGATGCCTGCACAAACACGCAAATACAAAATCTAACATAGAACACAACAACAGATCTCCTGCGCATCTGACAGCACGAGGGTCGCGCATGCATAGTTACATCCTTCAACTCGAGAACGAATTAGCCTAGCCATTTTGTTTGTTTACATTAAAGTTTGAAGTCATTGTTTGTCGGTAATCATGTTTAAAACAATCGATCCGCCCGCCAGCTGTGAAATAAGCTAATAAAATTCCATGACAGTCCCATAACACGATGCATGTGATTTTCCTTGAAGAAAGAGGTGACTTTACTTTCTTGGGATTCGGGGAACCAGTATGTCGCCATTCCAGTGACTGTCGCTACGTTTCAGGTGTCTCGTAACAAATCCATGTTTTATCGCCAGTGACATTCCTTTTCAAAAAAAGTGATTTTCTTCTGTCGCATAACTCGTTGCATTTTGGTACCCATCGGGAACACAATTTTTTGTAGTGCAAATGTTCAGACACATTTTTGTGTAATAAAGATGGCAAAATGTTTTGAAAATTCAGAAATCGCCTATCAATCACGCCTATCGGAATGAATTTTGTCGTCGATTCAGCGCACCAATTCTTCGGTGATCAACGACGTGCGTCCAATGCGCTCCTCGTCGTGGACATTTTGCATTCCTTAGTTAAACATCCTAACCCACTTTCGTACCATACCTTCACTCATTGCGTTCACTCCGTAAGTTTCACTTATCTGACGATAAATTTCACAAGTTCGAACATTTCTCGCCTTCAAAAATGTGATTACTGCTCTTATTTCTGTTGTGTTGCAAACTCTAAGTTTTTTTTCCGGTAATTTAACTTTGGAGTTCTTCTCTTTTAAAGGGTTTCATTACATCCCCTTTTGTATATTTTGTGTTGTAAATGTATATTCTTTTAAATATTTGGAAGTACCGAAGAGATGCTTGGTCTGTAAAACCTTTAAAATGTAAGCTATCATTTGAGTATTATATTGTGTTTTTCTATCCACTGTTTGCTTTACTTTCCTGTGGGATATGTTTTTAACCAGAGGCTTCCTCTGGTTCTTTTTTCGGCTCAAATGATTCCAAGTGCATTGCTATGAAGGTGTCCTGTCTTCAGTCAGCCATTGTCCCTTTCTCGAAACGAAGCTTTTTTTCGTTCCTCCCAACACCCCTTTGCAGCAGACCCATAAAACTATTCCCCCTCTCTGAAGGAATTCGGCAGAGGTAGGGTCAACGCTCAAGTTCATCGTCCGACAGCGGTCTGCGCCCCCCCCCCCCCCAAATTGCGGGTGGACTCCGGCCAGATGCAGAAACGAAGAACCGATCAGCATCCCGGGGCCAATGACAAAATTTGCTTGACGAAATGGAATCCATCCCAAAACTTCTGGAAGGATGGTGGCAACAGGAGAGTGAGGTTCTATAAAAAGGGATACAACGAGGAAACGGGGCTTTTTTTCTCCTTGGAACGTGCGATTTTGGACGTTCTGCGTGGCGGTCTGCTAAAGGGGCCTTTTGCTGGAATTCCAAAAAGCTGACAAAATGCTTTCTAGTACATGGTAACTCTGCACCCAGAGCCATTTTTTTTTATCCCTTCTATCTCTTTCTTCAATCTCTTTCGTTCCTGCCTCCTCTTATAGGAACATTAAAATATAATATTATAAATTTAAGGTAGATCAAATTATGTGTCGCGCTGTTGATTTTTGTTAATTGGTTATGTCCGTGACCATATAATTATTGTAAAATTCATTATAATCTTAATACACTTATAAATAAATGTTCTATATTTTAGATTTTTAAATCTTTTGATTTTGGGCATTCCTTTTACTCGTCAACACAAACAACAGCATGTATCAGGTTTACCTGATTATTGTTTTAATCCTACAATGCATTGTGTAATCACTATTAATGATATTTCATTGGCCATTGAATCGCAACCTATGTAGCGATTGCTTCTTGACAAATAATGACTTCAAACTTTAACGTAAACAAACAAAATGGCTAGGCTAATTCGTTCTCGAGTTGAAGAAGGCAACTACGCATGCGTGACCCTCGTGCTGTCAGATGGGAGATATGCGCAAACGATTCTTACTTTCTGGACCAGCTTTGTATAGATATATATGAAACGATACCTAAAAATAACCCCCTAATACAATTATCACC
Organism: Metellina segmentata; assembly: GCA_947359465.1. Lineage (NCBI taxonomy): Eukaryota > Metazoa > Arthropoda > Arachnida > Araneae > Tetragnathidae > Metellina > Metellina segmentata. The sequence goes on along the minus strand of OX375880.1, from coordinate 37,995,405 downwards.
AGAGACCAGTACCCGAACACCCCACTTCCCTCTCAGTCTATCGTCTCTTTTGTCCAATAGGTCATATATCTTGCCATCCCTTTTCACCTTTGACCTCCAGACCTCCCAGTATGACTGACCTCCCATGACCACTTTTCCTCTCAAATCGCCTGTAAGAAAAATTACCTCTTCGTTTAACTCCCGACTTCTACCAATGATATTTCTTGCTAGATTCACTGTCCAACAATATTTCTTTTAATTTTTATCCCTCTGGTGAATTCATTGTGAACTATACACTTTTTTTTTCATGAGCCCCTTAGAATAGAAACCTTACAGATCCGTTCAAGTCTTCGTCCCCGTAATAACATCCACGCCTAATAATGCTACTAATATGTTATTGAAGAAATAAAGATTTGGGTTAGAGAATTTATGTCTCTTTTTATGGAACCAGCACTCCACAATAATGGACCATCCTCATCCCGTTGCCTATTACCACTTTTGCAACTCCATCACGACTGCAGGCTTATAATTTCTGTTATTATGACATATATATATATATATATATATATATATATATATATATATATATATATATCGACGAAAAGTGCTGTAACAAATTCATTCAATATGCATTATCTAACAACTTTGTTCGACTGTCTCGCATCGAAAGGATTGGACATAACCACAAATGTTTTTGACAGGTCTGTCCCAAACATTAGGACTGGTTCGGTATAAAGATCATAAGGCTGCATTTGATGCTAATGCAACCGCTCAGTACCGGAAGGCCGGTGGTATTCCCATCACAGCAACGAATGTACCCGAACTCCTCATGTGGTGGGAAAGTGCAAATCACGTGTTTGGCATGACAAGAAACCCTTACGACAATCGTAGAACTGTTGGTGGAAGTTCAGGTAAATATAACACGTTGATTCTAATCTTCCAATCTGCCATTGTCTGACACCTCTTATGTAGCAATACCTCCATTACACAAATGAGGTTATGTAAAATGTATTTAGGCATTAATTAACTTTTTTCTTTAAGTACAAACTTAGAGGTGTTGTATTAATTGTTCTAGTTAACCTCTTCATACAGGCATTAGTATTAATAGCATATTTCTACACTGCCTTGGTTTGCAACACAAAAAGAATTGAATGTTAGAGTAAGATAGAGAATAAGAGACTTTGTGGTTTCCAAGCTCCATAAGATTTGTTGATTTATGAAATTGTTGGATATTGGTATTATATTGTTAGTTTTTTGGAAAATGTGAAATTTAATACGAAATAGAATTATCTAATTGTGGATTTCATTTACCCAAACCCTCACTAAGTGTGGCTGCATTGCTAGTAATTGGACTAAAAATCCAGCATTCGACCAACAGAAGAGAATATCAGATTTCTTCACAACACCAAGTTTCTTATGGCTAAATACGTAATTTTGGTGGCCCAATATAAATTATTTAACAAAATCGCAAAACAAGCTTATGTGTAGTGCATGAGATATAAAGCTAAAAAATTGATTTATGAAAATTGTGACAATATGTGTAATAAAAGTTCAACTGTTAAAACTTGCTATTATTCAAAACGCATCTGACAACACTACAGGGTGATTCATTAGCTCGTATACAGTTTCCAGATGCTGTAAAACAGGAACAGTTCAAGACACGGTCCCCAAATGCAAACTGTTAGCTAGGTTTACTCATAAAGTTTGTGTCCCCATCCCGAGCGAAATGACGCAACCGATAGCGAGCGTGTCACGTGACAAATAAGTGGAGAAGGTGTTTTGTGTTCTTGAATTAAGCAAAACGGAATCTGTCACTGTTGTGCAATAGCATTTTCGATCACTATTTTAAAAAGAACCTCTAACCATAAAATTCATTTACAATTAGTTAACGTTCGCTGATTACGTTCTGTTTGTGTTAATGTTAAAAAACCCGGACGACCAAATGCATCGGCAGATGTCGTCAAAAACTTTATTCATCCAATTAAAGCACAAAGTTGAAAAACTTTATTCTCCAATTGGATGGTGCACCACCATACTGGTCAGGTGATATGCGAAATTACCTCTGTTAACATCTTCTTCATCGATGGATTGGACGAACCGCCGACTACAACATGCCACTAATCCAATGGCCACCCAAATGTCCTGACTTAACACCAAGGGAATTTTGTCTTCTGCATCTGCATCAGATACTCTAACACGCGTCTGCCCTGAAATGGGTTTCCGGTTCGATGTGTGTAGTGTGACTAAGGGTGCACACATAGAACATCTGTGACTGTCCCTAAAAAAACTTGAAACATTCATCTACTCTTCTGTTATAGGTAACTTAAAATAACTTACATAGTAAGACCACATCTAGAATATGCTGTACAATTCTGGGCTCCATATATGAGAAAGGACATAGAATCAATTGAAAGGGTTCAGCACAGAGCTACAAAAATAATAAAGGGGCTAGCAAATTTCGACTATAATGAACGTTTAAGTAAGCTAAACATGTATACACTGGAAAGAAGAAGAAGGAGGGGGGATTTGATTCAGCTTTTCAAGTTTGTAAAACAAGGGGACACAGAGGGCTTAAATTTCAATAGGGATAACAGAACAAGGGGCCATGGGTATAAATTGCATAAGACATTTTAATCGGGATTTAAAGAAAAACTACTATTTTAATAGGGTAATAGACAGTTGGAACTCGTTGCCAGAAAATATAGTTAATTCAAAGGGAGTGTACGAATTTAAGATACAATTGGATAGTCAGTGGGAATTGGGGAATTCATAAACAAAGGACCAGCCTTGTTGGGCTCGAGCCTGTAGCTGGTCGTCAATATTTGTATTTGTATATAGTGCGTTGAAATTCTATACTTACTTATGAATCCCCCTGTATTTTAATTTTATTTCCTGCATGATCGTCACAGGTGGAGAAGCCGCTAGCATCACCTCTGCGGCCGCTCTGTTCGGTGTTGGAAACGATATAGCCGGCAGCATCCGAATACCGGCAGCATTCAATGGTATTTACGGTCACAAACCATCAAGAGGTGAGGAAGATTTAAGTTGCTCCTATTGTGTGAATAGTATACTCTGTAACAAAACAATCGACGCACCAAGAATGAGTTGTCCGATTACGATAAAAATTAGTGGATGTGCTGAACAGTCATAGAAAAAGAAACGATTAAAATTTCAAAACAATTGAATGATTTATTTCAGAGTTCGACCGTTACAAAGGGAGAAAGTCAATAAAGCTTCGGTTTCCTAAGAAAGCGTAGCCGTGATCTAGCGGCCGTGATATATCGGTGGGTGACGTCACTAAAACGTTGTTTATACTAACACATGGTGTTGGTTTCCTAGAGAGCGTTGTTTGTGAGCGTAACGAAAATGATCGGAGCCGCCATTTCCATGACTGTCGTCATAGCGGTCTCAAACAGTTGGAGAACGTTTTTTCTCTTGTAGCGGCCAGATTTCATTTCCTGCTCCAAGCGATTCGAGCCAAGAGGAGCAATATAAATAAACATTTTTGACTGCCATTGATTAATTCGTTTTTGTAAAATCGGGATCGTTAAACACAGAATAAAAATTTCAACGGATTCGAAATCTGCGGAAAATTTGACACCAGATCGATACCTTTAAAGTGATTTTCTTTGAATAAATAATTAATTATTTGGTAAATAATTGAATAATAAAACTGTTTTTTTATATCGATCTGGCGTAGAAATTTACGCTGATTTGAAATCTATTGACGTTTTCACTCTACCTTCAACGATCCCGAAGTTAGGAACTTTGAACTAAAGAATAAAAAACCACTTTGTTTTGATTCTCGAATAAAATAAACCACTACAGCCGTCTGTGTTGCCCATTCTCCCACGTATTCTGTCCGCCTAAGTTGACACCTCAGGATTCTTGTTTAGACGGCCGTCTAGTTATGCCCGCGGCATCATGACGTATCACGGCTGTTAGATAACGGCTCCACTTTCTTAGGAAACCAAAGCTTACGGCGGTGGTCCATCTCTGGCTTGGATGCAAGCTGTCACCCGGCACAGACTGAAAAAGTTCCCGGATGGTGTCCTGCCGAATTTATTGGCAAATTGTTTCCAACTGTCGGGCTAAATGGTCCACATTCCGGGATGGTAGCAATAGCCTTTCCATAAAGTCCCAAATTTGCTCTATGACCTATCTGGTCAATGAAGTGTTGGGAAAGCTTGAAGACAGTTCATAGCAATACGTGTCGTGTACGGTGGGGAATTATCTTGTTGAAAAGTAAGTCCGAGGTGTCGCAATAGGAACGGTAACACAACCGGTCCTAGAATGTCGTCTACGTTACGTACCGCTGTGCTGTAAGTGTGCCATAAATGACTACCATAGGGGTCCGGCTATCAAATGAGATGGCATCTCAGACCATAACGCCCATTTGTGGACATGTGTGCGTAAGGACAGGATCCCCACACTGCCCTGGACGTCTACATACGCGACTGCGGTTGTAGTCCCCAGTCAGCGACGTTCCAAGTTGATCGAGTCTGGCGCAACTTCTGGACAACTTCTTCTTGGTGCGTCGATTCTTTTTTGTTATAGAGTGTATATTGTCATTAATTGCAACTTAAGTGTACAGATTCCTACACACAGTTTAAATAGCTGCAAAGATTTACCCACAACTTTAAGCAATATGAAAAGTATAATAAATTTGTTTTCAAAACATTTTAAGGGGGTCCGGGACACATTGAAAAAAAGTTTTCATTAATTAATTTAGAATTTAGAATTTTTTTGCACTGATTACCCATCTAACTAATAAGCAAAATCACAACACAAAATTTTTCCTTTTTTTTTTTTTTTTTTAAATTTTAAATTAAATTTTTTGAAAAAAAAAAAGAGTTGTCATTTTAAATTGCTAAAATTTAAAATATTCTTGATCCATTTTCAAAATTATTGCAGTAAATTATTCACAAATTTATAAACTATAATTTTGATTCAGCAATTTAAAAAATATTAATTCAATAAAAAATAAAAAATATTTGAATGAAAATTTTTGAAAATTTTAAGGTATTTTTTTTTTGAAAAAGTCATATTTTTAAAAGTAAATATTTGTTTCAAATTTGCTGAATCAAAATTAAAGTAAAATGTTTGAAAATTATATATTCCAAATTTCAGCCCTTAAACTTTATCGGTTTTCGACTTATAGCAATTTGAATACTGGAAATCTTGAAAAAATGTATCATGGAGAAAAACCCATTTAAAGTTTTAAAGACAGGTGTTGTTGCCATGACAACAACTGTCATGAGTGTTAGATTTTCAAAACAACGCACCGCAAAAATTATAATATCTCTAGTTCTAATTAAGATAGAAACATGATTTAGACGTCATTTTAAACAGAAAAACACAGAGAATGTCTTAAAATAATAAAAAATAATTCGAAAATTTGACGTTTTTTGTGTCCCGGACCCCCTTAATTGCAAACAACGAAAAACAAGTCAGCGTATCGAAAGAATGTAATACCAAACCCAAAAAGTTAAATGTAATGGGTTTAAATATCCCACGAGTCTTTCTAACTTATCCAGTCATCGATTCTCTTAATATTCTGTTTGACCAACTCCTTTTGACCTTTTATTGTTTGTCATCAGGGAATATAATATACACTGATCAAAAACTATATCTGCGTTAATAAAAACAATCTATATTCTTGAAACAAGAAAAACTTAAAATCAAACTTTTGAAACATGTTGAGGTACTAGGAATTTCTTATAAGTGTATTAAAGCTCTTTTGGTAATAAAAGTGGATTGATCCCCTTCGGGATTGATTCCGGACCGTCTCTAGTAGCCCAATGTGTTGATAAAGAGCGAAGTTAATTCAACTACCTACCTGCATGCTATTGAAAGTGCTTTAAAGTTAGACTCCACTACATAATTTTTAAGAAAATTTATGTATGAGTAAAAATTTTCCTAATTTTACACATAGTGAATAATTATAGAAATTTTAAGGTCTAATATTTCGAAAATAAATTAGGTGAAAAACTCTTTGTAAAATATATACAAAGAGTGATACATACACTGCTGGCCACCGTAAATGCAACACCCTGAAGGAAGCATGCAAATAATATGAAATTTACAACATGCATTAGCGGAGGTGAGATATGCAAATGATTAGAATTTCAGCGCAGACGCACATCACGCGCGCCTGTGGCGCCACTTCAAAGCGCTATTTAAGGCTTGGAGATTTCGACGATTTCAAGTACGGCAATTGTGTTTTTCTTGTGGTTTTTTCAAGAAAGCGATCAATTATGCCTCGTAAAAAACAGCGATCATCTTTTGATCAAGTATCCTAGTTCGATAGAGAAAGGATAGTGGCCTACCGAGATTGTGGATTATCTTTCAGGGAAATCGGTAGTCGTGTTGGACGAAACCAAACAACTGTAATGCGGATATGTGATCGTTGGATGCAGGAGGGTACGACGGACCAACGTGTTCGATCGCATCCACCTCAATGCACCACTTCACGTGATAACAGGCATATTGTGCGTATGGCAGTGACGGATCGCTCAGCCACATCACGAACCATAGCACATCACATTCAGTGTGTAACGCATCATCCAGTGTCTGCGCGTACCATTCGACTCCGTTTACAGCAGAGTGGTCTGTCAGCAAGACGTCCATTGATTCGTGTACTCTTGACGTAGAACCACAGACGTCTCCGCCGCCAATGCTGCGATGAAAGAAGGATGTGGACGGCAGAATGGAATGGAATTGTCTTTACTGACGAGTCACGCTTCTGTCTAGAACACCACGATGGTCGGATTTGAGTCTGGAGACACCGTGGAGAGAGGTTGCTGAACAGCTGCGTTATGCACCTCCCCACTGGTCCTGCACCGGGTATTATGGTAAGGAGCGGTATTGGATGTCACTCTCGCACTCCTCTAGTACGCATTGCCGGTACTTTAAACAGCCAGCACTACATCTCCGAGGTGTTGGAGCCAGTTGTCCTTCCTTACCTTCAGGGCTTGCCCACAGCCATATTTCAACATGATAATGGGCGACCACAGGTGGTACGCATTGTTCAAGGGTTCTTCGTCAGTCGCCAGATTGAATTGATTCCCTGGCCAGCTCGCTCTCCGGATCTTTCGCCGATAGAAAACATGTGGTCCATGGTTGCTCAACGATTGACCCAGATTACATCCCCAGTTGCCACACCAGATCAACTTTGGCAACGTGTGGAAGCTGCTTGGTCTGCTGTACCCCAAGAACACATCCAAAGTCTCTTTGAATCAATGCCGAGGCGTGTGGCAGCGGTGATCTCCAACAATGGCGGCTACTCTGGCTACTGATTTTGGCAGAAACCACACTTCACAGAAGTCTATAAATTTAATCATTTGATACTTGGTCAACATGTTATCTACAAAATAAATTTTGTTGTGATATCTCTTGTCTTTCTTGGTGTTGCAATTTGGGTGGCCAGCAGAGTACAATCATCCTTCCGCATTTAATCGATCGTGGGGAAAATATTGCTTTTCGCTTTGTCTGGCATGTTTACAATTACAGAGCAAAAAGTATCCTTCTTTCACTTTCCCGAAACCCCCCCCCCCCTAATCAAAATTTAAAAAACTTACAATTCACGTTTGGAAAAGTTTAGAATCCATACATACATTAAATATGAGTTTGAATTTAATAATGTTTGTTCTGCTTACCTTTTCATAGGTATAGTATCCAACGATGGAGACAGTCCTGTGGTTTACTACCCAACTGATCATACTGATGAATTTGTGAGCACTGGACCCATGTGCCGTTATGCACAAGATTTACCTCTTCTATTGAAGGTGCTGTCAAATAACGATAAAAGAATTCAATTTGATCAAAAGGTAGAGTTGTCTATCATCTCACTATACATTGATTGAAACTTTAAGTTAAATATTTGCATTAGTTTTCGCTCCTAAAGATTCTGTTTCAAAGAATTAATTTTCAAATGCATTAACCCTTAACTGCTGTGTCACAAACCGTCTCGTAACTAGTGTGGAGGGGTCTCTCAGACCTCGTTCACTAAAGTGCGTATAAAGTTGATTAATATAATATATTAATGAAATATTCTTTAGATAATTATTTATACATTTTAAATTTAGATTAATTAAATTCATAAATAGTAATATAAAAATGTATTTCAATTTAAGTTAAGTAGAATCCATGTCCCTTCAGGCTCATCTTTCGGACCTAATTTTGCATCCCGTTTCAACTCTGGGACCTGTAAAACTATGTTGTGTTTTGGTGTTCTAACGGCACGATTAGGTCCCCCCCCCCATCCTCGGGCATTCCATTTGAAGTTATTTTTTCCGTATAAATATTATTCTTGTTTCTTGTGAAGACGCACTAGAAATGTCTTTATCTTCATCTGCCTAAATTTCCGAATCCGTTTCTTGTTCGCTTTAAATAATACATATTATCCGAAATTTCACTCTCCTAGTACTCTATTTCCGACCAATTACCAACAATATCCGGAATTTCTTTTTGTGTAAGATGCACAGGTCGTTTCTTAAGAAAGTTTGTATCCATTTTAGGCTCTCTGCCAAAATTCCCTACTGAAACTTAGACGTTTTCATTCAACAACAACGGTAACACAAATGCTGTGAAGGGGTCTAAGAGACCACGCGGGAACTGCAAATAGTGTAAAACACGAAATAGTTGGGGCAGCCAAACCAGTCTTGGAATGTGGCTTCTGTTGGACGTAGTAGGAAGGTACTGAATAGGACAGGGACCAATATTCATTTTAAGGGGTGGAAACGACCTGTCCAAAATGACTCGGGGTCTGTGAGATCCATGACAGCAGTTAAAGGTTAAATAAATTACCATACAGGGTCTTATTATTATTACTTATAGTCTTAGTTATAGTTATTACTTATAGTCTTATTAAAATTACTTATAGTTTTTATAAAGTGTAGAATTTCAACTTACAAGTCGGCAATATTCAAAATTTCAGTCTATTCATAATTAAGAGCCATATTTAGTAAGGAATAACTACATTTATATAGCATTACTTAAAAACAATAAACTCCGGTTCAGTTTAGTACCAACTAACATAATTATTCAACGATATTGGGTTAAACTGGTTAACTAACTTCTGTTTTCGTTAATAAATTGCAATTCCTATTAATCACGTGCGACTACCATACTCCAATAAAGATACACAATTGTAAAATACACAATATTTTACAAGTGTAAATAACTGTCAAATTCAACATTTCACATTTTTGTAAAATTTGAATTTTTAGTAAGAAAAAAAAATTCTCTAGACAGTGCCAAGGTTATCCACAAGGCATTGAATAATTGAAAGTATGTATATAAATGACTCGCATGTCATTTAAAAATAAATGCGTTTTCTAAAATTATTATACAATAATTTTAAATTTTTCAGACTAATTAAACATTTACTTACCTTAATAACAGATTTTCAAAGAAAAACATTAAATTGAAAATGCAGTAATATATAAAACATTGATTTAAAAAAAATTTGAACGAAAAACAAATTTAGTATCAGTATTTTTGCTACAAATGTTTTCCCGGAATATAAGCTAAGGGATTATAAAATTTTAAAAATCACACGATTAATAATGATTGTTTCGAACTAATTCAGTTCCGCATGCCAAAATTAATTACTAAAAACACCGAGCATTCCATATTTGCTATCAAATATTGTTAATACTATTGCAAATACTATCAGTCCTATTTTAAAAGGTTTCGTGCTATATATATGACTAGCCACTGCGTGGTCAGCTCGGCGTTGCGCGTGATAGTTCTTTTCGTGGTGTCAGGTGTGGCCACTGCTCGCTAACCCCCGGTGATTGCTACGAATTCCCATTTGGTTTACTTCGCAAACCAAATGGGAATTCGTAGACTATTGGATAACAGCCATCACGGGCAACGCCGTGATGGCCTCGTCATTGAAAAATTCGGCCAATCTCTTGCCAAAATATAAATATTTTATTGAAAAATTATTTATCAAAATAAAATCAAACGTATAAGGCAACTATCTGTTGTAAAATTATCCGCAGATTTCAAATCCGTTGAAATTTTTATTCTATTTTTAACGATCGCTGAAATATAAAATGAATGAATCTCGAATAAAACGAATGTCATTCTTCGCGGCGGCAAAAATCGTATTTTGCAGCAGTCGTAAGCAGTTTTCGCACTCTTTCAAACATAAGGATGTTGTAATCGCCAAACCTTTTAAAGATGGGTTGCGTGCAGTCACACTTTTCGGTTAAACAACAATAAAAAGCTGCCTCTACCACTCCCAAATGAACCAGTATATCCAAGTGGAAAAATCCCCATCAATAAGAACAAAATTGAAGACATAAATAAACTGATGAAATACATCCCAGATGACGAAAACATTCAAGAATTCTACAAAGAGATAGTTCACCAGTGGTCTGCATCTGATTCTGAGTTGCCAGAGAACTACGCTAATGATGAAGAAATTTTATTTCGCCATTGATACAATTCTTATTCATACAACTAAAGAATCTTATTTGGGTTTCATATTTAGTTAATGTTTCTACTTGTTTTAGAATACATTTTTAAGGTGTACTTTTTATTTTATACAGTTTAGAACGCAATTACTTTTTGCCAAAAGTATATGTATTTGAGAAACCCCATGTCAACTGACTTTAAAAATCCAAAATAATTTAATTATTTATCTTTTGAGACCTCCATTTAGCACAAAGATTGTATTTAACTCCAAACAATACATCTTATTGGAAATAATAATACAGAGGTTGACGGTTAAAGCAGAAACAGTTTTATCTCGATTTCCCAAAAGTTGCTCTCATTGACTTATTGGGTTTCTCAAACAACCGATTCAATTCTAAATTGAATTTTTTTAAATGAAACACACACATTAATTTTTGTGTTCGAGATACCGAGTAGAAAAATTGTACTTCATTATCAGAGGGTTTCCTGCCTTTGATTTTCGCGTTGAAGACTCGTTTTAATACAAAATGAAATTAAAGTAGTTGTAATTGTAGTAAAATTCGATCGTCATACGTCGTTATTATTAATTTCTATTACTTGCAAGGTGCTGATGGATATTAATAAATGCAGAATTAAATGCTTTCAATATCTGAGATAATTTTTTTTCTGTAAAGCTAAATGTCGATGGCACTCATTGTTAGTGGAACTATACGTATACTACAACAACTACCTATCTTTATTCTATAAATATTAAATGGTGTTAGTATTTTAGAAGTTGTTTCCACATAAAGAATGCTTTCCGGAATCGACATGGTTAGACAACATTTTAGGTAACTGTGTTGTCTACCGAGCATTAGCTAACAGGAAGTAAAATCCTCGTCTTCAGATGGTTCGTCTGTTCACACTAAAAATCGCTCTCATATCATTTGCCAAATATTTTTTAATATTTATAATTCAGAAACAAACAAATTATCAACACAAAAAGTATTAGAATTTAAATTCGGTTAAAAATTCCTGTTCCGGCAATACCGGTGGACCAATTAGATCTTCAACCACAATCGTAACAATGCTATGTATTCCTTCCCATGAAGATTATTCAACTCTTTTCGTCCCTTCTGGACATCAAGAACAAATCAGACAGGGAAATATATTGCATATGTTTTCTGTTGGATTCTAAAGAATAAAGATCGAATCTAACAATTTTGGTATGAATTAGACAGACGGTGTAGATTTGTATAGAGTATACGCCAACTCTAGTTTATATACATGAAATAAACGAATGAATTTATATTTATAATACAAGGTGGCTCCGCCCCTACTCGCTATCGCTCGTAAACCCCCGATGGATTGCAATACCAGACCTCTAGTACGACATTAATTAAAGGTTCCTTTCCCTTCCTATTGCAATATTTATCGCATGCGCCCTAGTATCGGAAAATTGCCTACTTTTTTTGCGAGATAAGCGGATCCGTATATAAGCCGACCCCAGTACTTTAGCTTTATAAAACGTTCCGAAAATAATCGGCTCATACACGGTAATAAAGTGTAAATAAAAAGATGTAATAAAAAATGTCAAAAACAAAACATCTCATTTCCACATAAAAAAAAGGAAATATTTTAGCACAACATAGTGTTAAATTCAGTGGAAATCTCACCATAATTTTAAATGTTTTAGCTTCACCGTGTTGTTTGTTGTAATAGTACTTCTTAATATTTCCATATTCGACTGTTGCTATGGAAACGGTGACCGAATTTGCCGGTTCTTTTGAAAACATTGCTAACTCTCTAGCGCGTGCTCTCAAATTTTATGAATGAATTAATTCAAAAATATAATTGTGTTTATCGCGTCTGCGCGTGCTTCAAATTCATTAGCCCGTTGAACCACAAGACTCACTATTACGTGACTCGCTATTACTAATCACAAAGCGAATAAGTCTGAAAAAGATTCCAAAATTTTTTTTTATAATAGAAAGAAAGAAATTGTTATAAGTTTGTTGATGGTAGCATAATGTATGGATTATTATGGGCATTCATTTCAAACACTATTAATTTCAATAACGAAATACATAATATTCTTCACTGAAACTTTCTTCATTGTACAATTTCTCGAGATCGTCAGAAGGTTCAATTACTTTCCTTCGATAAACCTCTTAAGGGGGTCCGGGACACATTGAAAAAAAATTATTAATTAATTTATAATTTTGAATTTTTTTTGTACTGATTACCCATCTAACTAATAAGCGAAATCACAACACAAAATTTTTCCAAAAGTTTTTTAAAAATTTTAAGTTAAAATTTTTTTTTAAAAAGTGAGGGCATTTTAAATTGCTAAAACTCAAAATATTCTTGATCAATTTTCAAAATTCTACTTGCAGTAAATTATTCACAAATTTATAAACTTTAATTTTTATTCAGCAATTTAAAAAACATTAATTTAGTAAAAAATAAAAAATATTTGACTGAAAATTTTTGAAAATTTTAAGTTACTTTTTTTTTTTAAGTCAAATTTTTAAAAGTAAATATTTGTTTCAAATTTACTGAATCAAGATTAAAGTATAATGCTTGAAAAAGATATATTCCAAATTTCAACCCTTAAACTTTATCGGTTTTCGACTTATAGCAATTTGAATACAGGAAATCTTGAAAAAATGTATCATGGAGAAAACGCATTTTTAAAGTTTTAAAGACAGATGTTGATGCTATGACAACAACTGTCAAGAGTGTTAGATTTTCAGAACATCGCACCACAAAAATTATTATATCTCTAGTTCTAATTAAGATAGAAATATGATTTAGACGTCTTTTTAAGCAGGATAGCACAGAGAATTTCTTAAAATAATTTTTAAAAATTCGAAAATTTGACGATTTTTGTGTCCCGGTCCCCCTTAAGTGGTTAAAAACAAACTTTGCAAGTCATGTGTTGGCATTATATATAATCTTCCTTCTAGCACAATGAGAGGAAAAATTAATGAATTACTACCTTTTTTGAAAACATCTGTAGCACAGTTTCTTTATAACTTAATGGAATTGTGCCTGTTTACTATTTTAGGTAGACTTCAAGAAAGTGACAGTTTACTACATGGAAGAATTACCTGGTTATCTAGTGGCTGCAGTTCCAATAGTCAAAAAGGCTATCAAAAAGGTCAGTTAAATTATTTATTTAGTGTAATTACCATCTTTAAACAAATAGCCTATGAATAATAGCTAAAGAATGATAACGGAAAGATAAAATATTTACCGTAATACATGTTGTCTCTTCACTAGGCTGTAAAGCACTTTGAGGATGAGTATGGAATCAAAGCCATCAAACTTAGAATAGATGAACTATATTACGCCCACCCTATCTGGGAGTCCAAGTTGTTGGAATATGGTAGTCCACCATTCGCCTCAATATTGGCTGGTGAAGGTAAAAGTATCAATCCATACCTAGAGTTAGTGAAGAACTTACTAGGACATTCTGACCACACTCTTCCTGCGATATACCTCGCAATGATAGACAGGCGTGACAAAGATAAATACTACTACAAATATCTCCAGAAGTATCAGGAGTTAGAGCGGAAGATCAACGACACACTCCAGGATAAGAATGCCATTCTCCTGGTACCAACCCATCCTGAACCACCTCCTCACTACTTGATGACGATTCCCAAGTACCCAAACATCGGGTATACTAACATATTCAGCATACTTGGCTTGTCATCTACTAGCATTCCAGCAGGGTTGAGTGACAAAGGCCTGCCGTATGGCATCCAAGCTATCAGTGGAAGATTCCATGATCATCTGTCATTGGCAGTTGCATTGGAGCTGGACAAAGTGTTCATGGGTTGGAAAAGTCCTTGTCCCATAACAGTCTAAGATAATTTTGTGAAGCAATAGTTGTTAAAATGTGACAGAAGTATTTAATGTTACACGCACACATATTTAATGTTATCACATCTGGTCCTGATAGTGACATATATGCATGTTAATTAATATTTTCTACTACATGAAGACTAATTGTTTATTTGTATGATTTTCAAATAAATGCTTTCTGTATGTTACTAACAAATAGTGGTAAAAATATTTTATATAAGATGTCGAGCAACCTCTAAGGTTAAACTGTTATGCTTTATCATATCTGTTTTGAATGATGAATTACAATTATTGTACTAGAAACAAAACTCTGTGCTAATGTAAAAACTGTGAAGAATAATAGTACACATGTTAATGAAATAAGTATTCTTGTAATTTTCGAATGTTTACAAGAAAAATTATCTCTAATATTATAAAAGGAAGTGTTTGTCTGTTTTCTTGTTTGTTTGTTTCTTGCACGCAAAGTCCTGATGAATCTAAGGCACTTACAGTAATTTGGCACACAGGTAGTCCACATTTTTTGTAATTTTAGGGTCGCGGCGAATTTTAAAACTCAATCTAGAACATTTTTAAATGAATTCAATGAAATTTAATTATTATAGTTTTCTTTGGAATGGCAACAGCATAAAAGATCTGATTCTAAATTCGGTTTTTCCGTTTTCATTTTACGCGGAGGAATGATTTTCCAGCAGACGATAAAAAAACAAAGTTTTAACTTTATTTAAGTAGTTCTTTTTTTCTATCTCTTAGACCGTTAAATATAGAGTAAAAATTTCAACGGATTTGAAATCTGCGGAAAATTTCACATTATATATATATATACCTTACAATATGATTTTCTTTAAATAAATAAAAAAAAATTATGGAATATCTTTTATAATTTTGCAAGAGAATGTGACATCACGCTAACATTTGTGTTCCAAAAATAAACAGATTACATTTCCAGCCCTCTTATGATGTTAGCAAAAGCAAAGGGAAAAAAAAAACATTATTTAGTTCTTTTTTGTAAAATTGGGATCGTTAATGATAGATTAAAAATTTCAACGGATTTGAAGTCTGCGGATAATAAATTTGACACCAGATAGATACCTTATACGTTTGATTTTCTTTTCATAAGTAATTTTTCAATTACATATTTATATTTTTTTTGGTTTGCGAAGCAAGCCACCACACGGGAAATGTGACCCTCCACGAAAAAAACTGTCACGTGCAATGTGACTCCCACGAAAAGAACTGTCACGGGCAACGCCCTTTTTGGGGGAGAGTGGAAGCGATAGTGTGTCCCAATCTCTAATATTATAAAAGGAATTGTTTGTTTGTTTCTTGTACGAAAAGTCCTGTCGAATATATGGCAGTTACAGTAGTGGGATTTGGCACTCTGGTAGTTCAAATATTTTGCAATTTTAGAGGCGAATTTTTGAAATTCAATCTAGAACATTTTAAAATGAATTTAATAGTTTTTTTTTCACCCTTATATCTTCGTTCCGTCCCGCTCCGGCAATTGAAGAAAGGAAACAATTTTGCTATTGTCCCCTCTGACGCTACGTCATAATCGTCACTATTGACGTCAGCCTTTGGAATCAAGTCTAGTTTTTTCAACTTCCGCTCTTCGCAATTAAATGGGAATGAGTAGTCTCTGCTCAAACGATTCCATAGAGAAACATTCTGACTGGCATTGTTTAGTTCTTTTTTTTTGTAAAATCTGCATCGTTACAGATAGATTAAAAATTTCAACGGATTTGAAATCTGCGGAAAATTTTACACTATATAGATACACTTAAGTCCCTCCATCTTAAATAAAGAGCACAACTAAATTTTAAAGGTCCAAACCTTTTATTTGGGATTAAAATGAGTTAATTACAGTAAAAAACAAGTTTTGAAATAAACGATAACATATCGCTCGAGAGTAGCGTCAGCGAACAACCGCTAAGAGACGCTTCTAATCTTCTTCTGACCCCTAACATTCCGTTCAACCCCTCTCGTCTTAGGGGAGAAAACGTCCCGATCCAAATTGAAGGCCCTGACGGCGTGAAGCCATCATGTTAGATCGCCATCAGAACCTTACAAATACCTTGATTTTCTTTTAATAAATAATTTTTCAATTAAATATTTATATTTTCGCAAGAGATCGTAACGTCACGCCGATTGAATCTCTTCGCAGTTCGAATTTTGTCGAATTTGACAATGACGAAACCATTACGGCGTTGCCCGTGGTGTTGGCTTGCAAAGCAAACCATAGTACATGTTGTCGTGCAGGCCATATATGGCACAATTGAGGGTGCCATTGCCCCGGAGGGTGGACTTCTTCATACATGACACATCCGTTTTACAGGAAGGTCCCTTTCACACATCCATTCACTCACACATATCGTAATTTAGATTCCAATCAGAGGCCGATAACCCCCTGATCAGGTACCCTCAGAGGTATTGATTTGGTATGGGAACATGGGGGACTTTGCGACCACGAACTATTTAACGTGCCCCAGCCACTATTAGCGAATACGACGGTCTTTAGCCAGGTCTAAGCAGCGATCTCGCAACCATCAGAATTGCAGGCTCTGCTGAGGACAGAACCCACAACCCTTCTGATGCGAGCCCGACGCTCTACTGACTGAGCTACCGCGGCTCACCATTGTACATAATCTCTATATATAATTCTCTTACGTGGCACGCAAAAAAGACGTTATTTGTTATCGCGTTTTGGCAACATTGTATGATTGTTTGTTTATCACGAAACCTCGCGCTTCAATTGAATTTATAGCGTTATCGGATGAAATTTTATTGGAAAAAAAAAAAGAATTTTAGTCGAGCTGTTGCAGTTAATAATAGAAATCTAAGAAAGCGGAGGATCTTTTCAGGGATATTTAAAAAAAAGGTCCTTTTCAGGGCCGACGTTTATAGTTCAACAAGACGCCTACACTACAACTTTCGACAACAAACTGAATGAAAAAGCGTGGGTGGCTCGAGTGCAGGGGTAAATGTACACACAAACAACATGCTGGGTACTCAATTTCCAAATCAGTTCTCACATTTCGAGTCAAAATTTACTCAAAGTTTTCATTTGAATTCTGATTCCAGAAGTACTGTATATATCTTTTCTGAAAAACAGCAAAAAATTTAGATTTGAAAATTATTTTTTTGGAATATCATATATTGTAAACAATCCCCTTCTGCATCATTAAAAAATAATTTTTATTTACTTTAATCAAACATTTATCATCATGTCATTGCCTATAAAATGTCATAATAATTGCGCTAGTCTTACAAATTCATCAAACGTTAGTCGAGAACAGCTCTGAATAAGCAAAACGAGAACAGTTCCGGCAGCAGTTTAGCGAGACCTGTTCCAGGAGCAGTCCAGCGAGATCAGCTCCGCAAACAGTTAGTTCATCGAGAACAGCTCCGAGTACGGAGAGCAGAGTCAGAACAGTTTGAGAGTAGGAAGCAATTACTGAACAAGTACTTGTCTCACAGCAGTTTATGGATAGAGAACAGAGGTGAATAAATCAACAGGAAACAGAGTGAGTCAAGAACTGTTGGATAAACAGTTGTGTTTCAAAATTAGCATAATTTAAAAATACGAAAGTTTTTAGCTAACTTAAAAAATTTGAGAAACAGAAACTACTTTCTTTACAAAATTCCCATTTTAATCGTAATTATAAAACAGAAGTAGAAAAAAATTGGGATGTTTATTTTCACAAAAAGAACAGATAACAGGTTTTTGTGAAAAGTGGGAAAAGGCTGTTCCCGTTCTGTTTGAAGAACAGGTGAAAAAGTGAACAGATTGTTCTTTTTCCCCATCCCTAATAATAGCGAAATCGTAGAAAATAATAAAATTGATTTATATATACGATTCTCAATTTTATTCGGATAATATTAAATTAAAAGACGAGCAGAGTAATTGTAATCGTTAGAAAGTTAATTTAAACAAAATAAATACAGTTGCATATTAATCGACGATTAATCTATCACAAAGACACAATTCGCGATGAACCAGTTGCACAATTAGTTTTGCAGCCCGAAAGATTGAATAAAGTTTTAAGATTAGCTTCATGAGTCAGTTTTGGAGGGCCATATGGAGGTGAAGAAAACAAAATAAAGGATAAAATATAATTTTTATTGGTAAGGAGTGAATAAAAATATTACAGAACATGTATCCATCCAGCAGAGGACACAAATACATTCTCTGTTTGATGGACCAGCACACCCGTTGGCCTGAAGCAGTACCTCTTAGGTCACTTTCAGCCAAGGCGGCATGCGACACTTTGCTACAGATATTTTCGAGAACTGGTGTACCCAAAATTGTCGTGATCAGGGAACAAACTTTAATATCTTATTTTAATTATCTTCAAGAAATGAAGGTTAAAATAGAGAAGGCTGCCGAACGAGCATCTTTGACTGCTGCTCACAAACGAAAAACTTATAGGGATTATTTTAACAAAAGATCATCTGTGCGAGATTTTACAACAGGAGAGCAAGGTGTCCTTTTGTTCACTGATTCAAACATCAAGATTTACGCCAGATGGACTGGTCCTGAGGAAATCATACAGCACTTCCCTCCTTATACCTACAATGCCTACAACTATTAACTCCATTGCCAGATATCAGATTTTATAGAGTTTTTATATGTCAACCACTCAAGTGAAGTACAAAGTGATTAGGAGACAACGATAATTAATTAATTTTTAATAGAAAAGGAAATTTACTGTTAGAGAAATATGTTATATGTCATAATATGCTTTTAATAGCACTAATAATTTTTATTACGCATGAATACATAGTGGTTTTTACTTTTGATCACGTTTTAGGAGTTTCGACCCAACGTGCAACGGTAAACACTCGATTGTAATTCAGAATTTTCTGTCCTAAATTGGGAATTGTTCTCCCTCAACTTTGTAGATTTGTGACAATGATTTCTACGTTACAATGTGAACATTTCATAAAAATAATATTGCCTACCATTCTACGACCCGTGGGTAATAAATTTTTGGAATTAGCATCAACAGGTGGTGGATAAAATAACAGGAACACCTGTGAAAGAACGCAAAATTTTTATTAGTAGGAAGTTGGGCCACCCTTGATCTTAATTACAGCTTGCATCCGACGTGGAATCGACAAATA
This sequence comes from Metellina segmentata, assembly GCA_947359465.1. Lineage (NCBI taxonomy): Eukaryota > Metazoa > Arthropoda > Arachnida > Araneae > Tetragnathidae > Metellina > Metellina segmentata. The sequence goes on along the minus strand of OX375880.1, from coordinate 37,976,025 downwards.
AAGGTGTTGCACAGTGTTCAAGGGAATTCGCACCCATTCCTTGTGTAAAGTGGTCTCGAGTTCAGATATTGTGCGTGAAAGTGGACACCGAGCACAGACGTTGTTCTCTAAAAATATCCACCAAAGTTCAATGATGTTGAGATTAGGTGGGGGGACTGAGGACACCACGTGAGATGTTGCTCTTCATCATCATGGTCAACAAACCATGTTTGAACAAAACGAGACGTGTGAACAGAGGCGTTGTCCCCTTGGAACACCTTTGCGAATTCTATTTGCGACTCGTCTTTTCGTCTTGCTTAAATTGTACTCTTGGTTAGTACATTATTTCATTTGATGCTTTAGTTCTATTTTGAAAGAAGATTATTTCATTTGCACAGAAGTGTTTGCAAGAATTTGAACTGTCTTTTCTCGAAATCTTGCTAAAATTATTACCACTTTTGATGTGTTGCCTTTATAATGATGACAATTTTTTTAATTATAGCTTTTGTCAATTGAGGAAACGGTTACAGGGAGCAGTTTTCATGTTTTTGATTTCATATGCTTGGCATTTTGTCAAATTTTCTTGTTTTGCTCAGGTTGCAAACGGTTAACTTCTTTACAAGATACACTAAATCTGATGTTCGTGCTGCCATCTGTAATCTTAAACCAAAATTAATTTTTCTATGGCGTCTAAAATTTGTTCAGATATTCAATAGAGCGTAGTTGACACTCGGTCGATGAACCTACTGTGCTAAAAAAAATGCACTAATTTTCGTTGGATTGGATAACTCTTTCTTAAATGCTGTTATTTGTAAATAAGAAACCAAACGCAATATCAAAAAACAACATTACCTATTTTTCAAATTATCCAGTACAAGCACAATGTTTTTCACAAACGATAGGATCCATAAAATGTTGTTCATCTCAGTGACTAGTTGAAACCACCAAAGACAGTTAGACATCGGGATGTTTGGTCATCAGTTAGAGCAAGGGACCACTTGTTACCTTCTATGTTCTTAAGTGCAACCTTTAAACTGCACCAAAATTTTACAGAACAAATCCTTTTATTTTTATTAATATATTTTTGTTCGTCACTTAAATTTATATTTTTTTTTAGGATGAAACAACTCAAAATACTAAAGAATAAAATATCTTTCAACTTTATTATCCTTCCGGATTCACCGGCACAATCAATAAGATATACGAGCTAAATTGACATCTACTATGGCCATAATTTAGTTCTCATACGACTAAACTGTCTGATTTCAGAATGCAAGGTTTACGGACTGAAAATAATGACTCATCACACTCAAATTAGAATTTCTGCCTCAAGTAGTTGGTTACCAAGGCATCTGATAAGCTGAATGGAATTCATTGAGCTCTCAGCGGATGACATTTTAATCATTGTTTAATGTTAAGACATATCACATTGAAATGTGAAAAATGCAATGGAATACCTACGACTTCAATAACGTGTCCGAAAAATTCTTTCTTGCTTTTCAACCACTTATTCCATATATGCAAAGGTTCATCGTGTGAATTTTGCTTTTATAGAATAAGAAAATTTGATGCAAATTTCTATATAATCAATCGAATTGCGATGTTGGATGCAGCCGCCATCTTTATTTGGCGATAAAAATTACTTGGCGACAAACACTTCTCGGGTGACGCCGCATAGCTATATATCTCTACTTTTACAAAAGAAAGTGTTTGTTGGTTTGTTTGTTTTATGTACGCAAAGTCCTGACGAATCTGTGGCACTTACAGCAATGGAATTTGGCACACAGGTAGTCGAATGCAAGAGCATAGGAGATCACAGGTTCTAAATTTTATTTTTTTCGTTTCCGTATTCATTTTGCGTGGAGGAAGGATTTTTCAGCAGACGATAAAAAACAAATAAACTTTTAACTGGAGTTATTTAGTTCTTTTTCCATCTCCTAGACCGTTAAAGGCAGATAAAAAATTTCAACCGATTTGAAATTTGTGGAAATGTTTACATTAGATCGTTACCTAAAAATATGATTTTCTTTAAATAAATAAAATATTTAAATTGAATATCTTTATATTTTCACTGGAGAATGTGACGTCACGCCAACATTCGCGTTCCAAAAATAAACAGATTACATTTCCTGCACTCTTTGATTTCAGAGAAGGAAAACAAAAAAGAAACATTTTGGCTGGCATTGTTTAGTTCTAATTTTGTAAAATCGGGACCGTTAAAGATCGATTAAAAATTTCCACGGATTTGAAAACTGCGGAAAATTTGACACCAGATAGATACCTTACCAGATAGATATCGGAAGATATTGTGACGTTACGCCGAATTTACATTTGGTTTGCGAAGCAAACCAACACCACGGGTAACTCCTTTAAGGCTGTTATCCAATTTGCGAAGCAAACCATTGTTCATAATATTCATAATGTGGTTTGCGAAGCAAACCAAATTGGAACTCGCAGGGAATTCATTCTAATAAACTACGAATTTCCATTCGGTATACAAAGCATACTAACATCACGGGTAACGCCATGATGGCTGTTATACAATAGGCTACGAATTTCCATTTGGTTTGCGAAGCAAACCAAATGGGAATTCGTAGCAATCGCCGGGGGTAAGCGAGCGGTGGTCACACCTGACCCCACGAAAAAAACTGTTACGGACAACGCCGTGCTGGTCATGCAGTGGCTAGTTCTGCGATAAAATCCATCTAAGTTTAAAAACATGGCAAACAAAGCTCGGGCAATCTTTCTAATTTAGATTAGTATTAAGTTTTTCTCTTGTGAGTTTAAAAATTCTTCCATTATTTTATTCGTTCAATGGCGAACATTTATGAGAAAGATTTTCAGTGTAAACAAACAAAGCAGGCGGTAAATGGAGAGAACAATCTTTTTCAGGCCAACTAAATCAGGAGATGGCAATGTTCATGTATTGGAACGTGTTTCATGTACGTATTCCAAACATCACGTCTAGAGGCTTGGTTTTTCGAAAACCATTTCATAACGTCACTAATGGAAATCAATCACTAATTGATATTGGATAGTTAATTAATTAAAATTATCTTATTCACTTAAACACCAATCATTGCAAAATGGTGATGAGCTATATTTTAAGTCAATCCCAATATGTTTCATGCGAGAGCATTTGGATGACAAGAAGTAAAACCCCCATTAGTAGAAATCATGTAGAAATGATAAAATCACATATATAAATGTAAAAATATGTGGCAATTTCGGTTTTGTTGATTCGATTTTCTGTACTCGTATCACCAAACGCCTCGTGTTTCGTTCTACTGTCAGTCATGTTTTACTTTAGTAGAGACCAGGTAACTATTCATCACTTAGCAAGTGATGCCTCCTCTACATAAGAATAAGAGCTCAGCATGGTCCATTGAGACAAAAGAGAAAATCTTAAAAAGAAATAAAGAAAATCTTTTATTAACTAAGATTGCCAAACTGTTTAATATTTCTAAAAGCACTCTCTTTACCATAGTATTTACCATAGTTCATATACTTACCATAGTATAACGAACAGAAACAACTTAGAGAAAGCTTTAGGTGTACTGCTAAACAGGATGTGGAGAATTGAAGAGAAATTCCTGTAATGCAGTTTCTAGAAAAGACACTGTTAGACAGACTTAAGAAAATGCCCTCGAAACACATCCATTGTAACAATAAATAAATTTATTTTTTAATCTTGAGTGTTTTTAAAATTTTTACTACACTAGGGGGCTCCGCACCTGCTCTCTCGTCGACCCCCGATGATTGCTACGCAATCATATTAAGTTCGCTTCGCGAACAAAACTTTTCAAAAATGAGGAGGAGGGGATTGCTTCACAATCCAATCCCCATTTGGATCGCTGCTGGATTGATTCCGGACCTCTAGTGCGACTTTAATTAAAGGTTCCCTTCCCATACCATTGCAATATTTATCGCATGCGCCCGAGTAACGGAAAATTACCTACTTTTTTTGCGAGATTAGCGGATCCTTATATAAGCCGAACCCAGTACTTTAGCTTTAGAAAACGTTCCAAAAATTATCGACTTATACACGGAAATGTACGGTAAATAAAAACAAAATGTTTTTTAAAATGTCAAGAACAAAACATCTCATTTCCACATAAAAAAGGAAATTCTTAAATAAATAACAATTGTTAAAATTTAGAGGAAATCTCATCATAATTTTAAATGTTTTAGCTGATCCGTGTTGTAATAGTACTTTTTAAAATTTTAATATTCGACTGTTGCTATGGAAACGGCGACCGAATTGGCCGGTTCTTCTGAAAACATTGTAAACTTTCTAGCGCGTACTCTCAAAATTTATGAATGAACTAGCAGAAATACCCGGCTTTGCTCGGGTTGAATTAATAATATGTTGATTGAAAAGTCTTACAATTATTTTTCATAAAAGAATGTTAGCAACATTTAAGTGTATGGTGAAAAACATTTATTAACAATTTAACTTCTCCGTCGCTTCTACAGTTTACTTCGAACGCAAATATGCATATATGTTGTATCCAACCATATAATCCATTTCATATTCTTCACACTTCTGCTGAAATTGATTTTAAGTTTTCGAGTTCCCGTGCATTCAATTTCAGTAAAAATAACGAATTTTCGGTGGATTGTCTTGCACTTAGTTTACCTATGAATATGTTTTCATTGTGCCATTCTTTCATCTAGTAAGCGATAATTTCGAATTTCATTATCAATATGAGAAGATAGTAAATTAAATTTTTACAGCATTCGTTACTAATTTAATTTGAAGCAAATGCACTTTTCCAGAAAATTCCATTCAGTGACATGTGGAATAACAGAGATTTTGTTTGAAATACATGTCATCAGAGTAGACAAATTAAACCCAATCGATAACAATGTTTTAATAAACAGAAGGTTGATTTTACAGCGCTTTTACAAAAAGAAAATCACTTTCAACGAACGATTCACATGCATCTAAGTTGGGTAATAAATTGTTCAATACATTGTTGTTCAAAACTAAGTTGTTCAATAAATAGAGCAATCAACTTCGACTTTCTGTCTCTTAAGACATAAAATTTCAATTTTTCAAAATTAATTAGTGTGGTATTATTCCAAGATCAACTAAGTCTTGTTAAAAATTCCCGTTTCTCCAACACACATACAGTTTTAAATTGAACCCTTATGGTACTTTTTAAGATCATAAATTTGGTTCCTATACTCTGTTTCACCTTAACTTGTCAGTATTGGGAAAGGCAGAAATGATGTTCATCCGCATGAAAAATAATTCCAACTTGATTTGGAATTTAAAATAAAGAAAATGCATATAAACGTGTAAAAATTGTCCTACAATGAAGGAGTGATTTTTGAACCTTTATAATCGGTTATTTATTTGTAAAAAGCATTTTTTTTTGACCGAAGCGAATGAATATATCCGAAACGGAATTCTAAACCGGTTTCCATGGTAACATTTCTGGCGAGCTAAATACGCTTTCCGGCCAAGTCTGCGCCATTTCGCTCTGCGTCTTTGCTAGCGTGTGTATTTACGTTCATATCTCTCTTGTGCTATTTTATTGGAGTGTGTTTGATACTCTGAACATGGCTGAAAAAGGAACGTCACCATCCAAGCTGTATACGCCATCAAAGCAAGGAAAATCAATTGGTAGTGGAGCTCGCAGGAACATATTGAATGTTTATTCTAGACTTCGAGAAGAAAACCATAGTGATTCCATTAACCAAATCGTCGGAAAGGTGTCTCAACTAACTGGTGTTTCCAAAAGAACTGTTTTTCGTTTGAAAAAAGAAAAGAAGACGACAAGTCCTTTGAGTACTCCAGGAAAAAAACGACCTTATGCCGTTGGAAAAAGAACAAGAATGATGAAATATGACAACTTTACTTTATCGTGCATCCGACGAAAAATTCATGATTGTTTTCGTCGAAATGAAATTCCTACATTGGACAAAGTTCTAAATGAAATTAACAACGATAAGGATATTTTTTTGACAGACATTAGCCGAAGTACACTGTACAGGATACTGAAAGATTTGGGATTTTCCTTTGAAAAGCGAAAAAGGCAGGCTATGCTTTTAGAAAGACACGACATAATTTTATGGCGAAGAAATTATTTACGAAAAATTAGAGAACTGAAGAATGAAAATGCTTCAATCTATTATTTAGATGAAACATGGGTGAATGAAGGACACTCACAAAGTCGAGTATGGCAAGACAAAAACATCAAAAGCACCAATGAAGCTTCCTCTTCAAGTTTGACAACAGGCTTGGCTGCACCAAAAGGAAAAGGAAGAAGACTCATCATTACCCATATCGGAAGTGATGAAGGATTTGTACCTGATGCGGCTGACATTTTTGTAGGAAAAAAATCCGGTGACTACCACGAAGAAATGGATGGTAACCATTTTGAGAAGTGGTTTGAAGATATCATGCCTAAATTGAAACGAAACAGCTTTGTAGTGATGGACAATGCCCCCTATCACTCGGTGAAGAAAGAAAAAATTCCGACGACATCTTGGAAAAAAAGTGCAATTCAAGAATGGCTATCGTTGAAAAACATTACGTGGAACCAGGACATGATCAAGATTGAACTGTTGAAAAAAGTTAGCGAAATCAAACATATGTTTGATAAATACAGAGTTGAAGAAATTGCCGAAAAATTTGGACATAAGGTTTTGAGACTTCCCCCGTATCACTGTGAGCTTAATCCCATTGAAATGATATGGAGTCAAGTAAAAGGACACGTTGCCAGGGAAAACAAGACTTTTAAACTGAACGATGTGAAGGATTTAGTCATCCAAGGGATTGAAAAGGTCTCTGTACAAAATTGGAAAAACTGCATAAACCATGTTACTGAAAAAGAGAAATACATGTGGGAAGTAGATGGACTTGTGGATGATATTTGGGAAAGTAAGAACTTGGTAATTTCTTTTAATAGTGAGTCTGATAGCGATTCGGAAATGTTAAGTGATGATGATGTGTAAATTCATGTGATGAATAAGTATATTATAATGTAAATAGATTTGTTATGATGTTTGCTATGTTTTACATATATTGATGATGCATAAATGCATGTGATGAATAAGTAAAACGTAAATATAGTTTTCTCATTGTAACTACTATTCATGAAAGAGATTGGTTTCTTCTGTACACTTTCTTGTAAACTATTTTAAATTATTCATAAAATTAATAATTTACTACTAATCAACCCGACACCGTTCCGCGAGTTTCAGAATATGTTTCACACATATAAGGTTTATTTTTTTTAACTCTAATTTTTAAAATGGTTTCATTTTTTTTATTATTGTATGTGTATTCACTATATTTGTATTTTTTATATTCTATTTATTTATTGTGAATGTATTTTATATCCTCTATGTTATATGTATTTTTATTTGTTATTTACTTTCTTTAATATCAGAATAAATTTGATTTAATTTGGAGACTATATTTTGCTGTTAAGAAAAACACATATTTTAGCAGACGACGCACTCTCCCCTACCTTGTCCAACCAAATGTAAGACCAAAGGAGTAATTAAATTGGATTAATTTCCTTTAATAAAATTATTAAAATTGAAAAAAGAAGTATTAATCAAGGTGTTTAGCTTTCAGGTAAGTAAATTCAAAAAATGAATTTTATGGTTCATCACATCTTTAAATAGACTGTTTTTTTAAACAACATTTATTGTAAAAAAATTTTAAATATATATATTTTTAAATAACTAAAAATAATACTCATTTAGAAAAATCAAAACGCATTTATATTAACATAGAGTAGCTTTTTGTTTAATTAACAAATGTAATGCAAGAGCCATTAGAAATTAAAGATCTGTGAAACGTATAGAATTTCCACGTGCATTTTATCTCTCCTTGCCAAAAAGGGCGAATTTCCTCGCTTATAGCTGACTTCTTCTGACATTGTAACCCTAGTTTCTACGACAACGGCTGCGATGCGGTCAACGTAGCCTTTACTCTACTGCCAAGTTAGGGTGAAACAGACTATAAATGGAAAGCACGTATCTATTTAGAATGATAGATGTAGTTACTTGACTATTGCGTAAGCTTTCAATAACACCCATGAAACACGAAAAAGAAATGAAATTTAGTTTATTTAATCGTCTTTCAATGAAAAGCTATATCAAAATTTTTAAATATATTTTGAACTACAAAGTATGACTACCAGTTTTAAATTAACGTAACCCATCTTATTTTAAAGTTATATATGAAATTTTTCATGTCATTTAAAAATAATAAATGCACACTTAAAAATATTTTGATTTGTAAATTTTATTTATTTTTTTTTACCTACACACTATTACGTATTCAACCAAAGATTTAAAGAAAGTTGGTGGAAATATACATATGCCACCATGAAATTACCCATGTCTAGTGATACTTTGCAGGAAATAAATAAATAAAATCCAACTCTTAAATAATATTTCTGGAATAGGTAATATACCGGAACACATAAGCAAACAGAAACAAAATTCCAATACTTAAAAAATGCAGAATCCTGAAGAAAAAAAAAGTACAGCTACACTCTACGTTTATGACTGATGGCAACGGCCTTGGCGATTTTGTTTGGCGCACTTCTAAAGTCGCCAAGGAAAGAATTATTTCTTAACTCTTTTCCTGTCACAATTTTTTTTTTACAACACACTTTTTAAGCACATTTTAGAACGTTTTAAAAAGTATATTTTAAAAAAATTTCACAAAAAGTAGTAAGCTTAATCACATATCAAAACACATTTGTGAACCAGCAGAGAAACTAAGCTACGAATGGTAAGAATACCCTGAAACTTATCAATTACACTAATACAGTGAGCATGTTGAAAAAGAAAAAGATTTACAAAAGAAAAAAAGAAAGAAAGAATACCTGATAACGTCAGAATTCTCTCGTAAAATAATAATGAAAACGAAAATGGTCAAAAAAACAAAACTCTTAATCCGGTCGTGAAAACTATTATAACAAAATAAAAATTCCACAACTGTCAAAATACAAATAAATGGACCAATGGTATCACAGAAAACGATTTAAAAGGACCAATGCAATAAAAGGATATTTTAAAAACAAAATAACCAATGGGAGGAAAGAAAAAATTTCAAACGAATCAATGAAATCAAACGATTTTAACGGATTTTGGAAGAACTTTCTAGATTATTCAAAATGAAAATTGAAAGTTTCCGTTTGCCGAGGTTGCCGTGAAAACCACAACAACAGCAACGAAAGATTTGTTGCCTTAATTTATCGTAACTCGCTACTAGAAGTTCACCAAAAAAATCGCCAAGCCGTTGCCATCACTCATAAACGTAGAGTGTAGCTGTACCAAAAAAAAATTTCTAGTATGTTGAAGTCTGACTTCCTAAATATATTCTGAAGTAAAACAATTAGACAAAAAATTTGAACAAAATTGATAGACAATGATTTATAAGCAAAAAGAACACATATTGGTGGAGTGGTTGTTCACGGTAATCGCCTTCTTACCGTGAACGACCACTCCACCCACATATTTATAATACTTTGGAATCCCCAAATGTGACCGCAACCATCTCGTTTTCAACTCAAATACCCAAAAAAGCAATTATAAATCAAATTAAAAAATGAAACATTAATTCTGTGGTTGCCAGATACAGAGTAGCAAAATTACGCTTTTATGATCAATGAGTTGATCGTTTGGGCTTTTCGTGCTCCATTATAAAATTTAAGTAAATATAAAATTAAATGTTCTAAATATTCTTTCTTCATCAATCAAATATTTATAAATATTATTTTCATCAGGGAAAGAAGTAAAAATTCAGTTCAAACATGAATATTATAATTTAATTTATTTTAAGGAAATTGTTTTTCGATCAACACTGGTAAAGCAATCTGAGATGCGTACAGCAATCGTTTTATACTCAATGTTATTTCTATGGCGATTTCAAATTGCTTTTGGCTTAGGCCTTAGGTCAATTTTAGGCCTCTTAGGATTCGAATTTTTCAAAATCCTTTCTTAGTGCACCCCTATGGTATAAGACGAATCACCCTGCAAAATTTCAGCTTCCTAGGACATGTAGTTCTTAAGATACAGTGATGAGTCAGTGAGTGAGTGGTATTTGAATTTTATGTATATAGATTTATTTATTTAAAAAATATAACTGTGTTTATCGTATCCGCTTGCTCCAAATTCATTAGCTCGATGAACCACAAGACTCGCTACCACGTGACTCGTTATCTGCCAATCACAAAACGAATAAAACTGAAAAAGACCGACACATTTTTTTAATCTTAATATATATAAAATACGCGTCACGTTGTTTGTCCGATTAACTTAACCGATTTCAATCAAATTTGCGCACCGTGTGCAGTTTGATCTAACTTAAAAGATAGGATAGCCTTCATCTCAATTTATAGCCGCGATATTATTTTATTGCAAATTATTGCGGTATCTGTTGACTGGATTGAGTAAGTATTCTAACAGATGGCGCTGTGTTGAAAGTACCAACGTTTCACATAAGCTACAATTTAATGGCATAACCACCACGTGTTGCTGAGTCTAAAGTATAAGTTAAATTTATTTCGTAGTAAACGCAATACAGTGATTAGCATAGCCTGCCACGTGTTATTTAGACTGAATTATAAACTGAATTCATATCTATATATATAATTCTCTTACGTGGCTCACAAAAAAGACGTTATTTGTAATCGCGTTTTGGCAATACTGTACGATTATTTGTTTATCGCGAAGTCTCGCGCTTCGATTGAATTTATAGCGTTATCGGATGAAATTTTATTGAAAAAAAAAAGGAAATTTTAATGAGCTGTTGCAGTTAGTTTATAATAGAAATCAAAGAAAGCGGAGGATCTTTTCCGGGCCATTTAAAAAAAGGTCCTTTTCAGGGCCAACAATTATAGTTCAACAAGACGCTTGCACTAAAACTTTCGGCAACAAACTCAATGTAAAAGTGTGGGTCGTTTGAGTGCTGGGAAAATGTACACACAAACAACATGCTGGGTATTCAATTTCCAAAGAAACGCTCACATTTCGAGTCAAAATTTGCACAAAGTTTTCATTTGAATTCCGATTTTAGAGATACTGTATATATTTTTTCTGTAATACAGCAAATTTAGATTTGAAAAACATTTTTTTGGTAACGTATTTTGTAAACAATCCCTTCTGCTAGGACACATGTCTTCATTGAGGCGAGCGAAGCGAGCATATGTTCGCGCAGCGAACCAATGAGGATTGCGAAGCAATCCTCCGGGGGTTGGCGAGCGTTAGCGAGCAGGGGGCAGGCCCCCTAGTTATAGTAAAAGTAATACAGTGGAATTCTTCTTGCTTTTTAATTATTAGTGCTTCATTATTCAACAATCTTTAATTAAAATATATACATGTAAGTATTATCACATAGTCATATTATTATATATTTGCTATACATCAAATCACACTGTATGATATGTGTATTTTGATGATTATGAGGTACTTAAGGCTCCAGTATCAAAAGTTAATTAATATATATATGAAAAAGTGGTACAAAGCTTCTCACACTTTTTCAATAATTGCACAGATATGTTTTTTTTTTCATTATTTTTATTCAACCTCTATTAAAAATTATTTTGCACTCCTCATTTCAATGTGTCATAATAGCACGTTTTTCAGTGGTTTGCTCTACTTTCGCGGATGAGATTAATGCATGTTTAAAACGATCATTCTTATGGCGAAGTGTTGAAATACTTCGATTGACCATAAATATGCGCGTACAATTGCAAAATGATCCATCAGCACAAATATTTTCTGAACAATTGCTAGATATTGGGAACGGTAAAATAGAACTGCAACCAAATACGCAATGCATTAAACTACCAGACAATTTCTGCACTGTTCTTCAGGGAAAAAACGAATTGATTCAGAGTATTTTTCCGGATATACAGAGTAATTACTTGAATCATAACTGGCTCAGTGATCGGGCTATTTTGGCAGCCAAAAATGTTGATGTTGACGAAATTAACTTCCAGATACAACAGTTGTTACCAGGCGATCTGATGTCTTTTAAATCAATCGACACTGTTGTTGATGAAAATGATAGTGTAAATTTTTCAATTGAATTTTTAAATTCCCTAGATATACCTGGAATGCCACCACATAATCTTCGATTAAAGATTGATTCACCTATTATTCTCCTGCGTAATTTGAATCCACCTCGATTATGCAATGGTACGCGTTTGGTCATCAAAAGAAATATTCTTGAAGCTACCATTTTAACTGGAAAGTTTAAAGGAGAAGTGGTCCTGTTGCCACGTATTCCGATGATAACATCAGAATCTACGATACCCTTCAAAAGGTTACAGTTTCCAATTCGTTTAGCTTTTGCCATGTCTATAAACAAGTCTCAAGGCCAAACAATGGCCATTTGTGGTTTAGATTTGGAAAATCCTTGTTTTTCTCATGGGCAACTATATGTTGCATGTTCACGTGTAGGAAAACCGTCAAATATATTTGTGTTAGCTAAAGACAGGTTAACCAAAAATATTGTGCACCGATTAGTGTTAAATTAAATTAAAATTAAAAGTATTTATAATTCAAAATAATAAACATTATTGTCAAAAATTTAAAACTATCTGCCCTACCTACCTCATTAATAAGTTTAAGTGTTACGTGTTATTTACTAACAACTTTGTAATGTACTCATTTGTTACAGACTTGAATACAAAAAATAAAAAAATTTAAATTTATTTCTTTTGTATTGATTTTTGCTCAATATCAACGGTAGTAGAAAATCAATCATGGAGGTCGCCATGTATTTTGACAAATGGCATCTGAGTAAAAAAGCATGGTGGTCCCCATGACTGGTGTTCTCCTACCGTTTCCCTTGAATAGAGTTTACTACTATGTAATATAATAAAAACCGTAGCCACAGCAACGCGTGGCCGGGTCTGCTAGTAATAGATAGATTATTGTTTATACTGTATTGACTATACTATTATTCATAAGTACAGATTACCGATTTGACGATCTTAGTTGTAATTTGTTGGTAAACAGTAAACAGAAAAATATAGGTCGTGAACTCTGTTCGAGAAAAGAAATTGGTCAAAAGGTGTAACCGGTTGCCTGTCGGTCGAATGAAAGATACTTTCTACCACTCCTTTGAAGTGGATTTAATTGATACTTTAGGAAGCACTTTTCAAGAGACAGTAAAATTCCCATTAAACTAGATTTATATTTTGACTTACTTTTGTGTTTATCCCTTCTATATCAATAGATCATTCAATATATAGCCGGTGTTTATAATAAATATTTAAAATTACTTTATATCCCAGATCTTACTTTCACAATCTGATAATATTAAGTATTCAATATCAATAGAATCTGAATAATCTCTTCAGTGAATAATTGATTTGTTTTCGATAAAACAGCAATAGAGAACAATGAAACTTAGAAGAATTAGTTTGTCTAAATTTGAATTTAGAAATAGCATTTGTAATCGTTAATATAAAACTATCACAACAAATATAATTAGTTTCGTTATTTTTTATACAATAATTAATTTTATGAAATTGTTCTGTATACGTACGTTATCGATAAAATTCAGAAGAGAAGTTTACATACTGGAATCTTCCACATCATCTCTTCATAGCATGAAACGCTTTAATACCGAGACCTTCACTTTAAATTATTTTTTTCAGAGAAATCCGGAAATCTATCTAAATTATAAATATTAACAAATTCTTTTTTCTTATTAGTTTCTCGGCATATTTTCTGCCTCTTCCCCCAAATATTATTCGTAAACAATCCTATTATCTACTGAATTAGACATTCTAACATATCGAAAGAGTGCCATATACTACTTTAAGACAAAAGACTCAAGAAAAATTGTCCATTACCTACCCCCCTCCGAATTAGCCAACGAATTTACAGTCATTATATAAATGCTCTTACGCATGAAAGTTCTACAATGAAGTTTCGATATCTCTTTCGCCCTTCATAAAACAACAATTTAAGTTTTTTAACTTCGTAAAACAATAATAACCTTGTCCCAAAATCTTTGAATATGAATGATCAAACACATTAGCATTGCCTTGAATTAAAAGACATGCTTTAACATTACTCATCATCCGTTGTTTGTCTTCTCCCTTCTGAAGACTTTATTTGTTTTTTATTCCAGACTACAATTGAAAGGATATCATGACTAGTCATCACTTCCATTTGTCTCCTCCCTAAGAACTTCGCCACGTTTTTAGACTTAGTGACAAAATTATTCTCTAGACTGTGTATCATGACCCTGTATCATGACACCGCGATCCTAGAAAATGTTGAAAGTTGTTTTTGAACTATGAAATTTAAAACTCTTCATTGTTTTTGTAATACTAAAGCTGTGCAATGAATGTTCAAAGGAACAGAGAAAAAAATATTATACTTTTGAGTAATAAGTATTTGGGTACATTTTGGTATTTCATGGAGGTTCCTTCATCTCTCACAGCCTAGTTCTGGAGATCGTCATCTAGCCGTGTATAAGTTCCTTCTGTACTTATTCCAGCTAAAAGGGGACGTTAGTATAAAAATTATATTTCGTCTCCATGAAGTGGAATCGTGGTGAAAGTGTCCGTTACACCACAAAGCCCAACTAATCAAGCAATTACCTTGGTGAGAGTCCCTTGTGTCATGAAACCCAACAAACCAAGAAACCAACCTGATAAAAGAGTCCCTTGTGCAGTGAAATGCAACACTAATCGAGCAATCACTCTGGTGAAAGAGTCCCTTGTGCAATGAAACCCAACTAACCAAGAAATCAACCTGATAAAAGAGCCACTTGTGCAATGAAACTAAACTAACCACGAAACCAACCTGATAAAAGAGTCTCTTGTGCAATGAAACCCAACTAACCAAGAAAGCAACCTGATAAAAGAGTTCCTTTTGCAATAAAACCCAACTAACCAAGAAACTAACCTGATAAAAGAGTATATTGTGCAATGAAACTCAACTAACCAAGAAACCAACCTGATAAAAGAGTATCTTGTGCAGTGAAATCCAACACTAACCAAACAATCAACATAGTGAACGAGTAATTTTGAACATCCAAGTAAAGGGAAACATACACAAGAAAGTTTTACTAGCACAGAAAACAGAAATACGCAGAGGAAGGAATCGAACCTGTCTGTTTGTGGCCCACAACTCGCAGGTTACTAGGGCTCCTAGTCACTGCATACTACCCATTTAGTCACTGCGATCCCCTTTCACCCTCCAAGTGATTTCGATGAGATACCTCGTTCATCAAGATCTTATTATTTTGCTAATGACGAGATATCTCGTCATCAAGACATCGGCAATTTTTTATGATGACGAGATTACGATCTGGTCATTTTTTTCCTAATGCCGAGATATCTCGTCCATCAAGATCTGGTCAGTTTTTCTTTTTACAAGAAATCTCGCCCATCAAGATCTAATCAGTTTTTTTATCAACTTACAAGACATCGGAAGGTTCTGGGTCAGTATCCGGGCATGGATATCTGTAAGCGCTGGTGCACCTTAAATCTGTCGTGGCCGAAAGTCATCGAGTTGGGTTGGTGTGGATGTTGGGAGAGTGGGGTACCAGCTCAGGTGTTGTCTCGTCATTCGACCGTGGTTCAAAATTACGTGGTGCTGTCTTCTGATCTTTCCCTAAGGGAATCAATCCCGGACCGTAGTCAATATCAGGTTGAGTTGCTCTAGTACGACGTTATTTAAAAACTACCGAATTAATATCAAGATCTGGTCAGTTATGCTAATGACAAAATAACTCGTAGAGACCACCAACCTTCAGGAAGGTTAGCACATCTCTGGAAAATTAAATCATGCTGAATTCACTCACTGAAAATAAAACAACGAACTTGAGATGAGTCGAATTGGAGACTGGGGTGCCAGCTCAGGTGTTGTCTCGTCATCTGATCGTGGTTCAAAATTACGTGGTGATGTCTTCTGATCTTTCTCTAAGCGGAAGATCAAGCTCTTGTCAGTTATGCTATTGACACTCGTCTTAAGCATGTATGAAGATAAATCGTCAAGCCACCAACCTCCAGGAAGGTTAGCACATCTCTGGAACATGAAAACACGCTGAATTCACACACTTAAAATAAAACAACGAACTTGAAATGAGCCGAATTGATACTCTATATAACCATGTCCTTAATAAACAGTCACTTTCGGGATAAGGTGTATTTAACCTATTAATCATATTCACAGATGGCAAAACATTACATTCCACAATGCAATTGCTTTCTGCACTTCTTTTTCTATGGTGATACCACTCACGTATTGGGGTCAATACGCATATCACGACGTCCTCGGGCTTATTCACATGTCTGCGCTAAAACCGAGAGTTTTCGCCCACTGTTCCACTTAAGGCAAATAGCCATTATTCTCAACAGTTTACCAAATGACCCTTCTTCTCCGGCCGATCTAGTCGGAGTTTTCTAATGAGGTGATTTCGGCAATCAATCTCGCTGTGAGGGATTAGGCACGTCCATTGCAAGTCGCGCAACCCACTCGACAACTTTCCTCCGTCTGCCCTCCTCGTCCGAAGTGGTCACAGAACACGCGTCTCCTGGAAAGAAAGATGTGCAAAAAGACTAGAAGGAGCCGGGATCCAGCTTTGGATATACATGGCATTTGGGACAAGGTAAGACTTTTGTTGTTGAGAATTAGTATTTATGGTCCCATCGCTGATAGAATACCGTTTGTGTGTGTTGACAAACACATTAACGGAGTGAAGCGCTGGGTAGTTTGTTTGTTGGTAGTTAATTAATGTCGCACTGGAGCGACACAGCGGGCTATTGGTGATGATCCGGTATCTATCCAGTAGGGAAAGATCCGAGGATACTGTCAGAGCGGCCCGAGCGATGTCTACTTTGCAAGACAATATGTGTAGTTGTGGCTAGGGCTGGACGATATAGAAATTTCTTAAATCGATTTATCATCCATCTAATATCGCGATTTAGTGATAAATCGATTTAACCTTCAGAATATGGAACCTATTTTTTAATAGAGTGACAAAAATGGTCGTTATGCAGCCCCCTGTATTATATTGTATATACTTAGTTTTTCTCAAAAATATTTTGAAAGGTATGTTATCTATAAAAAAAATGCCCCTCCACCTACACGCATTTTCTTATATCAATATTAATCATATTTTATGTCAATAAATCCATTTTTATTCTGATTTAAGTCTTGGAGTACATAATTTCAATTTTAAACAATAGATTGAAATAATAATTATCCTGCCTCAAATGAAAAATTCATTGAAGTAATTTTAGTACATTTATTTGTTGTACAATACTATGCAACTAAATGTTCCAATTGCACTTCTTATTTATTTCAGTTTTGATTTTTTTTTTTAATTCTCCTTTTGCATTCTAAAAATTATTTAACCGTTTTAATAAATTTGATGAACTTGTTCTTTATGAAATAATATAAAAACAGCTTATTGCTATTCTAAGCAACAATAGATGTCCATCTGCATGAAATGATTATCAGATTTTTAACTTTTTGTTTCAATTGAAAACATTTCTCATGAATAAAATTCAACAAATAAAAAATATAGCTTATATTGTATACAAAACTGCATGTGAAAAAGAAAGGCAACACATAATAGGTTCTAGATCTAAAGAATATAAAGTTGTAAAAAAAAATTAAAACTGAGATCTATTTAAGATCTTTTATTTTGGGCCAGAAAAACCTGCATTTTTAGGCAATAAAGAAATTTGATTTTTGCAAATCACAAATCACATCTCCACCAAGTCAATGAATCTTCATTTAAATCAACTTTTGGCATTGATAAATAGTTTTGAAGTTCACTTTCAACTTTTCTAGCTGGAATATCAATCGCATTCACTGCTTCCTTGTCATTGTCATAATCAGTTTTTTCACTTGCTGTATTGTTGGACGTATTTACATTACATTGTGATAGCATGTGTGATTTTTTTTTACCCCTTCTTTATCTTCCATGTAATTCAAACGAAATCTTGGATCACATACGTCTACAAATTTTAAAATGTGCATCAAGTCAATGCATTCATAACTTTCCTTTAATGCAGAATTTTTTTTATATCTTATACGAATTGTTTGTCTGTATCCTTAGCTTGCAGATCTTTTAAAATTTTCCTTAATGCAGGCAAAACAGCATGCTGTTGCATATTTGTCCCCTGACAGATTTTTTGTTACATCTTCCATTAACCTTGTTGACTACAAAATCTTCTAATGCAGATACTTCATTTTTATTCATTTCAAGATGTTTTTTGTGGGATAATCCTGCATCACCTTGCAGAAGGGCAATTGATTTTGTAGAAATTTTTTGCACAATTTTAATGTGCTGCCCCAACGGGTGGGACAATATGAGCATATTTAGGACATTCTAGACCTCGATACATTGGATGAGTCATGTTGGGAGAAAATGTGCTGAAGTATAAAAAAAATTAAACTTGAGTTATTTTTGTTAACCTGTACTTTCATTAGACAATAATCATACAAATAAAATATTTAATGAACTTAAAGTATTTTAGTGAATTTTTAAGTATTTCAATTAATTCCAAAACAATAGTAATTAAAACTAAGTTACTGAAACATTGCACAAATATATGCAAAGCTTATTTTTTTTAGAAAGATTCGATGAATTTGGATTTTAAAAATTGAACTTTGTGATTTAAAATAATTAAATACCACGAGAAAAAGGAATTAATCATTTATTGTTGGAGGGACAGAGCCCAATGGAAGACCCCTTTTAGTCCAAGTTACACATTCATGCATTTAAAAACTATCTTAAACAGGGGGTTTACCCCTCTGGTGGAAAAAAAAAAGTTTCAATCTGAAAAACGCCAGAACTTTATTTTTCGATTTTTAACTTTTCTTATTTGTTACATATCTATATTGTTTTAGCGTTATTTTAAAAATTTCTTAGTAATTAATTAAGTAAAATAAAAAATGAAAACTTCATTAAAAAAGCAAAATCAACAAAACCCAAAATGCACTAAAAATAGTGCATTATTTTTAGTGTAAATAAAATGCACTTTTTCGTCATGCTGATTAGCTAAGTTCGAAACTCCAGTGTTAAAGTTTTATCAAAAGTATTTAAAGTAACTCCACTGTTAAAGTAAGCAGTTACGAGTTTTGCTAATTAGCATGACGATATATCACCTCGTCCCGCGGCAAAATCGGGTTCCCGATGTATGACTCTAATTTGAAGTATTTTTAATTAATTACAAAATAATAATAAACTAAAACTAATATATTCAAATATTACTCAAACATATGAAAATTAATTTTTCATCAAAAGGCTGCATAAAAATATTCACTAAAATTCGATGAATTTGGATTTTAAATATAAAAGTTTTTTTTTTTCCAACCAGAAATACTGTATTAATTTTAGGAAAATATTCCATATGGCTCAAAGGACAAAATAATAAAAGCACGTGTCCCGCGGCAAAATCGGAGAACCAGACCCAATGCATGACTACTTTGAAGTTTTTTTTAAAAATTAATTAAAGAATAAAAAAAAAATATTTAAATATTACCTAAACATGTGATTAATTAATATTTCATCAAAGGAATACATTAGCAAAAAAACGAAATTCGATTTTAAACTTTACTCTTTCTTTTCAACCATAATTGCTAGGAAATTTCCGAAAAATATTCTTATTTACAAAGAACAAAATAAAAAATTGACTAACCAAACTAATTATATTCTTAGTTTGCAGAATTAGCTGAAACGAAACTGTTAATATTTTAAATTCCAAATATGAAAACTGACAAAGGATAACAGATGCGTCGAGTTGAAAGCAATATGTCTTGGAAGATCCTAGAGCCAAAGTTCGGAGCACGAAATTTAAATAATGAATGAATTACATGGGGCTGTCTGGTTTGTTTGGCGCGAAAAATCGGATTCGCCGGTCGACTCTTAAATCGAGTTTGGCTGGAAAGCATTCGAAGGGTCTTCGGTACTAAACCGGTTTCTGCGTGTAAATCGCTGCACACTGAAATCGGATCGTAGCGTTGGCGCTAAATCGGATCGCGACATTGGCGCTAAATCGGCTGCTATATCGGAACACTACGATGGCGCTAAATCGGCTGCTATATCGGAACACTACGTTGGCGCTAAATCGGCTGCTATATCGGAACACTACGTTGGCGCTAAATCGGCTGCTATATCGGAACGCGACGTTGGCGCTAAATCGGCTGCTATATCGGAACATTACGTTGGCGCTAAATCGGCTGCTATATCGGAACGCGACGTTGGCGCTAAATCGGTTTCTAAATCGGATCGCGATGTTAGCGCTAAATCGGCTGCTAAATCGGATCGCGGCGTTTGCGCTAAATCGGAATTCCGGAATTTCACGGAAGATTAAATAGATAAATCGGATCGCCGATGTTAGCTTTAAATCGATATTTCGTCTAACATCGATTTAAGGCCCAGTCCTAGTTGTGGCTAAGAACAGAGGGACACTGCTCACCAAATTTGGACATACACGTTTTATTTATATAATATTAAATGAAGTTTACGATATCTACACCGCACCGTCCGGTGCTTAAAAAAACACGTCTACTCCAAGACCGCTGGTTCCACCGTCTCCTTGAACTTCCTTGTCATCTTCCTTTCCTCTCGTCCCCGGAGTCGGGGCCAACGACCTAACACCCCGTGGGGGAGGAATGTTGGTAGAGAAGGGAATAGAACACAAGACCAGAACGCAAGAGCGTTCGTTCCTATCTGTGTACATGACACCTGTCCGAAGATCGTACACTCCTCCCTCCTTAAGCGTGAAATACGCTCGAATTGCTTATTTCATAAGACATATTATACACATATTTATACAATACAGAATAAATTCACTTTAATTCACCAACATCTAATTCCACAAGACCATGTAAAGTGTGCAAAATTATTCTTGAGCACAGCCCAATTTTGTACTCATGACCCAGTGTGATTTATGCCATCTCTAATCTCGAGATGGCATCTGCACTTGCATTCTCCTTTCCGGGAGTATGTCGGATCGTGAGGTTATACTGTTGAAGTGCCAGTGCCCAACGTGTCAACTTCGGGCTTCTCGGAGTGGTCACTGAGAGGTACTTTAGGGGATTATGATCCGTATACAGATGTATCTCTGATCCGAAAATCCAATACTCGAATTTTCGTAGCCCGAATAACACACCATAGGCTTCCTTCTCGATCGTCGACCAGTTCCGTTGGGTGTCCGATAACTTTTGGCTTGCGAACCCAATCGGTCTAAAATGGCCTTCGTTGTCCTTTTGGGATAAGCAAGCTGAAACCGCTAAATTTGATGCATCAGTATGCATCTGAAAGGGAATAGTGAAATCCGGAGTAGCGAGTGAGGAGGCGTCGCATAGTTGGCGTTTAAGTTCCCGAAATGACTTATCCACTCTTTCATCCCACGGAACCTTATTGGGAATAGATTTTTTTGTTAATTCAGTCAAAGGTGCCGAAATTAGGGCATAGTTTTTAATGTAGGATCTATAGAAACCCATTAATCCTAACACTGAGCGAACATCTTTTTTTGTCATTGGTCTTTTTAATTGGTTAATGGCTTCTAATTTCTCTGGATCCGGTGCATGTTTCCCGGATCCGATGATGTGACCCAAGTATTTGACTTCGTGTTTTGCAAAATCGCACTTGTCTAATCTCGCCGTAAAATTTAAATTGGTCAGTTCTTCAAAAACGGAACTTATGTGATTTTTATGTTCCTCCCAAGTGTCAGAGAAAATGGCTATGTCGTCAATATACGCTTGTGCATATTTACTGTGTTTCCTTAAAGCCTCATTCATGGAATTTTGGAATGTCGCTCCCGAAGTTTTTAATCCATATGGCATAGTGCACCATTGCCATACTCCCGAATGAGTCGCGAATGCCGTCAGATGCTTACTGCCCTCCTCCATAGGAATTTGGTGATACCCCTTGCACAAGTCTATAACTGTCAACCAGTTGGCTTTGCCCGCGACTAACATTAGATCTTGAGCGTTTTTCATAGGGAAGCTTGACGCTTTGCTTACCCTATTAAGGGCTCTAAAATCTGTACATACTCTTATACTAGCATCTTTCTTACCGACGCATACAATAGGATAAGCGATTTCAGCATCGGTTTCCTCAATTAAACCTAATTTCCACAACTCCTCAATTTGTCTATCGACTTCCTCTTTATAAACTTCAGGGATTTTATACTTATGGGGTTTGGTCCTGGATGCCCCACTTAAGAGTTCTATTTTATGAGGTCGAACGCTTGCCATCCTTATTGGACCCTTGAATAGTTGGTTGTGATGCACCAATAGGTTCCTTAATTCCCCTGCCTGTATCTCGCTTAGATGCTGTAAATCTATCTCATTTATTTTATCAATTACCTCATAGTTTCGTTTATCTCCCTGTGTCGGAATATGTACCACCTCCCCAAACTCTTCTTCCCCTTCAAATATTATATTTAAAGAATTCACTGGGGCTACAAATTTTCTAATCTTGTTTTGATGTACTCGACATCTTTTCCCGTCCTCCAGTTCAATGACGTATGTATAGGGTACATTGTGTTTAATAATCGTTCCTGGTCCTTGCCACCTGGCGTACAATTTGTTTGTGGAGTCTGGGATCAGTACAATTACTTTTTCTCCCTCCCTGAACGTTTTCACCGATGACCTTAAATTATATTGATGGGCCATTCGAGACTGCTGGATTTCCGCAGTCGTCTTTGCTAATTCCGCAGCTTCCTCAAGTCTCACTTGCATTTCATCCAAATATTTGTGTGTGGGAGTCGTATCTAACAGTGCATTATGCACTTTTCCAGTCCAAGTGGACTTTAATATTGAGAGAGGACCTTCTGGTGGCCTACCGTAAAGTAACAAAAATGGGGCTACCCCGGTGGTGCTATTTGGGATCTCTCTATATGCCCATAGAAGATATGGAAGTTGTTTATGCCACCCTTTTTCATCTGCCCTTATCACATGATGTAGCATATTTTTCAAGGTCTTATTGAATCTTTCTACTAATCCATTTGCTTGAGGGTAATATGGAGTTGAAAAACGTGGACTAGCTCCTAATTTCCTTTCAAATTCCCTAGTTAGATCGGAAGTGAAATTAGTCCCATTGTCTGAACTGATGACTGAAGGTATTCCTGTTCTAGCAAAAATATGAAGCAACGCTTCACATGTCGATCGAGCCGTTAGGGATCGTAAAGGAATGGCTTCAGCCCATCGCGTATGCTGGTCTACCAAACATAATACATATTTGTGCCCTGCAGAACTAGGAGGACTGATTGGACCAATCAGGTCAATATTGACGACTTGGAAAGGTAATTCTGGTCTGGCCACTGGTGTAATGGGTGTCCGCTCACTCGTTTTTGCTGGTCGTCTTAACTGGCATTCTTTACAGGCACTACAATATTGTTTAACGTCTCTTGCCAACCCCTCCCAATAAAAGGAGTAACGTATTCTTTCCCCTGTTTTCCGTGCACTCATATGTCCTCCATAGGGGGTTTCATGTGCCCTTCCCATGACCTCTAGCCGTTTCTCTGCGGGTAAAACAAGCTGAGAAACATTCACTCCCCCGACCTTCTCCTTGTGAAAGAGCAAGAAGTCGATAACGAAATAGTTTCCCTTCCCCTTTGCTACTAAATCCCATTCATTCCTCAGTGAATCGCTTGTATTTTGTGTTCGTTGAAATTCGGTGGCGGGTGACTGTCTCCGACTCTTTTCTCCTATCGTTTTGTCATCATCCTCAATCTTTCTTTTCTCTCTGGCTATTTCCCTACACTCAGCTATTTCTACTTCGCAAGTTTCGATTACTTCTGGTACATTAAGGTCATTTTTTCCCTCTAGAATATTAACTATTTGTGGGTTAAGTATCGCTTCCTCAGAAATGTGGGGGGTAATCGCACATAGTATAGGTCTGTGCACCACATTAGCATTATTTCCATATGGGATAGCCAAATTCACGTGCATCAAGTCTGCGACTATAGTATCTCCGAAAGCTGGCTTTAGATGGATTTTACCTCCCGTTTTCGATTTATTCTGGAGAAGGTTGTTTTCTCTCAATACAGTTACTTGACATCCGCTATCCAGCAAAGCATTGACGATTTTACCTTCCACACTGACTTTGATATGTTTTAGGGGGGCGATATATGGTTGTAGATTCGCATCTATCCCTTTATTAATATTTATTTTGGCTACACATACTCCACAATTTTCTATCTCTGAATCGGATGTAGCTACTTTGTTAATTCCGTGCACCTCCGAATTATATAGTTTACTTCTATCATTTGTAAATCTATTTTTATTTTTCGGGCAGTCTTTCTTTTTGTGAAATTTTGACCCGCATGTAAAACAACCCATATCTTTCGTTGAGTTTTGCTCAAAACGTTGTTTGTATTCCTGATTTCCCCGGTTGAATGAATTGGACTTATGTGTTGGTCTCCAGAAGTTTTTGTCACTTTTCCCTAAATTCCCACCTGCTTCTAATTTTCCTGTCGGTACTGCACTCGTATAGTTATCTACTTCATTAGCCAATTCCACTGGTGTCAACCATTTGTCTGTTTCCTTAAGATATATATGGGTTTTAATGTTTAAGGGTAAACTTTCCTTTATTTTGTCGGAAATTAGCAGGTCTTTTATCTCCTCATAGGTGTTTACTTTTCTCGCTTTTAAATACAAATCCAACGCTGTTTCAACCCTAACCGAATATTGCGTACACGTTTCATTATCCTTTCGATGACACATATCTAAGTTCTTTTTGTGTTCGATTGCGGTTATACGGAATTCTTTTAACACGATTTCCTTAATTTTTTCATACTGGCCAAAATCCTGCTCTCCTAACCTTGAGCTTAAGCATCTCACATGTCCCCGTAGATTGTACAAAATTATTTTTCCCTGATATTCCTCAGGCACAAGGTATTCTTTAAACATTTCTTCTATTTGATGGAAGAAAAAAGGCCATTCCTCGGATTTTCCCGGAATATTTGGTAAACCTCCCTTTATCAAATTCAAATATCCAAGAAATGACTCATTTGTCCCAGACCTTGAATTGTTATGGGATCCTCCGGTTTGTTCTCTGCCCTGTGTCATTTCTAATTCCTTTAATTTCAATTCATGGTCCCTTTCTTCCCTTCTTTTGTCTACACGTTCCATTCTATCTCTTTCTTCTTCACGTTCACTTATAATTCTGGTTAGTAGTTCCCTCACAAAAGGCTCCTCGTAACCTCGACCATTCACAATTAAATATTTTAATTCGGGAAGTTTAGCGTTTGGAGGGATTTCCTCTCCTAATTCCTGAGCCAAATTGATCAAATCTTCCTTTCTACCCCTTGCAAGGAAAGCCATTTTATACCGTACAAATAATACAAACAATACAATTATCAACAGTTCCCTACCCCTTATATTGAATATTTTTCATTCGATACCGTTTTTCACATTTAAATATAAATTGGGTCGCGAAGCCAAAAAATTTAATCGTCACTCACCCAGGTGATGACTGCAATGGCCCAGTGTCCGGATCTGTCGAAGGATCACGTTGAGGATAGGATTCACTTCAGGAATTCTCTAAGGCTGCTTGTGAAGTTCCAAGGATAGCTCACTATCCCGAATCCAGCAACAGTCCAGTTGCTCTTCAGAAAATGGTGCCAGTATATGGAGTCCAGCAACAATCCAGTTGCTCTTCACGAAATGGTGCAAGACTATGGAATCCAGCAACAATCCAGTTGCTCTTCCTAAATCTCCAAAATGGCGCCGCGTCACCTCTTGCCGTTTGTTCTATGCAATCACCCAACTACACAACCCCACTCTTGACACCAATTATGTCAGAGCGGCCCGAGCGATGTCTACTTTGCAAGACAATATGTGTAGTTGTGGCTAAGAACAGAGGGACACTGCTCACCAAATTTGGACATACACGTTTTATTTATATAATATTAAATGAAGTTTACGATATCTACACCGCACCGTCCGGTGCTTAAAAAAACACGTCTACTCCAAGACCGCTGGTTCCACCGTCTCCTTGAACTTCCTTGTCATCTTCCTTTCCTCTCGTCCCCGGAGTCGGGGCCAACGACCTAACACCCCGTGGGGGAGGAATGTTGGTAGAGAAGGGAATAGAACACAAGACCAGAACGCAAGAGCGTTCGTTCCTATCTGTGTACATGACACCTGTCCGAAGATCGTACAGATACCTCGTAATTTTTAATAATGGTTAGATGAGGAGATCAACACCTGAACTGGCACCCAACTTCCACACTAAAGTGAGGATATTTGAGGTTATGATAGATTTATCGTGCAACAGACCCCCTTGTCGACGACGATTTTGATCGGACCTATTTTTGAACTCGCAGCCCTCCGGTTAATAATCCATTATTCTTCCAACTGGAGATGAGGAAATCAGCACCTGAGCTGGCACACAACTCTCCATACTTTCACACCAAAGTGAGGATATTTGAGGCCACGACATAGTGCACCAGACCCTTTGTAGACGACGGTCTTGGACAGGACCTAGTTTCGAACTCGCAGCACTCTGATTACTAATCCGTTACTTTTCCAACTGGCCCTGTGGCGTGCTGGGAGTAAGAAAACTTGCACATCGCCAAAAAAAGTAAGGATCGTCATTGTACACGTTCTTTACTTTCAACGAAAATAGCCAATGATATCTTTATTCTGTATTTATTAGTTTCCATACTTATTCGTCTTTTTTTTTTTTTTTTTTTTTTTTTTTTTAAGTTTCTTGTGCTAAAATACATGAATTTGTGCATTTTATATGCTTGATTCGAATGAAAATATAAAACCCTTCGGGTGATTGCCGCGACAAGTTAAATTATCATTAGCTTCATTAGAAAAACTGACCAGATCATGATGTGATAGGCTATCAAAGCCAACATATTTCCAATGGAGATAAATGCCATTTTATTACCGCCATTTTTTATATTGAAAAATCCTCAAGATGATTTGAGATTCTGAAAATAAGTTTTTCAGTGATCAACACTAAGTAATTTTGTAATTTTAGAACACTTGAACTTGCACATTAAAAATAACTAATACTTCCTAATAAAAGGTGATAGTAAAATGTTTCAGATTTTTGTGGGTTAAACCACTTTTGCTCTCATAGCCTCATATCTCGACTAGCGCGTCTTTTTAGTAATGGCTCTTCGTTACGTGGACGATTCTATTTAGGACCGTAGGGAGGTCGGTAGATATTAAACTCGTGATAAGTGAATCGATTCTTCAGTTTGATTCTTTCGTAACTTGTTTTGATCATTTAATCTACAGTGAGCTATGATTATTTACTTGTCTGGTAGTCTTTTTTTGTGTGTCTTCTATGATTTTTTAACCCAGCTGGCGGAAAAATTTTTAGATCCTCCAAATTATTTAAAAAAAATTCCAATTTAATTCCTTTTCATTCAAATTTACTTTTCCTAATTTTTAATACCCTTTTCATATTTTTCCAAGCTTCCGTTGATTTTACATAAATAATCTAAGAACCACTCCTGAACTCACTACCAGCTGATATTTTTCCGCCCCTCTGCCGTCCCCTTTGCTTTAGGATGATGGTGTCGTATCCACCGCTGGCTTAGGACCATTCTGATGTAACAAAAAGCATACATAAAACACTAACTTATATAATTATTAACTTATATAATAAAAGGCTATGGGTGGGTAGAGGTGGGAGCCGAAAATTGTATCCTTTTATTATATAAGTTAATAATTATATAAGTTAGTGTTTTATGTATGCTTTTTGTTACATCAGAATGGTCCTAAGCCAGCGGTGGATACGACACCATCATCCTAAAGCAAAGGGGGCGGAAAAATATCAGCTGGTAGTGAGTTCAGGAGTGGTTCTTAGATTATTTATGTAAAATCAACGGAAGCTTGGAAAAATATGAAAAGGGTATTAAAAATTAGGAAAAGTAAATTTGAATGAAAAGGAATTAAATTGGAATTTTTTTTAAATAATTTGGAGGATCTAAAAATTTTTCCGCCAGCTGGGTTCGAACTCGGGAAGTCATACTCCGCTGCCGACGCTAACCTGAAGGTGGGTGACTTTAGACATTAGGCCAACGTTGCTTCACGAAAAGAAGCTCTTTAAAGTATAAGTACCCTTCCATCAATCATACATTCCATCAATCTGTTTTAAAAAATCATAGAAGATACACAAAAAAAGACTACCAGACAAGTAAATAATCATAGCTCACTGTAGATCAAATGATCAAAACAAGTTACGAAAGAATCAAACTGAAGAATCGATTCACTTATCACGAGTTTAATATCTACCGACCTCCCTACGGTCCTAAATAGAATCGTCCACGTAACGAAGAGCCATTACTAAAAAGACGCGCTAGTCATATCTCGTACTTATAAAAAAGCTGATCAGATCTTGATCTCGTCATCCTCAAAAAATCGGTAATATCCTGATGGCAATATATGAGGTTATCAGAGCAAGAGTGGACTAACTCACCAACATAATGGAGAAAAACGCGATTTTCACTTGCTTCCATTTTTTATATATTATTTTTAATTACCTACAATATCAATTGAGGTTCTGAAAATTTATTTATCAGTGATCGATAATAAGTTATTGTGTAATTTTAGAAGACTTGAAACTGCGCATTTCAAAAAGAGTAAAAGGTAGTAAAAAATTTCGGAATTTTGTGGATTAAGAGAGAGAGAGACACTATTGCTCTGATAGCCTCCTATTTCGTCATTAGCAAATTTTTCAGATCTTTATGGACGAGATATTTCGTCAAAATCACTTGATGGTTAAAAGCACTCATCAATGGCGATATTTTTGAAAATCAAAATGTTATGTAGAGGGGCGTCTTAAGGTGATATTCCTATAACGCGAATGACGCATGCGGCTGACGCAGAGCACTGCTACAACGGGATGTTACAGGTTCCTTTGGGGTCAGTTACATCATTCATCAACCGATTTTTACACATGATAAATCATATTAAAGAAAACAATCTGTTCTTTAAAATGAGCTATAAAACATGAAAATGCGTTAAGTAATAAAAGTGCTGTAACATATTTAAGTTGGGACGATTATGGAACTGTTTCACACAATGCGTCAGCAACGGAAGCGCCAACTATGCGTCAGCCGTACTGCAATAGACGCACTGCGTCAGCTGCATTCGTCAGACACGCTATAGGAATTGCACCTTTAAGCTTCGGTTTCCTAAGAAAGTGGAACCGTTATCTAACAGCCGTGATACGTCATGATGCCGCGGGTATAACTAGGCGGCCGTCTAAACAGACTCCAGAGGTATCAACTTAGACGGGCAGAATACGTTGGAGAATGGGCAACACAGACGGTTGTCGTGCTTTATTTTATTCGCTAAATTAAACAAAGTGGCTTTTTTATACTCTTGTCGCCAGTTTCTAACTTCGAGATCGTTGAAAATCGAGTGAAAATTTCAACGGATTTCAAATCAGCGTCAAATTCTACGCCAGATCGATACCAAAAACAGTTTTATTATTCAATTATTTACCATTTGATTCGATAATTATTTATTAAATAATAAATATTTGAAGAAAATCACATTTAAAGTATCGATCTGGTGTCAAATTTTCCGCAGATTTCAAATCCGTTGAAATTTTTTTCTGTGTTTAACGATCCCGATTTTACAAAAACGAACTAATCAATGGCAGTCAACAATGTTTGTTTGTTTTGTTCCCCTCCGCTCGAATCGCTTGGCGCAGGAAATAAAATCTTGCCGCTACAAGAGAAAAAACGTTCCCAACTGTTTGAGACCGCTATGACGACAGTCATGGAAATGGCGGCTCCGATAAATTTCGTGTAACGCTCACAAACAACTCTTTCTAGGAAACCAACACCATCTGTTAGTATAAACAACGTTTTTGTGGCGTCACCCACAGCTATATCACGGCCACGCTTTCTTAGGAAACCGAAGCTTTACTCCGGTTTGTCACACGGGCGGCCAACGCTTCAGGAACGGGCTTGCTTTACTTTCATTGGTTTTTTAGTAAGTGGTTTCCTTACAGTGCCTACTCCCTCGCTGGAAACTATGCACATCCCTAATCGACTATTTAAAACCAACATTGGCACCACGCCCGAACCGCGAATCCGAAGACTCAGTGTTGCAAGACGAACACGTTTAACTGTGTGACGCTTTAGGAAAAAATGTTTTGAAAAATGCAGGAATATGTAATTTGGATCATTAGTCTTGTCTTGGACAGAAAAAACAACAGTCTAGAAAATAGATCGGGTTGAAATCAACCAGAAGTGTAGACGAGTGGTTTTGCTTGGTGACACCGATATCATAACTCAGTTAAGTCGCTTAACACGGAAAAGGAAATTTGAATAATTTTCTAATTTTTAGTCTCACACGTTTAAATGTTTGACGCTTTAGGAAAAAGTGTGTCGTAGAAAAAATTTAGGAATAAATATAGGTGATTTGGACTACGCTATTAATCGTGCCTTAGATAATATAAAACATCAGTCTCAAGGAAATAAATTGGGAGAAAACAACCAGAAATACAGATGATTTTCCTTGGTGCAACTGATATGGTAATTCAGTTGAGACCTTTAACATGGAAAATTTGAAAAAACTAGAAATTTTTTTAGTTTTGCATCACACACACACACACACACACACATATATATATATATATATATATATATATATATATATATATATACTGAAATTGCCGTTCTAATTTTGAGAAATAGCGATTATAATGCTCTAAATCAGTGCTCCCCAACCTTTTTATCGTCGCGGACCGGATCAACGTTTGATAATTTTAACGCGGCCCGCTGAGGGGTTGACGTTGATAGTTTATATTTTAGATTGTTTTGATTTAAAATTTTAATTTGATTGTGTGTGTGTATTTAAACATGCTTCAAAATAAAATACAGTCACACCAAAAAATGAATATAAAGTGATTTAACATTTTAACTCACTAAAACGCTAAATCAATGAGAACCCTGAGCTTGTTTCTTTGGGACGAGACGGTTTCATCTGGGAGTAATAGGAGACAATAACACCCGAAGTGTGTTGCGTATGTCCAGTTTAAAAAGATGTTTTGTTTTGGTTGCTGTCACTGCAGAAAACCCCGCTTCAGATAGGTTGTCGGAAATGGCAATAGGGATTTAAGTGCTGTGGTGGCAATCTCAGGGCATTCCGCCATGACTTTAATCCAGAACACCAGCAGAGTTGTTGTCTCGAACGTAATTTTAAGGCCGCCTTCATTTGCAATATCCAGCAGTTGATCTTCTTTTTCCACAGACATGCTAGATTCGCCTGATTTGTTGACAAATGGATCTCGGATTCATTCCTTACTAGTCCGTGGGTCTTTTATGGTTGGGTCTGTTGTGCTGTATTAAAAGCAAAGACAGGTGATCGTGTACCAACTGGGAGAATGAATGTTTAGGCTGAGTCTCGCCTAAAATCCCCACTAATGTCTGAAACATGTTCAAAATGCTTCTGTTCAAGCGCCGTCCCCACAACTTCAGTTTTGCTTTAAATGCAGCTACTTTGTCTGCCAACTTGAAAACATCTGTCACATTTGTCAAAATTGGAAAATAGAGACATACAGAATTCAGAAATCATAATTAAAGCTCTAGTAACAGAACAAATTTCAAGTTCTGATTTACCGCCTCCTAATTTTAGTGGACATTTCATAGATAAGATCCGCAAAAACCCGAGAGAAATACATCACACTAAATAAAATGGAAATAATTTAATGTTCCTTGGGCGGCCCGGTACCATTTGATCGACGGACCGGTACCGGTCCGCGGCCCGGGGGTTGGGGACCACTGCTCTAAATCACTTAAAATATCACACTTGAAGATCATGCTGCAGTTGCAGAAAATTATACTTGATACATATATACCTGAAGCCAAGGATGAAGTGTGTTGAAATTTGATTCTATTCTAAAGAATTTCAGTTCGAATTTGAAATTGTTATATCTGTTTCGAATACACCTAGAATTTTTTCCTCGTTTATACTATCGTATTCTTAAAAATATCTTTTTCAATTCATGGTGAATATTTAACGTGCAGTTTAGATATTATTGTGCTTCTGTTTCTTTATAATAACGTGGCTTCAAATATTCTGCTTTCTATTCCTTTGTAATATGCCTATAATAAATTATGCTATGCGTACATTTTTAAATGTAAGCATAGCATAATTCATGTTCTCGACTTAATTAGCTTAATCCGACGTTCTTATATGCTCATTCGTCCAAATTAAAAATTCGCTTGAGTAACGAAACAGCTAAACATATTACGTACTTTGTTTCTACTGGATAAAATGTCATCAGACTTTTTCAGTTATCGAATATTTCAGTATCGAGAATGCATCCTTCAATCCAATTATTTTCAGTTGTGGTATCTGTATACGTTAAAAAAAGCCAATTTTGACGAAAATTTGCAATTTTTTTTTTATTCTTCTAACAAATTCCCTGTACTTTTGTGCTTCTAAAACAATTTAAACTTTCAATGTACGACTAATAGAAAAAAAGTTAGGTCAATTTAAAATTTGAATCGTTAATTATACCGTAAGTAGCATAACGAAACCGGAACTAAAAAAAGAATATTCTATTTTTACCATAATTTCTACCTTTTATCTGTTATAGTAAGTTAAAACATATAATAATTATGTTTCGATAAATTGGCCACTACAATTTTTTAATTAAATTAACTTATTAGTTACAAGATTTTCGCATTATCTTTACTCTCTTGGATTTTGTTAACAAGCATTTTTCTCAGAATTACATTTTAGGCATAACCATTGAATTCCAGAAATGAAAACTAAAAAAGTTATTGATGTATATTTATAAAACTGTTTATGCACATTCAAAATAGTATTTGCTAGTGCATGCACTAGAATCAAATTGATATCTTTATTTTTTTCTTATTTATGAACTTGCATTTCAATATCAATGTTGCAAAATTATCAAAAATCCTTTAACAATTTTTCAATGAGTCATAAAACCTTTATTTTTTTAAATATCTTTCTACTTGTAGAAGAAGCACTAGATACCATCATGAAGTTTACTCTGATCATGTTATTTTTCTGCTAATTTAAAATGTGTGCCCTGTATCATTTTTCAAAATTTCGAAAATTAACTTCAAGTTTACACACAGAATTTCATTTTTTGTTAAATATATTTTTAATTTTAAATATCAATAGTGTAAAATTAAATTTGAACACAAATAATTATAAAAATAATATTAAATTTCTTCTGAATAGCATTTTTTTAAGTGCTCCGAACGTATGCAGATACCTTAAGGGGAGTTAGTACCTTTAAGACCTTGCGTTGCTCGCGAAAACATACTTTTTTCGATTCCTCATAAATAATTGAGTTTTGTATATTGTAGTATAAAATTGATACAGTTTAAAGATAATTGTATGGCTTTCAAAAAACTGCAGTCATATTTGTAATAAAAAACATCTATTTTTATAAAACCTAGCAAAACTTATACATAATTTCTTCGTTTTGAAATTTACCCACTTAACTTTCCCACAAGATAACTTTTGAAAGACGCACTGTAAAACCCAAATGTTTGCACCAAATTGAAGCTCACGAATGTCTTAATTCTGTGAACTAAGGAATTTGTGATATTTGAAGTACAAATATTTATAAAAATTAAAAATATTAAAATAAGTCAACTTTGAAATTTGTTTAGTTATATATGGACCCATAAATAAAAAACTATAGCTCTCATACACAAATCCATAGTTCAGAGAACTAAGATCTTCTTTTAGAATAACCATACAAAATTTCTTAACTCTACGTTTATTAGTTATTTTTTTTTTAACTTGAGGGAAAGTCAAGTGGGTAAATTTCAAAACAAAGAAATTATGTATAAGTTTTGCTAGGTTTTATAAAAAAAAATTTTTTAATTACAAATATGACTGCTGTTTCTTAAAAGCCATACAATTATCTTTAAACTGTATCAATTTTATACTACAATATACAAAATTCAATTATTTATGATGAATCGAAAAAAGTATGTTTTCGCGAGCAACGCAAGGTCTAAAAGGTACCAACTCCCCTTAAGCTTATTATAAATGTGCCTTTAAATCACATACATAGGAGTAAAATTGCTTAAATACTTATATAGCGTTTTAGTTGCGTTTTGCAAAGAAAACACGTCTTTGATTTTTCACTACGATTTACTATTTAATTTTAGCAATTGCGAGATTATTTGATTTTGTTGAAGATTTTCGTCTTTATTAAAAATGTTCCTCCTTTCCGGATCTACAGACGTAAAGCCAGCACCACTGCTATAGCCTTAACTTCAAACGTACATGTGAAATAAATAAAGCTCTTTCATCTTCAAAATTGTTATAACAATTTTTCTGAAATGTTGTCAACCGTGCAATGAACGTAAAATAAGCGAGTGTATGTAGTTCCTTAATACTAATGTTTAAGTAGCTCATGGCTACATTAATTCCTATTCATATCAAAAGTATTCATTTTTTATGCTGTAAAATACACTACCCTACAATAATGGACAGGACGCCAGCGGATTTGCATAAAATCCGACTACTTGTTTCGGGGTGTTTTTCGTGGTATGACCTGGGATCTTTGCATATTGTTCCTGGTCTATTGAACACCTACGCCTACATGAACATTTTGGACAATCAAGTTCTTCCTACGATCTGGCAATTTTATGGAATGGACGAATGTTACTTCCAGGACGACACCGCTCCTTGTCATGTTGCAGCCTCTGTCAAGCACTGGTATCGAGATATGGATGTAAAACGTCTTCCCTGACCCGCTCAGAGTCCCGACTTAAACCACATAGAACATCTGTGGTACTAGTCAGAGCTACGCTTACAGACTAGGGAATCACGTCCGAAATCTACAGCTGAGCTGGCGACATTCTTGCAGCAGTAATGGACACACATACCCATAGGTGTGTATCACCTTGTTGAAAGTATGCCCAGAAGGGTTGCTGGTATAATTGCTGCTCGTGGGGAACTACCCCCTATTAAAGCACGTATTGTTTCCCTTATACCATCACATCTTGCTGTCCGATCCTTTATTATAGGGTAGTGTATATAGTTTATTCCCTTGTTGCTATTACCACAGACAACGTAGTATATGATTGATATGATTTTTATGGCTCAGGGGCCTTATTTAACCTAGCTGCGCCAAATACAAGACAGACAACGTCAATACAGAACATTAAAAATACAGTAGAGTAACTCAGATAGCAAAATATCACCTTGTATCAATTATCTTTTTTAATTTATTTTATTTTATCTTTTTTCGCAATTATCTCCCACCCGTTTCCGTGATAAATGGCACCCTTTTACTTTCTCATTCGCAATTCGATTCTTGTACATAAATTTTATTATTTATGATGTGGAGTTTCGCAGTCATCTGATAGGCACTCAGTAATTTATACGTCCATTCTTTGGGATTCTTTTGGCATTAAAGACCGCCCTCATATCCGAGGTCCGTTCAACCAGTTCCAAAACCAGTTTTTTCCACCAGTATTCTTAGAAATGGGACCAACTCGAGTTCATTCCAGGAAAAAATACATAAATCCGTTTATGTAATCCTCTCAAAATGACATATATATATATATATATATATATTTGATATACATTCTTCTGCAATGAATGCAATCGAAACCTTGGTTTCTATCAGACTGCTCCCAATCACAGATTGTAATTACTTTTAATGAAAACAGCTTCAACGGGAATTTCTATCGTGAATTGTAACGCTCGTTGACGTAACAGTGTTTCTCTTTAAGTCCTCTCTGGATGAGATTTATTGCGCTCCAGTATGTAAGCGAGATAAAATCACGTGTGGAACATGTGCAGGGTGTTTCGGAAATTCCTGTATAAACTTTAGGGGCGGTAGAGAATACGAAAATAATCCTCATTCCTCAGGAATGATGTTGCTAATCGCCAAATGGATTGACTAGAGCGCGATATTCGAGCATCCCGAATGCCATTTTGTACGGCAATCCATAAGTCGAGACTTTTCGAGGTGGACTGCTGTTGGGGTGCGCTGTGAAGGTGTAATGTAAGACTATTGTCAAACTGTAAAATTAGGACTAGAAAAAATATTCGTAAACTTGCTGTCTACCGTTTTTGCTTCTTAATGTGTCGCCGATCACATCTAGGGGTGCTTGCAGAAATGCATCCCTACGTGAATATTGTTCAATTTTGTGATCCCTACCTTCCCTTAAGGCCCGGTGCACACATCTTGTTTTTCAACGTACAACGCCGCTGTCGCAACACAAGTGCGGTCTGAGATACATTAGATCCAATGGAGCAGTGCACACACACCTCCCGCGACGCTGCGGCGACGCGCATCCAACTTGCGTGCAATTTGTACCGCAGTTCCACTCGGCGCCGCAGCTCGCCGCACACGCTTCTCCGGTCTCAAGTACCTTATTTTCATTTATAAATGGAATATAAATATAATTAATAAATGGTTGTATCCAGTCAAACGTCTATTTTGTTTCAAAATATACTTTTTTTACACCATATAAGCGAAATCAACACGTTTTCTTCGATAGAATATTTATCCCAAATGTCGCGACATGAGTACTTGCGTCATTTCACGGTTGTGTGTGTATAGTTGGGCTTCAGTGCCGCAACGGCGCCGCTCGTTGAAATATCGGATGTGTGCACCGGGCCTAAAGGTTGTACAGGTAGTTTTAAAACACCTCGTATAAATATTTTACGGTAGATTACATATATTTTAAAGAAGAGTGAGTAATGGTCAACTATTTAGATATAAAAATATTTTAGGATGACTCTTTGACAGGAAATTGAAAGGCATGATGATTATTTGATAAGAAGTATTGCTTTTTTTAGTGTAAAACAAATATGGGGAGTTTCTTCAACACGATCCACTCAATAACAATGCTGAGTATAATTGCATTTCGCGTCTTGCTTTTTAACTTTAAAATGTTAAATCAAGCTCAATAGCAAAAGCCTAGAAACATATTTAGTTGTTTAATCTTTACAAAAAGATACTTTTTGGAAAATGGTTAGATTTCTCAAATTTCTATATTTAAGCTTTCAAAGTTTGTTATCTCCCTCCTTTAGGCCTCAATAGAACCGATAACTCAAGTTTACTGACCTCGGAATATTTTTCACTGTTTGCATCACATTAAGAAATTACGGTGGATGAATTGAACTGAGAGGATGTATCAATTACGGAGTACCTTGCAGAAAACTGCAAACCTCCACATCAGAATTAATAGAAAGTTTATTGATTGTAAAGAAGCAATGAGGAAAGAAAGTTAAGGGAAGTGACAATGCACATTGTAAAAGGTAAATAATTGAGATAGAAGATAGAATTTAGTAATTGATGCAATTAGGAGTCTGGATGAATTGCACTATGTTAAAAAGACATTCAGCATTTTTAAACTTAACCTCACCACACAAAAAGTGGTGAAGACAAAAGAAATTCCATGTTTTGACTTTGTAGTGTATTAATTAAGATTTAATAATGTTTTTGAAGAAACATTCTTGTCTACGATCATGAGATTTCCTCACTTGTTGGTCCTTCGAGATCTATTTTTAGAGGTCATAAAAAGGGGTTCCTTTCCCTAGCCTCGCTCAAGGGTCCCACTTTACACTGTGTTATCCAATAGCGGTGCTGAGAGAAATCTATTTTTAGAAGCAGTATATGAAATGTGTCTCTTCCCATAGCCTCGCTATATGATCCCTTCTTTAACTGATGCCTTGCTTTTGCTGTGATAAAATCACTTGCTCGTCCACACTCAACGTGGCAGGACCTCTGTGTACTTACTCGTACACACTTAGCGTGGGCAGGACGTTTGTCACCTTGTTTAGTGTTTGGTATTAAATTTATTATTGTTTTCAAAACTAATTTGTCTGTCTGATTCGCGGGACCATAGTCGCCCTATTTAATTCTAAAAAGTGAACCTGTAATTCTTTAACTGGATTTAAACTTTTCACCACCCAAAGTATGACCTTTATGTAATTCCTTTACCATGATCCACATCTTTTAAACGAGGTATCTTAACACGGAAGAATCCGGGTCCGGGCATGGATGTTTGTAAGCGTATGGTGTAGAGGCGGCTTATGCACCTTAAATCTATCGTGGCCGAAAGTCCTCGCGTTGGGTTGGCGTGGAAGTTTGGAGAGTGGGGTGCCAGCTCAGGTATTGCTTCGTCATCTGACCGTGGTTCAAAATTACGAGGCGTTGTCCTCGGACTTTTCCCTTAAGGGACTGATCCCGGACCGTCGTCAATAGCCCGTTGTGTTTCTCTAGTACGACGTTAACTAAAATTACCAATTTAAATATTCGGAAGGTTAATTCTAAAGCTGTTAGTGGATCTCTCCAGACAAATGAAAGCATCAAAAAAGAAAAGATAAAACTCCAGACCATGATTTAAAGTTATATTTTCCTTTCACCCTGTCCTTCATTTTTAGTTCTTATCTTTATTACCATCATCTACTATTTCTCCGTATGAGAGATAGCTCAAATCCATGTGCTATTTCGGTTGCTCACAATTTTCGAAACGGGCGTTATCTTCCTGATCAAGATACTTTGAGAAGGGTGATTGGATAAAATACTCCTTTTCTTTATCAATGCTTCCCTTTCATAATTAACGTACGCCTGTTTCAACGTGGTTTCAATCTCAAAGTCTTCATCGCTGAAACCTTAATTCATTCTGAATCCTTTCGGTTTATCCTTTCAAGAAAATTGGTTTGCGAATTGCCTTAGGCCTATAGGACCCGGTGGGCTAGGATAAAAATGAAGGTAAGTGTGTGACGTTTATATTTCCCTATTTCCAAATTTAATTCCCGTGTCCACCCCTACAAGACCAGATTGATTGGAAATTAAGTTTTATTGAGTGTCACTGCGGATCAGTTGTCTCTGCTCACTGTGTTATGAGTTGTAGGTGGTGCAGGTTTTGTATCTCAATGTGTATATTTCTCAGCATTCCTTCAACCCTTGAGTGATCTAGGTACCTTAATGTTCTCTTCCCGTTTCATTTCTATCCTCGCTTACCCTTCTGCTGTTTGCTTTATCTAAATCCTTCATTGTGCTGTCTGTTTTGTGTTTGGCGCAGCTTGTCCAAATATGGACATTGCGCCATAAAACCCAAAGACAACTAAGCTTTCCTTGCGTATATGTTCATTTACTTTGAGTTTTTTTTGGCTCAGCTTGGCCACATATATCCTCATGCTATAAAACCCAACCAACTATCTACTTATATTGTAGAACATCGGTAGAACAAATTTTACAGAGGCATAGCCAAGACTTTAATGTCTCAAAACTAAAATAGAATTATTTGGTGCAAAATTAATACATTATCAGATTTATAGAAAGGCGTATTTGTGTCATTTCTATTTTATTCTCGCTCACTCTTCTGCTTTTTGCTTTTTCTAATTCCCTCATTGTGCTGTCTATTTTGTGTTTGGCGCAGTTTGTCCCAATATGGACATTGCGCCTTAAATCCCGAAGACAACTCAGCTTTCCTTGTGTATATGTTCATTTACTTTCAGTTTTTTGGCACAGCCTGGCCACATATGCCCTCGTGCTATAAAACCCAACCAACTATCTACTTATATTGTAAAACATCGGTAGAACAAATTTTACAGAGGCATAGCCAGAACTTTACTTCGCAGAGGTCTCGAAACTAAAATTGAACTCTTTGGTGCAAAATTAATGTCGTATCGGATTTATAGAAAGGTGTATTTGTTTCATTTCAGAAACTGGACTGTGGACTTTAAAAGGATTGCTAGTAAAAATTTAGAAACTTCAAAATGGTACTAATAAAGATTAAATACATGTGAAAATATGATCAATCGCTATTTTGGTGGAGTGAAACGTTCACCATCAACAGGATAGAAGTGACGTGATAATGGGGACAATAGTGGACTAAAGTTTCATTTGTGTATCTGTATAAAAATATAAACACAACTGAACCACTGTCAGATGACGAGGTCATCACCTGAGCTGGCACTCCATTCGCCAAACTTCCACACTTTCACGCCGACGTGAGAACATTTGAGGCCACGATAGATTGAGATTGAACGTGCACCAGCCTACGCGTACACGAACGTCCTTGGTTGTATCGAGTTTCTAACTCGCAACCCTCGGGATTCTAATCTACTACTCCCCCAATCGGGTTGCCATGTCCCCGAAAAGAGAATGACCAATTTTACAAAACAAACACAGGATAGACAAGACCCAAAGATATCATTTAGTAAGACTGAGTTATAAAATAATGCGTGCAGAAATTCGTATTTCTATACAACTAACAACTAAAAAATAATGACCAATTTTACAGAACAAACACAGGATAAACAAGACCCAAAGATATGTCATTTAGTAAGACTGAGTTTATAAACTAATGTGCATGCAGAAATTCGTATTCCTATACAACTAACAACTAAAAAAGCATGACCAATTTACAGGACAAACACAGGATAAACAAGACCCAAAGATATAATTTAGTAAGACTGAGTTTATAAACTAATGCGTGCAGAAATTCGTATTGCTATACAACTAACAACTAAAAAAGAATGACCAATTTTACAGGACAAACGCAGGATAAACAAGACCCAAAGATATGTCATTTAGTAAGACTGAGTTATAAACTAATGTGCATGCAGAAATTCGTATTCCTATACAACTAACAACTAAAAAAGCATGACCAATTTACAGGACAAACACAGGATAGACAAGACCCAAAGATATCATTTAGTAAGACTGAGTTATAAAATAATGCGTGCAGAAATTCGTATTTCTATACAACTAACAACTAAAAAAGAATGACCAATTTTACAGAACAAACGCAGGATAAACAAGACCCAAAGATATGTCATTTAGTAAGACTGAGTTTATAAACTAATGTGCATGCAGAAATTCGTATTCCTATACAACTAACAACTAAAAAAGCATGACCAATTTTTACAGGACAAACACAGGATAAACAAGACCCAAAGATATAATTTAGTAAGACTGAGTTTATAAACTAATGCGTGCAGAAATTCGTATTGCTATACAACTAACAACTAAAAAAGAATGACCAATTTTACAGGACAAACGCAGGATAAACAAGACCCAAAGATATGTCATTTAGTAAGACTGAGTTATAAACTAATGTGCATGCAGAAATTCGTATTCCTATACAACTAACAACTAAAAAAGCATGACCAATTTACAGGACAAACACAGGATAGACAAGACCCAAAGATATCATTTAGTAAGACTGAGTTATAAAATAATGCGTGCAGAAATTCGTATTTCTATACAACTAACAACTAAAAAAGAATGACCAATTTTACAGAACAAACGCAGGATAAACAAGACCCAAAGATATGTCATTTAGTAAGACTGAGTTTATAAACTAATGTGCATGCAGAAATTCGTATTCCTATACAACTAACAACTAAAAAAGCATGACCAATTTTTACAGGACAAACACAGGATAAACAAGACCCAAAGATATAATTTAGTAAGACTGAGTTTATAAACTAATGCGTGCAGAAATTCGTATTGCTATACAACTAACAACTAAAAAAGAATGACCAATTTTACAGGACAAACGCAGGATAAACAAGACCCAAAGATATGTCATTTAGTAAGACTGAGTTATAAACTAATGCGTGCAGAAATTCGTATTCCTATTCAACTATTTATTGTTCTGATTTGTTTGCTTAAAAATGTCCTTTATTGTTGCTACTAATTCAATTTTTTAAACCAAAATGTACGCTTTTGGTTGTGTATACTAGACAAGTGTGACTTTTTTATATAAATAGTTCAGTTTTGTAGCCTTTTACGGTTATGAGAGAGATATTTTAAGAATAGGGAGCTCTGTAACAACCCATGAAACTATTTCGTCGTAGGAAACAGTAGTATCTTGGGTTACCTGACGTCCAGACATATCCGTAGTTTGCTTGCGATGCCCGAATTCAGCCGAGAATTATAACTTATCCGCTTTCTTCAGAAAAATCGTCAATTCAACCCAAATGTTGTGTTTCTTGAATCGGTCCGAAAACAAAAAAATGTGTCGTATTCGGTTCGCGGAATTATGCGTTAAGTAAGATTTTAAAAGGTGTTTTTTAAATATATAATGCTTATTCCTTGTTTGTAAAAATGTTTATTTTACCGTATTAACCAAAAGCTTTCATATTACAGTCGAACTCCGCTATAGTGAACCCGGGATATAGTGAATTCATGGTTATAGTGAACTTTTTTTATTGCTCCCGACTGAGAGCTCTTGTTTATAACTAATGTTATTTTAAACACTTATAGTGAACTCCTGAGAAAATGTAAGTTCGCTTATAGTGAACTGAATTTTCCCTTCTACATAGATATGTTTCCAGATTTTCAAAAGTAATTCTAAATTATTTTTCTACGGAAAATGTGAACAAAAGAACTATCGAATCTTTCATAATCGTCGATAAAAAAAATTGAACTCTACATAAAATCGAACTGTACCCAATCCAAATTAACGATTTTTTTGCATAAGGAGTGAAAATAAAAAGTAAAACTACTAAATTCTTTATTTTTAATAAACATGATAAAAATTGATTTTTCAAGTATTTAATAACTTATTTTCG
Source organism: Metellina segmentata (assembly GCA_947359465.1). NCBI lineage: Eukaryota > Metazoa > Arthropoda > Arachnida > Araneae > Tetragnathidae > Metellina > Metellina segmentata. The sequence goes on along the minus strand of OX375880.1, from coordinate 37,933,545 downwards.
TAAAATGTGTTACATCCCAATGATACCAATTGAGTTTTATTTGAATTATTGAATCGGTCATGGACTTCCATTTTTAGGTCTATCAACCCTGATCGTATCAGCATTTCTGCTATGCCAGAAAAGATAAGAGCCTTATCACGTCTCTGTGCAAAGAGAACGTGGAAAGATAAACGTTTTCGTCTGAACTTTGCACAGTTCAGTGCAGGAGATTTTGGACCTTCTTCAACACAGCTATCAGAAAATTCACCGACTAACCTATTTACATGTACGCATGTGCTGCTCAGGGGAATGGGTGGCGACAAATGACATTAAACTGTTCGTTAGCTTCCTTCCTTCCTTCGACACCATTCATTGTTATCTCTTTTGTTTCACAACGTGCTTTGATATCAAATTCGTGTTCATAGAAAGTGTGTCCGCCTTCGGTGCTGTGTCTCTTGCCATTTCTAAAATTGAATTTCATCCCCAAGCGGACTTCCAGATAGAAAACATTTGCAATGTTTGTCTTTACCGCTTGGGCTACACAGTGACTAATGATCTGGTGCTAATGATCTAGTTGGGCATGTTCCATGAAGACTGATTCTGATTGTTTTTACTTTCGATTAAAACGGTATCGCTGTTAAGTGCTTGTCGCGAAACAAAAATGCAATTGACCGTCGTTTTGAAACCGTTTGTAGTGATGAAGATGTTACTTTTATTGTTGTTGGACAAGCTATTTCAACGGAGTAGTGGGAAGAGAGTACCTTTTTGGAATGTTACCACTCTGGTTTTGCAGCTTACTTTTGCATTCTTGAGTACCCGCCAAGGATTATTTCGATAAAAAATACTTTTGTTTCGACTGGATTTCGTCTGCTGAGTGATAAGCATGCTGTTTTAACGGGTTATTTTGCCAGTAACCCTGCCGTGCCTGTTGCATCTGTGCTTTCTTTCCAATTCATCTCGTTTGTATTTCATCTAATTCGTAAAATGAACTTGTGAATGAAAACAATTAACCGTCATACGCGTATAGACTGTAAATGTGACATGTCGCAGTTAAGTGTCGTGTTTTGTTGGTATTTTTGTCGTCTTGAATTGAATTTTGAGACTTACACCACTGACGTGTGCTTCTGATCACTTCGAACGTATCAACTTGTTCATCTAGTCCTATTACCGTTAAAATCACTGCATTTAGCATTTCATTTAAAGATTAGATTACCCCCCCCCTATTTATTGAACATTCTACAATAAATCCCATTTTTCATGAATTCAACATTCAAGAATGAATGCTTGCAAAATCTGACTTGGAAACAAATTGTTTTTATAGAAAATTACTGATGTCACTCTTATGGAAAAATTAGTGAAATATTTTATTTCATATATTATACCTCATACAATAAAATTAGTCATTTATCGAAAAGGGTGCTTATTTTAGCTTTTGTACAAATGGGCATAAATAATCGCTGCCAATTAAAAATACAAGTTTCGTCTAATTTCACCTATTTTCTTTATTTCAACAAACGTATTTTGTTTAATTTTAGATTATTTTGTTTAATTTTAAATGTTTTGTGTGTTTTAGATTAGTTTACCAAAAAAAAAAATCCTTCAAATATCTTTACTTATTACAAAATAAAGTATTATAATTTTCAACCCTCCAATGGCTCTATATTAAATTCTTTCGTTTGACAGCAATTTTAATTTTTCGTTTTTATTTATCTGACGTTATTCTAAGCTTAGTTTTTATAAAAATGGGTGTTTGTATTTTAAAAATAAAAAGTATATAAATATTTTCACACAAGATTAAATATTCAATAACATAAAACTTTACTAAGCAAATAATTTTATTACTGGTCATGGCTTTATTTTAAGGGCATTCTTAGGATACTAAATAATTATATTTCTGGGGTTTTTTTCTTATACAAATTTACATTTGTAAATAATTTTATTACTTGTGATCGCTTTTTTTAAGGGCATTCTTAGGATACTAAAAAATTTGTATTTCTGGTTTTTCTTAGACAAATCTACATTTAAAACATATTTTTATTGATAAAGTTTCTATATATATATATATATATATATATATATATCTCGTCAACTGAAAGCACAAACAAAGCAACTAAAAAAATGGGTATTTTTGATTATACTTTTGACATTAGTAAAGCTGAGATCGTACAGAATTTAATGCAAGAACAGTGTAACTTTTTATCATTAAAAATGTATATATAACAGGCATTGGGTTTGAAACTGTTTTACCTTTTATATAAAAAAAAAAGTGAGTACATAGTTGCATTCAGATGATTTTTTTTAGTTACATTTAAAACTTCCAAAATGAAATGTATTTAAAGCATTCATACTGAGTCACAGCGTGATTTATCACGCTTGTTATACCGCCTCTTACTACAGTTTCTTTCAGGATTTCAATTCATATATAGAGCAAATTTAACACTTAAGACTGTTGGTTTTGGATTAGAAATACTTTAAAATCCCTTACTAAAGTCTGAAATACCCTAAGAACGACCAAACAATTAACCCTGGTTGCATTTCTCACTTCTGTGCCAGTAAAACATTCCTTCTATGTGTATGTTTACTACATGGAGTTCTATGTGTTGTGTTTCGCGCAGTGTGGTCAAATATGGCTCCTTACACGCCATAAAACCAAACCAATAAAAAAACCTTTAGAATAAAAACAAAACAATAATTCTTTTCGATATTTTTGTTGTTTTTTCTTAATTATAGACTTAAAACTTTTATTATTGTATCTGTGCTAAATCTAATAACGTTATTCATGGGATAAGGATTTGGTGGAATAGTTAATTTCAAAAATATTAATCAAATCTATAATAATTGGGTAATTTATAATACTAGGGGGCTCCGCCCCCTGCTCGCTTACGCTCGCCAACCCCCGGGGATTGCTACGCAATCCCATTTGGTTTGCTTCGCAAACCAACATTCCTTTCGCAGAGTGAAACTATCTGAATAATTTGTATTATCCTGATTTCCCTTTACGGTCCATCACGTCACAGCGAGGGCTTCTCCCCCTGCTCGCTTACGCTCGCCGACCCCCGTGGGTTGCTACACAATTCCGTTTGATTTGCTTCGCAAACCAATACCTCTTACGCAAGTGATTTCACTCTTTTTTGCTTTAACACTTAATGCACCCTAAACTAATAGCCGCATCAGTAAAAAATCTTTTGCATCTTGTTCCCTGTACAATTTTAAGTAAACCCTGTTAATCTCCAAACTTTACGATGTGTACTTTGTACTTTCTCGGTAAAACGTCTGAGAACAGAGGGAAAAAAGCGAGCCTTTTTCCTCGCCAAATAAAAAGAAATCGTTTTTATGGCAATTGTTGCTACGATAAATTTGATATCTGGCAAACCCGATAGTCAAAAATACAACCCTCCGCAAATACGATGCTCCGCGAATTTGCTAAGCGAAATAAAAAATACGAAATTTGTGTCACCAACTTTTGATTGCATCGAATTTATTTATGAACCAATTTTAAAAATAATGGTACCGTAAGAAAGAGTACAGTCTGAGGTATACTGCGCTATTTTCAAAATAAAAATCTAATAGTAATACGATATAGATATGACAGTTTTAGTTAAAGGTAGTAACAAAAAGTAGCGAAAATATCCAAAGATTCCGAATTTTGTATGACCAACTTTTGATCGCATCCAATTTAATTATTAACCTATATCAAAAATAATAGTACCGTAAGAAAGAGTACATTCTGAGGTATACTGCTATATTTAAAAAATTAAAAAATAATAGTAATAAAATATAGATACGGCAGTTTTAAAAAAAAGTAACAAAAATGTCCTGATTTTTCCCGAATTTCAAAAAAATATAATCAAGAACCAAATTGAAATTTAAAAAAAAACTCGACGAGCTGCAAAAATTTACGTTGAGAGGTACTCTTTAAAAAAAACTCACGGCTGAAGACTGAAAATTTGTATGTGTTTTGCTCACTCGCGGAAGAAATTTCGCTTCTTCAATTTTAACACTTAATAAACCCTAAACTAATAGCCGCATCGGAAAAAAATCTTAATAATTGTCCAGGGAATACGATGAAGAACAAACCATGTCAATTTTGTTTTTTTCCGATCAGTACTTTCTCGGGAAACCGTCTAAGAATCGAGCTAAATAGCACAGTTTTCAATTCTGCGGCGGCGGCGGCGGCGGTAACATTTTTTTAATATAGAGAGATTTGTAATTGTTATCAATTAGAATTTTTTCATTGTTTTTATGTCTGAGAATAATAGCAATATTTCATGTCAACCCATACACGAAAATGTACGAAACACATAAAGGATAAGGAAGAGTGAAAAAGTTGAAAGAATATACAGGGTGTCCCAAAAAGATAAGTACAACTTCACAAATTCATTTAAAAAAAAGAATAGGCCAACAGCAAAAATAGTTACAACAATAGATAAAATAACTCAAGAAGTTTTTGTCTGCTTTCTTAGTAAATTTCCACATGAGATCCTTTCGTAGCACTAAGAATATCAAGATGATATTCCAATTCAATCCACGAATGTTTCAGCATGCTTACATCAACAGTAGCTACAGCTGTTTGCATCTTTTTTTGTTTCAATTCCACGACACTGTTAACTTTTGTTCGGTACCCAGCATCTTTTACATAACCCCAAAAGAAAAAGTCGAGTGGAGTAATGTCAGGAGACAGGGTGGGCCATGTTATGGGGCCATCCATCCGACACATTGAGCTTTCTTCACGGGATCCGACATTTTGAATAACTGAATTCTTTAATAATCATTTGCGTGTTGTGCAGCGCTATCTTATAATCTATCAAAAATACTATAGAAAAAAACTTCTTGAGTTATTCTATTTATTGTTGGAACTAGTTTTTCTATTCTTTCTAGTCCTATTCTTTTTTTTAAATAAATTTTTGAAGTTGTACTGATTATTTTGGGACACCCTGTATAATGCAATTTACTATATACGGTAGTAAGATCTTTAAACAGTGAAAAATCTAATATTTCAAAATTTATTCGTATGAAGTTTTTTTTTCTTCGAATGGGGGGGGGGCATATTTTATGTACATTAAAAAAATTTCCTAACAGGGATATACACGAACCCGGCACAGACTGAGTGGCAGACAGGTTAAGAGTTTCCTTCATTTTTATGTTCCCTCCTTATTAGTTTTTAGATAGTGACATTGCTAAATTTCTTCCGATGCGGATCCTTTCCGTTTCGATTCCTTCCTGTAAGTTTAGGTGTTAGCCTCTAGATCGGAAGGATCCTGGTTTGAATCCGGGTCCGGGCATGGATTTATGTGAGCGTATGGTGTAGAGGCGGCTGGTGCACCTTAAAACTGTAGTGGCCGAAAGTCCTCACGTTGGGTTGGTGTGGAAGTTTGGAGAGTGGGGTGCCAGCTCAGGTGTTGCTTCGTCATCTGACCGTGGTTTCAAATTTACGAGGTGTTGTCCTCGGATCTTTCCCTTGGGGAACTGATAACGGACCGTCGTCAATAGCCCGTTGTGTTGCTCTAGTACGACGTTAACTAAAAAAATTACCAATTACCTGTAAGTGTAGGGCCGTGATAGCCCAGTTGTAGTAACGGATTACGGTAATTTGGTAATTTGTAATTAACGTCGTACTATAGAGCAACACAACGGGCTATTGACGACGGTCCGGGATCAATCCCTTAGGGGAAAGATCCGAGGACAACACCTCGTAATTTTGAACCACGGTCAGATGACGAAGCAACACCTGAGCTGGCACCCCACTCTCCAAATTTCCACACCAACCCAACTTGAAGTAACGGATTAAGAACAAGAGGGTTGCGAATTCGAAACCAACCGACCTTCTTGTAAAGAGGGGTTGGTACACGTTAAATCGATCATGGCCTCAAATGACCTCACGTTGGTGTGGTGTGGGAGTTTAGCGAGTGGGGTGCCATGTCAGGTGTTGACCTAGTCATCTGGCCGTGGTTCAAAATTACTTGATGTTGTTCTCGGATCTTTCCCTTCGGGATTGATTATGCGCCGTCGCCAATCACCCGTTGTGTTGCTCCTGTGCGGACGTTAATTAACTTCCCATACCTACCTTTCATTGCGTAATTTGTTACACAACTAACCTTGAGTGCTGCTGGAAAATTTACAGTGTTCAACCCCTGAATAGGCCATTACACTTTCGCGTGTAACAGTAAGTGCATATTAATTTGGATAGTTTGATAGGACTTCCCTAATTGAGATTTAAATGGTTACAATTTCGTAATCGGTATAATGAGAGGCATTGAGAGTTTTCAGGCGTTTCTAAACACGCACAGCGATAGACAGAAAATGAGATCCATAATTATACAGCATAATAAATACAAAAGATTGGAGACGTTTTATTTCAACATCGGGTTGTAAGAATGGTCTCTCGATACGTGCTTATTACTGTTTTTTAATGTTTCTGAATATTACGCAATGGAAAGAATGACTGAAAATTTATTACTTATCTCTAATATTATAAAAGGAAGTGTTTGTTTGTTTGTTTATTGTGATCAAAGTCCTGACGAATCTATGGCACTTACAGTAATGGGATTTGGCACACAGGTAATCCGAATTTTTTGCAATTTTAGGGTTGAGGCGAATTTTGAAATTCAATCTAGAACATTTTAAAATGAATTTAACGAAATGTAATCATTATTGAATGCAACAGCATATAAGCAACACCTGCTATAGGAGGTGTTGATAAAAGAGTTTATATTCTAAATTTATTTTTTTCGTTTTCGTTTTGATTTTGCGCGGAGAAATGATTTCCAGCCAGATAATAAAAACAAATAATCTTTTAACTGAGTCACTTAGTTCTTTTTTTATCTCCCAGACCGTTAAAGATGGAGTAAAAATTTCAACAGATTTGAAATCTGTGGAAATTTGCAATTCAAATCGATACCTAAAAATATGATTTTCTTTAAATACATAATTTTTAAATTGACTATATCTTTTATAATTTGGCAAGAGAGATTGTGACGTCACCGTGAAGTTTCTCTTTCCAAAAATAAACAGATTGCATCTTCTGCCCTTCGAGTTAAAAAAATAAGAAACAGATACTTTCACTGCCCTATTCCATTTGAGCGAATGAGAGCATAAAAATAAAAACATATTGACTGGGATTGGAAGGTTTGTTTTTGTAAAATCGAAATAGTTAAAGATAGATTAAAAATTTCAACGGATTTGAAATCTGCTGAAAATTTTACACCAAATTAATGTCTTACATCTTTCGTAAACCAACAACATGGGCACATGCAACGCCGGACTAAAATGACTAGCCACGCAGTGGCTAGTCATTCAATAAAATTTAAAGAATACATTTTTTAGTATGTCTTGAAATATACTGCGTTTTTTTAATAATAAATCAGTGTCAAACTAGGAATGAGGATAATCATCTCACATATGGAAAATGATCTCATTTGTTAGGGGTTTACGACTAAAAAAGGTTAAACTAGCTATCTAGAGAATCATTAAAACATTTCTCTCGAGTCAAAAAGGAAGGGTCGTTCCCAGTTCAAATAAAAACATGGTAACCAAACTGGAGGATTGTGAGTACGAATCCAACCAAAACCCGTCGCGTACAAAAAGGGCTGGCGCACGTTAAATCTGCCTAAAATGTCCTCAAGGTGGCGTGGTGTAGAAGTTTGGAGATTGGGGTGCCAGCTGAGGTGTTTTCTCGTCATCTGACTGTGGTTCAAATTTGTACGTTGTCCTCGGATCTTTCTGGGGATTGGTCCCTGACCGTCGCCAATAGCCCGTTGCGCCGCTTTAGTGTGACGTTGATAAAAAAAATACCTACCTACCAAACACCGTCGTACAAGTGGGTTTGAGTTGGAGGCATTCGAGTTTTTCCAGGAAATCAAGATTGCTGGAAAGATATTGTTTCAATGCAAGAGATATAGGTACTTTACGCTGCGGCAGATAGACAATTTGTATCACTAAAACTTCATTTACACCAGCTGCGTGGTATATATCTGTGTACTGTGGATGTTATCCCCCTTTCAAGTGACCGCTGTTATCGATCACCATTTACGAGATGTCAGCGACTGACCTTCTAGAGGGTCCCTTCTTTTGTTCGGTACCCTACCCCTGTCGACCGTGAAGTGTGAACGCTTTGGGGGAAATGCAGAAGGTCGCTCCACCAAACGATATGCCACACAATACTATGAAAGGAAAAGCGTCAGTCGTAAATGCCACTCAAAGCTCTATCGCTCAAGTTAGGTAATTAGGTAAGGGGGATCGGACATGCGGGCCGAAAGAGCCGTTCTGTGAGATTGAAAAAATCTGTGTGACGGTTAACGTCACACTAGAGCAACACAACTGTTTCCATCAATACATTAGGCAGTTAGGAAAAGACCAACAAAATCTTTGGTGCGCTAACCTCACGAGGAATTAGTGTTCGTTCTATTGCTTGCTAGATCTCAGGGATTCCCTTACATCGACCTTCTAGTGAAATAGACCGAGCAGCTTTATAACTTCTCCTGTTCGTTCAAGATCTCCGGTCAAGGTCAGGTGGTATTGAGTAGACAAAAGCCGACTCTTAATTATTGGCATTCTAATGAAATAGACAGAGCATACGAGCGGAGTCGATGTCACGAGATCTCAGAGGGGCAAGTCATGTGGAGTTTATGATTCCTACTCGGGCCGATTGTCAATCGAAAGGCAGACTTGTGTTTTGATCACTCAGGATAATTCCTTTGGTCAATCAATGATTTGTCCCTCATTAGGATTCATGCTATTTCCCACAAGCACGTGACAGATCCTCAAACCGAGCAGAACCAACTTGAAGCTCAGGACATATACTCCGTCCACCTCCAAAAGAAGGTCGATGATCCTATTAACTGACCAGCGTAATGAAAAACACAAGTTAGTGCTTTGACAGCCAGTCGGCCCAAGTCGATTCCCAAACCCACGTGACCTCACTTCTGGGATCCTACTACAGCGACTCCGCCCATATGGCTTCGTCTATTTCATGAGAAGATTGATGTCTGCTTAAAAATCGTTGCCGAATCATGTACAAAAAAAGGAAAGCATTTTTCCTCGTATTTGAAAAATCCAACCCTCGATTTCGTCATCGTGTCCTTTCTGCACAGTGGACATGGACGATAACTATCTCCTTTACTTGTCCCCTGCCTTATCGGTAAAACCATTTTCGAACTATTACTTGGGTAGAAAGAGGCCCATTGCCCATTCTATTTATTATATGATTTCTCCTTTGTGTTTTCAAACTTCCTATTGCTTTGTACTGACCATTTCTATTGTATTGCGTGCATTTTTAAAACTTTGAACTCTTTGGGCACAAGGATAATGTCTTAGGAATAAAAAAACTTCCGAAAATCGTACAGTCTGCCTGCGTGGTGAGCTTTAACCGCTTCTCGAAGGTCCCTCCTGATGTAACGTCTGTTGGAAACCTTCCTTTCTCCGATCTGAAAAAAGGAGATGCCCCTCGCAATCATCGTGCGAGTTGTGGTACGTGGAGGTGTCAATTGATTCCTGTAACTTACCCTGGGAGTATTTCTCTCTTTTGTAAAACGCACCATACCACAAGCTTGACTTGTGTTTGGTGCTGCTTGGTAATTTAAAAAATCCAATTTAACTCACCTGGTTGTATTTATCACTTCTATGCCAGTAAAACTTACCTCGTATAGGTATGTCCATTGCTTGATTCCTGTTTGGTTCTGCTTGGTCATTAAGAAAATAGGTTGTAACCAATATCCAGCTATTCTTAAAAATAGATGACTTGATTAATACTTCCAGACATAAACTACTAATACATTATCCTACAATAATGAACCGGACAGCAAGATGTGATGGTATAAGGGAAAGAATACAAGCTTTAATAAGGGGGTGTTCCCTACATGCTGCAATTACACTAACAACCCTTCTGGGCGTACTTTCAACAAGGTTTTGATACACAGTTATAGGTATTTGTGTCCCTTCCCGCTTCAAGAATTTCGCCATCTCGGCTGTAGATTTCGGACGTGGTTCTCTGGTCCGTAAGCGTCGCTCTAACTCGTTCCACAAATGTTCTATGGGGTTTAGGTCTGGACTCTGAGCAGGCCAGGGAAGACGTTTTACATCCATATCTTGATACCACTGCTTGATAGAGGTTGCAACATGACATGGTGCGTTGTAGTACTGGAAGTATTATTCGTCCATTCCATACAATTTGCCAGAGCGTAGGAAGAACCTGATTGTCCAAAATGCTCCAGGAACAACATGCAGAGGTCTCGGGCCATACCACGAAAAACACCCCCAAACGAGTAGTCGGATTTTATGCAAATCCGCTGGCGTCCGGTCCATTATTGTACGGTAGTGTATATGCTGAAAAATTCGATTATCTGTTACATTCAATTTTGAAAGAGTAGTAATTCATAACACCCAAAATTGATTTCTTGAACACATCTATGTGTTTTGACTTACGAGCTTGATATCGAGAGTCATAAATCGATATTATTCCCTAAATATCTAGAATTAAAAGAACAAAAGTTGCTTCATTAGAAATTATCTTTCTGTAATAACCTTTTGGTTTCTATGGGACCGCTTCGTGACTCAGTGGGTATGCCCACTGCTCTATCAACCTGCGAGTTGACGGTGGCGTAGGTTCGATTCATCCCTGTGTGTATTTATTTCTCTATTCTGTGTCAGTGAAACGTTCTTTGTGTTGTGTGTATGTCCATTACTTCACGTTGTCTGTCTTGTGTCTGGCGCAGCAGGGCCAAATACGGCCTCTGTACCATCCCCAAAATCCAACTATCTGAATTTTTATCTGAGCAAAACATTTCCGAAGAAAATCTGCTACGAATTGTAAGCGGCAAATATTGATTACCGTAAAACCTATAAAACCAACAAAACCTATGATGTCCTATACAATCCAACCAACCAATGAAAAAAATTAATTCTTTAGAAATACACTCTATAACAATAAATCTACGCACAAAGAAGTTTGGTTGATGTGAAGAACATACATAGAAAAACAAACGATTAAAATTTCAGAACAATTGAATGATTTATTCCAAACTTTGACTGCTGCAAAGATAGAAAGTAAATAAGGCGTTTGTCCACCTCTGGCCTGGATGCAAGCTGTCACCTGGCGTGGCATAGACTGAAAAAGTTCACGGGTGATGTTAATTTCTTGCCAAATTGTCTCCAACTGTTCAGCTAAATGGTCAACATTCCAGGATGGTTGCAATCGCCATCCCATAACGTCCCAAATCTGCTCTATGAGAAAGAAATCAGGAGACCTAGCTGGCCTAGGAAATGTTGGGAATGCTTGAACACAATTCATAGCAACACGTGCCGTGTACGGCCGGACATTATCTTGTTGAAAAGTAAGTCCTGTATGTCGCAAAAGGAACGGTAACTCAACTGGTCGTAGAATGTCATCTACGTACCGCTGTGCTGTAAGTGTGCCAGAAATGACTACCAAAAGGGTCCGGCTATCAAAGGAGATGGCACCCCAGACCATAACGTCCTGCTGTGGGCATGTGTGGCGTACGATAGTGGGCAAGATCCCCAAGCTGCCCTGGACATCTCCTTACAATTCTAAAACTTTGGTTGTTACTTACTCGACTTTTTGAGACTTGCCATATTTAAAGTGGGACATAAAATTGTGTGATGCCCTGGCATCCACCGTTATAGAGTGAATTAATTTAATTTACATAAATTGATTCTAACTAATATTTCTCTGATTTATCTTGAGAAATATTTATAATCTTTCAACCTAACCCTTCCATGAAACAAAATAAAATTATTTTGCTACTTTTGCACTATTTTCAAATATATTCAAGGAACCCATTATTTAAAAGTATATTCCATAAAATTTCACCTTGTCTTTATGCGCAGTTAAAATATGAAGGTCGAATTATGTAATCTGAAGCCTTGATGTGAACTGTTGACAGCATCTACGAGCCTTAGTCTTCTGGTTGCAACACGTTTTATTTCGCAAGTATGGTTTTTGGTAACCAATTCTAAAAAGACAATACAAATGTGTATAATTTTCATCAGAAAATTTAGTAATATGAGTGTTCAGTATATAATTTTTTTTAATCAAGCAATATGAATAAGCATTTAACTTACCACTCATTGAAAGAAAACATCTTTAACAATTCCGTTTGACAACTAGGATTAAATATGACCATCAGAATTCAGGGAAGTATAAAAGGTTATGAGTCATTGTATTGAAAAACATATTTCGTTTATTCATCGAGATCATTCAGATAGTATCACTAGTTAGTGGCAAAGGCCTAAAAAACAGTTTGGATGGTCGTTATGCAGTCACTCTTTGGAATTCGGAGAGAAAAAACAAAAAACACTTTTTATTGGTTACTGTGTGTGTTGAAGAATGAACTCAAATGAGGCAAACAGGTTTTGCATTCTATGACAATGCCCCATTCAATAGACTAATCCTTGTCAAAGGAATATCGATAGTAAAAATTGAAAATCATCTACTTGATTGTTAAAAAAAATTTAGTTGTGTTTCTTTCCAGCCACTCAAAGGAATTTATATTTTCAATCATTGCTGCTCGGTTGGCTTAGATTATATGTTGAAAAGACCATATGTGTCTAAGCTGGGACAAGCAGTGCCAAGTAAATGGACACACACACAAGAAAGTTTTACTGGCACTGAAGAAAGAAATACACACAGGAAGGAACCTGTTTGTCTTTTGACTACAACTCATAGGTTGCTAGGGCAGTAGGCAAGCTCATTTAATCAAGGTGATCCCCTTCAACACTCCATGTGGTTTCAACAAGATATCTCGTCCATCAAGATGTTACCTTTTTTTTTTTATGATGACGGGGTTAAGATCTTATCAGTTTTCTTCTAATGACAAGATATCTCGTTTATCAAGACATGGTCAATTTTCTTCTAGTGACAAGATATCTCATTTATCAAGAAATGGTCAGTATTCTTCGAATGACAAGATATCTCATTCATCAAGACCTGGTCAGCTTCTTATGACGAGATATCTCGTTTATCATGACCTGGTCAGTTTTCTTCTGATGTCAAGATATCTCGTTTACCAAGGCATGCTCAGTATTCTTCGAATGACAAGATATCTCATTTTTCAAGACCTAGTCAGCTTCTAATGACAAGATATTTCGTTTATCAAAACCTGGTCAGCTTTATCAGACCTGGTAAATTTTCTTCTAATGACAAGATATCTCATTTATCAAGATCTGGTAAATTTTCTTCTGATGACAAGATATCTCGTTTATCAAGACCTGGTCAGTTTTCTTCTAATGACAAGATATACACATTCATTATTTGACATATCTATTAGGATATAGTAAAAATGATTTAGAGTGTAACTTAAACCTGATACTTCAATTCACCTCTAATTTTTGCAATGAAAGTTGCCAATCCTTTCTCTGAATAAAAAGACCGGTCACTTAGTCTTTGAGCTGCAAAAATCTAACCTATTAAATAGCTTGGTTTAGTTGGGTTAGATGGCGCAAGGCATTAAATGAGCATACACTCACAAGGAAAGTTTTACTGACACGACCAGCAAAATACACCCAGGGAGTAATCGAATCTGATACCGACTGAATCGGAAGAGAAAATCTAAAAATATCAAAGTCACACAACACTTTGGTATAAACAAAATCTATTGTGCACGTTATAGTGAGCCTACTGTGTCCCTCAGAAATGGTCCCAGAAAATAAAGCTAAAACTGCGAAAATCCAAATCCAAAACTCAATACAGTAAACGAAAATAAAAACTAATTAAGAAAGGTCAGTCACACACGTGAAAGGGTTACTGGCGTAAGAAGTGGGATGATTGAGAAATCGAGATAAATCTATTTTTACAGAACTAAACACGTGAAGAGATTTAATTCAATATCCAAACCGGTTTCAAAATGAAAAACATAAAGCTATAAATATTTTTCTTCTTATTTTAGACGATAAAATGGTGTTGCGTGTCATTAATTATTATTCAGAACGATGCAATTATCTCGGCAGTCATCCAATACATGTTCACTTGCATAACATGTAAATGTTCGTATTCATTAGCTGTATAATTCAAAGAACTATTGTTTTTTATTCCGGACATAAACGTCGATGACAAACTGGTGTTTATTAGCGTGAAACCAAATTCAGTCAACGGTATAATGAAAGTGTAATGGCATGATTTTTAACAAGGGGATTACACCTCACATCAAGGCAATCTATATATATAATTCTCTTACGTGGCACGCAAAAAAGACGTTATTTGTAATCGCGTTTTGGCAACACTGTACGATTGTTTTGTTTATCGCGAAGTCTCGCGCATCGATTGAATTAATAGCGTTATCGGATGAAATTTTATTGAAAAAAAAAAGGGAAATTTTAATGAGCTGTTGCAGTTAGTTTATAATAGAAATCAAAGAAAGCGGAGGATCTTTTCAGGGCCATTTAAAAAACGGTCCTTTTCAGGGCCAACAATTATAGTTCAACAAGACGCTTGCACTACAACTTTCGGCAACAAACTCAATGAAAAAGTGTGGGTCGTTTGAGTGCTGGGAAAATGTACACACAAACAACATGCTGGGTATTCAATTTCCAAAGCAACTCTCACATTTCGAGTCAAAATTTGCACAAAGTTTTCATTTGAATTCTGATTTTAGAGATACTGTATATATGTTTTCTGTAATACAGCAAATTTAGATTTGAAAAACATTTTTTTGGTAACATATTTTGTAAACAATCCTTTCTGCTTGGACACATGTCTTTATTGAGGCGAGCGAAGCGAGCATAGGTTCGCGCAGCGAACCAATGAGGATTGCGAAGCAATCCTCTGGGGGTTGGCGAGCGTTAGCGAGCAGGGGGCAGGCCCCCTAGTTTTAAAATATTACGAAAAGTATATCTTTTCCAATTGGCTAAGAGAGAATAAGCGTTCGTTAAGGACTCCATTTCTTTTCCGAGGAAGCTTGGTTGGTGGAGTAGCGGATTTGCAACCGGAGGGTTGCGAGTTCAAGACTCGGTCCAACCAGTCTGGTGGTCAAAGTGTTAGCCTCGAGATCGGAAGGTTCAGTGTATGGATTTTTGTAAATGTATAGTTTATAAGTGGCTGCTGCACCTTAAATGTTTCGTGGCCGAAAGTCCTCACGTTGGATTGGTGTGAACGTTTGGAGAGTAGGGTGCCAGCTCAAGTGTTGCCTCGTCATCTGACCGTGGTTCAAAATTACGAGGTGTTGTCCTCAGATTTTAAGGGACTGATTCCGGACCGTCGTCAATAGCCCATTATGTTGCTCTAGTACGACGTTAACTAATAATTACCAATTACCACAACTTTTAATTTATATATATATATATATATATATATATATATATATATATATATATTAGTTTTTTTATTATACCACTGAAACATACGCAATAAACATCTTTGACTCTTCATTGACTAACTCTAGATCGGAAGGTTCCTGGTTCGAATCCGGGTGCGGGCATGGATGTTTGTAAGCGTATGGTGTAGAGGCGGCTGGTGCACCTTAAATCTGTCGTGGCCGAAAGTCCTCACGTTGTGTTGGCATGGAAGTTTGGAGAGTGGGGTGCCAGCTCAGGTGTTGCTTCGTCATCTGACCGTGGTTCAAAATTACGAAGTGTTGTCCTCGGATCTTTCCCTCAAGGGACTGATCCCGGACCGTCGTCAATAGCCCGTTGTGCTACTCTAGTACGACGTTAATTACAAATTACCAATATTATTACCATTGACTAACATCTGTCTGGGCGTTGAACTTCATCATACATGCAATCGTAGCAGCTTTTCAAACCATCAATGATCATCCTGAAGACGTCATCTGACCATGGTACAAAATTACGACGCGTTGTCCTTGGCTCTTAACTTTCGGAATTGATCTCGGACCGTTGCCAATAGACCGTTGTGTTCCTCAGTGCAACGTGAATTAATTAACTACCTACCATACTGAAGAACAGATTTACAGTGAGATAATAATCGACCTCGCCAAAGCTGTGCAAAGTGCACACGGTGGCATCCTACTCAGAAATGGACACAACTAGACAGCCTACATAATCAGTGGCGACAAGGGACCAAATTTGGCCTAATGCGCATGCACGGCAGCCATTTTTCTACCAGAATCGTCTCAAAGAAGGTTGCTGGGCGAATTAATATATCATTTCAGGGAGAACAAATAGCATTTGCTTGTTATAATATTGATACATTCGGTATAAAAGAATCATTTTTAAGCCCTCTTGCATGCGTAATTGGTGAGATGGATTGCACACCGCGCTAATTTAGATTGCGGGAAATAACATGTTGTTCAAAAAAAGCCATTAACTTAAAAAGTCTTCAAATTTATACTGACAAAACACTAAAATAATAATAAATAAACATTCTAGAACACGAAATGGATCATGAAAAAGCTATATTTTCTTTCAAATTTAATGTACACATGTTTTTCTCGAACACTTAAAAAGTTCTCATGTTAAATCTACGGGAGCTTGTAAAAAGAAAGGGTCTCTAAGCGAAGCAGAATGTGTTTCCCGTATGTCGCCACTGATTATATAGGCACTATAGGCACAACAACAGCATACCCAATACATGTTGCTAATAGCTGTTCCGTGAAATCTCCACGAATAATTCTGAGGAGAATGAATGAGGTAAAAAATATAAACTGTGATAAATCAAATTAGTTCTAAACCTGAAGAATTTTTCAGTAGTTTCTTCAGATTTATATCGAAAAACTTTCATGTATAGAATTTCCACGTTCTAATTTCATTTGGCTATAGAAACACCAATTCTAGTTTTTATGTAATTTTATTACATTTTCAATATTTTTATTCCGTTATGCATCGATGCGTAATGAAATGTGACGTTCGATAGATTCAATCGTTTGGTGTTACTCAATATAAAGATAATTCGAGAGATGATATTACCGCTTACCTATCTGTCAATACTTCCGTCAATGAATATCCATGACCGAATTCAAAACTTTAGTTTTCGATTACGGAAGAAGCAGCTCAAAATTCCTCTTGATTTCAGCAATATCTTTGTTTCTAAGTGTATCAGACTAAAATTTATAAAGAACTTTTTCTCTTTCGTCAGGATAAAAGATAAGATAACAGTGAGTAGAAAAATAAGCCGCATTCAGAAGAATCGGATATTTCATCGAAAACTAAATGAAACGTTCCATTCGGTTAACTGAGTGTTCCACTAGGGAAAGGATGCACAGATCAAGAGCTACATCTGAGAGATTCACTCTGACTTATGAAAGAGGAAAAAGCATAAAGTTAACCATCATATATTATTTATATTCATTGATATATATTATTTATATAATTATATTTATTCAACATATTGCTACAGAAGAGAAAGATAGTAAAAGTAAATGAAGAATTAAATTGTATGCGTGACATAGCATTAATTTAACAGTGGTTGTAATATTTAGTTCTATTTTTGTAGTTGTCAAGCGCAAAATAGATTGTAAATTTTCTTTAGTCAAGCGATTCCTATTTTTCGATTTGTTGTTACTCATGACTTGAAGATTTCGTTCACGGATATATCGCACCCCGGCAGGAAAAGTGACACAACTCAAAATTGCAGAATTTGAGAAACATCAACTTAAAGGATACTATAAAACTTATATTGAAAAAATATAAGCTTCTTTTAAATTTTATGTAAGTATTTATGGTGGTAACTTCTATTATATTCTATAGAATAGCAATATAACAGGCTGGAGCATCTCATACATTACATTATGAACGTATTTTATCAAAGTTGACCATTACACTATCATATTTCGTTGTCAAACTTATTTTATAAAAGATCTTTGTCAAAGAACTTCTATAGTGTAATAGCGGCGTTACACAGTAACTGTGATGTTGTAATGCTTATCTATATATATAAAACACTAACGTACGTGGACCCGAAATCGACGTTATTTGTGTATAGTCGAATGGCAACAATCATCGTAAATAAAATAACCCAGATATTTTGAATGCTTGCTGTTTTCAAATAGCCGAGGTCAATTTCTATTCAAAATATAAGGAATTAAATGGTAATATTTATGTTTAAACTTACTTTTTATTTCTTATTTTGATGTAAAAGTAATTTAAACGTAATTTTGCTACCCGGTATCTGGCCAAGTCAGAATTAATGTTTACTTTTTTAATTTGATTTAGAATTCCGTGTTTGGGTATTTGAGTTGACTGCGAGATGTTGCGGACATATTTGAGGACTCCCAAGTATTATAAATGTGTGTTCTTTTTGTTAATAAATCATTATTATCTTTGTCAATATCGTTGAAAAGTCTTTGGTCGCATTATTCTATTTCACAATATATTCAGGAAGTCGAAATTCAACACGTTTGAATAGATACATACGTACGTGGTTTCTTTTTTTCAGAATTTTGCATATTTTCAAAGATTGGAATTTTATTTTTGTTTGCATTATGTGTTCCGGTTTTTTACCTATTGCAGAAATATTATTTAGGAGATAGATTTTAATGATATGTCTATTTCCTGCAAAATATCACTAGACATGGGTAATTTTGTAGCGGTATATGTATATTTCAACCAACTTTCCTTAAATATTTGATTGAATACGCAATGATTTAAAGAATTGTTTCATAAAAATAAATAAATATATACAAATAAAAACATGTTTAATTACGGTGGGTAAAAAAATTAAAAAAAAAAGCATTATTACACACCGCCGAGCGCTAGCCGGCGCAGCCCGGCTAGTGGGTAAGTAAAATCGAAATTTGAAACAATGCGTTCATAACCTGAGTTTTAACATAGCTGAAATCATCAGGTTGTCACTTTTATTATCAAAACTTCTTTCCTTGCAGTTTAAAAAAAAAACTATTTCTAATCCACTGTCTCAGCGCTGTACGCATTTGGGTCAAAAACTTTCACTTTGCCTCATTCAAACTCGGAGTTTCCATTAAGAATAGGAAACAAAGACACGCGCGCAAAAGTAATGGTAGTAATTCCCCAATGCTTCCACGACAAAAAGAATTAATTAGCGTACCGTTACGATGGCCATCACATTACTTACAACAACCTCTACCTTGTGACTGACTGCTAGAGATTTGAGGTCAAAGAATAAGCTCTGGGCGATTGTGAAAGCAGGCACGAAGGAAAACAGGTAAAAAAAACTGCACGCGACTTTTGATAATCACGTTTGGCAAACAAGTGTTCTCGTCACAGATTTCTTAAGCAGTCTTCAATAAAATGCAAAGAAATTATCAAATAAATTTTTTTTGTCCCAGTATCGGGTCTTAAAAGCGTATAGTTTCTTGAGTGGAAAAATTATTTTTGCCAATAGAAGCACAAGGTAATTAAATGCGTATTAAAAGTTAATTTTTATTCAAAAATTATTTAAATATCCCATTAAAAAATTTAAAGAATCGTTTCGTGTCGACATTGTAGACCATGTATTGATTCGTTTTACATTTTCTTTTTGTTGCCACATAGAAAAAGAGAATATCAAAAAATACAGATAAATACATCCATTTAATTCTGAAACTAAGGAAGTTAAAACATTAACAAAATCGTTTGTAAATCATGTGTCAATTTTGTACTCTTAAGGTGCCTGCCTACGTTCGAAGACCTTTTTTTTTAAATATTTCAAAAATTGACTTGTTATGTGCATAATACTATCAAATACATCTAAAAACTATGAATAATATATAAAATAGATATATATATGTTTTTTTAATTTTCATTTTTTGCTAAAAATAAACAAAAAATCTCAATAAATTAACAACTAAGCAAAACAACAAAACTCAAATTCAAATTAAGATATTCTATTTTTGTAAATTGTATTGTGTTATCAAAACCCTCTTCTGGGATCTCGACCCATTTTATAACTGAAACTTTGTATTAAAAATATTTATGCAATTAAACCTTTCGACATAGAAAAAATCTTAAAAAATGATTACAACTCTATACTTATGTAATCAAAAAGCTAAAAAATAATGCATAAACAATTAAAATAAAGGTAGGTTACCTGAATTGAACCCTTTACAATATTTTACCAAAGTTTAAAATTATTTGAAGCATAATGTTATGAGTTATGATGTTGTGCGGAAGAGCAAAATGAAAAAAATCTGATTTTGAGAAAAAGCATAAAATAAAAAAAAACTTCTACACTTACACATTAGTTGAAAAACCTGACATTAAATAGCTCCTGATTTGTAAAGGTCACCGTTTTGGTCATTGAAAACTGATGTTTTTTTCTTCCGAATGGCTTTTAAAAGTTTCCTGCGCTTCCTTGCAACAAGGGTGGGTGGAATGATTCTTCGAATCTCGAATCCGCAAGCCGTCCAAGTGTCTATAGCCTTCTACTGTAAAACACCCATGATTTGTCAAATTAAGCCTATTAAAAACATTTAGGCAACCTTTAAAACCATCGTTAAATTGAATTATGGCATCATAGGCTCCTAACTTGACAGTTTTGAGGCTGACAAACACCTCTTTTGGCACTCGTTGCCAAATTCCGCCATTGAAACACTCGTTGACGTTTTGAGTTTTGCCGTGGAGACATTTCTCTAACAAATCTTACTAAAAAAACTTAATTAAACAATTACATAACCTTTTTTTTAAATATTCAATGTGATCGAACAAATTTTAATATTCTATGCCAGTTTTTCGTCCCACTTCTGTTAGCAGAACACTACTTACGGTTTGAAAATCTGTCAACATACTAATATTAAAAGTTCAGAAACTAGAGTTCTAAGTAAGATAGAAACAAAATTTTAACTGATTTGGAAAGCTAAGAAACTATACTTTCAAAGTTAGGCAAAATTAAAAAATCGTATTTTTCTCCACAAATGCGGTTTTATAGGTAGGCAGGCACCTTAAATGAATAATTATCGACTGATAAAATTAATTTAAATAATAATTTTATTTTTGTATAAAAATCGTCTGATGAAAAATAAATCAGAATTCTACTTTTGAATAAATATCGTTTGGCATTTTACTTGCAACAAGCGAAAATATTTTGATATATTTGTTTGGAAAAGGTATTCTTTGACAATAAAGAAGCAGTCAAAACAAACTTCAAAATCATCTTACCTAGATTTTTAAAAAATACTAACTGACTTGGATTTTAAACTTAATCAACATGAAAGCAATATTCTTCCGAGGCCATGCAATTATTTCAGAAGAAATTACACTGTTAAAAACCTTTTTGGAGTCATATTTGTGTCTTGAAATCTCTGTTCTTCAAACAATTTGTGATTTAATAAAATAGGAAAAGTTTCAAGAAATAACATCTAACGAATAAGGTGGCTATGGCATTTATGAAAATGGTGTTTATCAAAACAACTTTATCATGGGAAGTTTCTAATTGTCACGCAGTACAGGTATTTTTTGACAATCTAGGTTTTTAAAGCGCTACAAAGCGTGAACATTCCCCTTGTTGATTGTCTTAGGTAACCCAGTTGGTAGAGATTCGGGTTAGCATCCGGAACGTTGGGAGTTAGAAACTCGATCCAACCAAAAACTGAGATGTGAGGCTGGTGCACGTTACAACTGTTATGGCGTCAAATGACCTCACGTTCGCGTGGTGTAGAAGTATGGGAGTGGCAGCTCAGGTAATGACTTTATCATCTGATCGTGGTTCAAAATGACGAACTGGTTGTCCTCGGATCTCTCCCTTAGAATCCCTCCCGAATCGTCTCTAATAGCTCGATGGGTTGCTCCAGTGTGACGTAAATTCAACTATCTACCTACTTTGTTGATTGCCTAGCCTGGTTTTGCGCATTTTGGATGCATTATATCCAAATGATTGTTAGAAACGAACAGTATCATGTTGGCATTGCTACTGTCATTTCGTGTTTTTCTATCTGCCGGATTTTGGGTCTTCCATTGTGAATACAGCGTATTTCAGTTTTATTCGCTAAGACTAATGATTCATCACTATTTGTGCATTATTTAATATCATCTTTTTTTTGACGCACTTGGTATTTATCACAATGCGACCATAAGGGAAGCGTTCCCGGATTGGAGCAAAAAGAGCATGCTAATTACTAAGCGAACCTTATGAAAGTTGCTTAACATCTGTGGGAGTTCCATCAATTTTATTTTTAAATTCCAAGATATCGGCACTCAAGCATATAAATAACCGTTGAAACACGATTCCGTTTAGTTCAGCTGCAGTAAATGTGTTCCATTATATTATATCACACACCAGCAGAAAAGTGACACAACTCAAAACTGCAGAATATGAGAAAGACTTAAAGGATACAATAAAACTTATATTGAAATAGTATAAGCTTCTTTTTAAATTTTAGTTAAATATGTATGGTGGTAACTTCTATTATATTTTATAGAATAGTAATATAACAGGCTGGGGCACCTCATACATATTTTTCAGTGACATAACATCAAAATTTTTATTTTTTGACTTATGTCACTTTTCTTGCCGGGGTGCGATATGTGATAATATGAATTTTCTTTTTTTGAAAAGAAATAAAGTATGTAACGCAAAGCGTTCTAAAATGAAACTGTCTTTATGCTGGACTAATTCAAATATTTTTTAAATTTTGCGTTAGTTTCCCTTACAAGAGATTAAACTCATTAAAACGAGCATTTATTTTATCTATTTCGAATTAAATTATTTGCTTCTGTTGAGAAAATTTATTACTTTGGTTATTATTTTATTTATCTATTCAACCCGAGTAAATTCTGTTATTGCGTAATAAAAAGAAAATCGTGAGTTTTAGTCAATAAAGATAACTAGATTATCATACTATTTAGTATGCTATATTTAAGATTAATGTAGGATAATCTAGATCAACTTATTCTAGAAAAAATGGAAATCGTAGAATAAAAAAGGAACGCTTAAGTGACTGTTTCGGTACAATCAAGAAAATAATTTCGAAATATTCATTAAATCTATGCAATGCCAAACAATTATTAATTTTACAAGCTCTAAACAAACGTCACAAAAATTATACAATTAAAATGAAAATCGATTTTAAGATAGAAATAAATAACTCGTAATACCTCCTTTATGATGAATATTTCCTGTTAATTGAACACAATAGCAGGAAATCCATCATAAAATAAGCTTTAAATAACCACAGATAATTCTTGTAACTGTAAATTTTTGCCATTTTTTTTTCATAAAAAATTTAAAAAAAAAAAAAAAAAGATTATTCGATGTTTGAAAAAAAGTTATATAAATGTTGCGAAATGTCAAACTGGTAGCAGCGCAAACGATCATTTGAATGAAAACAGAATAATAAAAGTATTCCGCCTCCATCTTTCACTCTCTGCAGTTACTGAAGCCCCTGAGGCCATTTTACTGGAAGAGAGGCCACTATAGGTCACCTATGTTTTGATTTTGCTGATTGAGGAAACGGGGACGCGAGCTTCATTTTGAAAATGATGTTCACTAGGAGGTGGCATCGGTTCTGACGAAAAAGTTCCGAATACGAACGCTATGGTTTCCATCGTGACTTGGGTAAATATAATACGAATTCTGATTTTTCTGCTTCAAACTTTTGGTGTTTTTCAGATCTTTTCGAAGCTAAATTATTGTTGTTTGAGCTCTTTTATTATTATTATTAGAAGGTTTAAAATATTTCGAAGAAAAATCATGACCATTAAAATGAACAGTTATGGATATTTTTAGATTAAATCTGTGCTCAGATGGCAAAATGTTATAAGTCACATTTTTAATTTTTCGTGAGAGCAATTTTAAGATTTTAATTTTTAAGAAATTAATTTTTAATGGCATAACCACTCGTAAAATTTAATAATGCAATTGTTAATTGTAATTTTGTAATCCTAATTTTCACATTGGATCTTTCAAAATACAAAAGAAATAAGATTGTAAAATTAATTTTTTAATGGCATAACCACTCGTAAAATTTAATAACGCAATTTTAAGTTTTAGAATTGGATATCAATTATAATTTCCGTGTATTTATCAGGTGTTATCGCGTATTTTAATTTTCAATTCATTCTTAATCCGTTATATTCTTCTCTAATCAAATTTCAAAACCATTTATTTCCCTAGAATTTGTTACATTAACATTCTTTACTGAATTTCGTATAGACTATTATTTACTCAAATGGTCTTGTGCAGGTACGTGTTAGATCTCGTGATTAAA
Organism: Metellina segmentata; assembly: GCA_947359465.1. Taxonomy (NCBI): domain Eukaryota; kingdom Metazoa; phylum Arthropoda; class Arachnida; order Araneae; family Tetragnathidae; genus Metellina; species Metellina segmentata. The sequence goes on along the minus strand of OX375880.1, from coordinate 37,909,504 downwards.
CAGCTGTCGTTTGAAATCTGCATTTTCGCATTTGAGCGTTACAGGCATGAGAGTCCTAAATTGATTTTCATCAAAATACACACATGTTCAAAAAATTAATACTGGATTCGCATCAAGTAAGGTCCTAATCCAAAAGAGAACATTGTAAAAGGTGGTAGAGGCACAAAATAAACATTTTTTGTCAAAGAATGTGAATCCGAAAATGCTGCGTTTAGGTGATAAAGTTCATTATATAGCTCAGACGACAACATCGTTTCTGTGGCGTAAGGCGTCATTCCGAGCTCGGATTTTTCAACGGCATGAAACGAATTCGTGTAGATTTATGGCTGATTTTTTAACTATGTTTGTAAAAAAGAAATTAAGTATTTGATTTTGATTGGAGTCTCTGAATTTACAAAATAAAATAATAAATAAGTTACAAAATGCACAATTTTCTACATTCTCTAGAGCAGAAATTTTCAAGCAGCTCCTATTGGGAGTGTAATAGTGTGTAGAAAATAAAATTTACAAATCAAAATATTTTTTAAGTGTGTAATTTATTATTTTAAAATGACATGAAAAATTTCAAAACTAACTTTAAAATAAGATGGGTTACGTTTAATTAAAACGGGTAGTCATACTTAGTAGTTCAAAATATATTTCAAAATTTTGATATAGCTTTTCATTGAAAGCCGATTAAAATAAACTAAATTTCATTTGTTTTTCGTGTTTCATGGATGTTATTGAAAGTTTACGCCATAGTCAAGTAACTACATCTATCATTCTAAATAGATACGTGCTTTCCATTTAGGAACCAAATTTCTGATCTTAAAAATACCATAAGGGTTCAATTTAAAACTGTATGTGTGTTGGAGAAAAGGGAATTTTTAACAAGACTTTGTTGATCTTGGAATAATATCGCACTAAGTAATTTTGAAAAATTCAAATTTTACGTCTTATAAAAAAAAAGAGACAGAAAGTTGAGGTTGCTTACTCTATTTATTGAAGCTGTTCTTACCCAACTTAGATGCATGTGATTCGTTCTTTGAAAATGATTTTCTTTTTGTAAAAGCGACGTAAAATCAATTAATCGATTGAGTTTAATGATGACATGTATTTCTAACAAAAGCAATGTTATTTCACATGCCACTGAATGTAATTTTCTGGAAAAAAGTGCGTTTGCATCAAATTAAATTATTTACGAATGCCGTAAATTTTTAGCCCCCTTGGACATATAGAACGCAGGTTAATATGTAGCCTATCATATCCACAGGGTTCTAAAATATAAGTGTATCAAATGTGTGGATTGGTCAATAGGTGGATTAGTGTAGAGAACAGACAAACGTCAACTCTGCTTTATATATCTAACAGAAGTTCCCTTATTCCACCTGCCGCTGAACGGAATTTTTAAGAAAAATTGCGTTTGCTTCAAACTAAATTAGTAACGAATGCTGTAACAGTTTAATTTACCATCTTCTCATATTGATGATGAAATTCGAAACTGTCGCATACTATGTGAAAGAATGGCACAATGAAAACATATTCATAGGAAAACTAGGTGCACGACTATCCACCAAAAATTCGCCATTTTTACTGAAATTGAATGCACGGGAAAATTTGCAGTCACTCCAAAACTTAAAATCAACTTCAGCAGAAGTGTGACGAATATGAAATGGATTATATAGTTGGATACAACATATATATACATATTTGTGTCCGAAGTAAATTGTAAAGGCGATGGAGAAGTTAAATTGGTATTATATTTTTCCCCGCACACTTAAATGATGATAACATTCTTTTATGAAAAAGAATTGATGATGACTTTTCATTCAACATATTATTAATTCAACCCGAGCAAAGCCGGGTATTTCTGCTAGTGCCTACATAAAATACAAGGGGTAAGGGTAATTTTTAATTAACGTCGTACTAGAGCAACACAACGGGCTATTGACAACGGTCCGGTATCAATTCCCTAAGTAAAAAAAGATCCGAGGACAACACCAAGTAATTTTGAACTGCGGTCAGGTGACGAGACAACGCCTTAGCTGGCACCCCACTCTCCTAACTTCCAACCCAACTTGAGGAATTTCGGCCACGACAGATTTAAAGAGCTCCAGCCATCTCTACACCATACGCTTACAATCATCCATGCAATTGACCCGGATTCGAACCAGGAACTTTCCGATCTAGAGGCTAACACCTTGACCACCAGACGATATACAAGGAGAACCTAATTATATCAATAACTAAAGTTTATGGCCTGTGAATACTCAATCGTTTCGTGTACTTTTCAAGAAATAATCTTAATCTCATATCTGGTCTGGTTCGTTACCTCAATGAAAAGAAAATAGCCACAAATACCTTAAAGATTCAACCCAAACAAAAAGGATCAAATACGGTTATCGGAACCTTAAAGATTCAAAGGATCTCATTTGTTGGACAAGTTGCTTTTACTTATTAGCGATGCACGCATTTAAATAATCAAATTTAGAAGTGAAGGTCGTGTCAAATGCGAAGGTACTCCTCTTTTAGTTTCTCCTTCACCGAGAAAATAATTACGTAATTGTCTTCGAGAAGCCCAACGATGGTTGCGTAATCCGCTTATTTCTTCGCTTAATCTGGAGAAACGTATTGTAATCCGATTAGAGTTGGTGAAGACGCAATTCCCAATCGGATCAGCGACGTTAACATGCACTTTGTTTCGATGTAAGCGGCGGTCTTTAGTGCATCGGCTCAGTCATTCGTTTCTTGTTCATGACGCCGTCTAACTAAACTTTTATCAAAGAACAAAGATGGACACGCGAGAGACTTTTTCTGTCTTTTTTAACGTTGATGGTAATGGTATGCTTTTTTGAGAAGAAATGGATTCGGTTGCAAACGTGATACTCTTTTAATGTTTTGATGTAATACTTTATTACACTTTATGAATATTTTAATTTGTTGTATGTTGTTGTTGTTGTCGTGTGGCCCATATATGGCCCAATTGGAGGTGTCATTGCCCCGGAGGGTTGGACTTCTTCATGCATGACACATCCGTTTTACAGGAAGGTCCCTTTCACACATCCATTCACTCACACATATCGTAATTTAGATCCCAATCAGAGGTCGATAATCCCCTGAACAGGTACCCCCAGAGGTATAATTTGTTGTATAGAAAACTAAATCACTTCGAGGGTGTTTTTCGTGGTATGGCCTGGGACCTTTGCTTGCTGTTCCTGGTCAATTGAACACCGAAGCCTACATGAACATTTTGGACCATCAGGTTCTTCCTACGCTCTGGTAATTTCATGGAATGGACGGATGTTACTTCCAGGAAGACAACGCTCCATGTCACGTTGTAGCCTTTGTCAAGCAGTGGTATCAAGATATGGATGTAAAACGTCTTCCCTGTCCTGCTCAGAGTCCCGACCTAAACCCCATAGAACATTTGTTTGACGACTTAAAGCGACGCTTGCGGACCAGGGAACCACGTCCGAAATCTACATCAGAGCTAGCGATATTCTTGCAGCAGAAATGGACACAAATACCTATAGATGTGTTTCAAAACCTTGTTGAAAGTATGCCCAGAAGGGTTGCTACTGTAATTGTAGCACGTGGAGGACCATTCCCCCTTTTAAAGCATGTATTATTTCCCTTATACCATCACATCTTGCTGTCCGGTCCATTATTGTAGGGTAGTGTAATTCAGCGAACAGTCTTGACGAAAACAACGCGACTGAACAGCCAACTCTCGGAAGCAGCAACTGTAAAATCTCCGTTTTCTATTTGGTCCGATAGAATTTATTTCAGACGTTGCCTTATAGCGCTGCACTTTTGAAATTGAATGATTGAAATTTTCTAGTTTCCTTTATATACTTGTACAGATTTATCTCACAAGTAAGAGATTTGTAACTTTTTAAACTTGAAACCAGACGTTTAGTATAAAATTTTTCACGTTTCATGCACTATTCACACCCGACGGTATCATAACCTATGACTTACTTCTTATGAGGAAGCTGTACTCGAGATTTAAGACATTCAACTGCAAACTTGTAAGCACTTTTTGATTCACTTTGTTTCATGCTCCCAAACCGTGGTAAAATTTAAATATTGCGTTACCATTATGCCGAGACGGGAAGTGAATATACTAGTCCGTAGTACATTAGACGCTAAAATAATTCGTTTATTTCGTAACAATGACACTGGCCAAGAAATATATTCTCGATTGTCAAATGACAGAAAGAATGGCTTTGCGAAGACAGTCGTCTGTTCGTCGTAATCATTTCTCTTTAAATCGATTCAGACATAATTCTCAGAGAGAAATTTAACCTTCTGTTGAACGAAACAATCGTCTATCTGCTGACATGATCAGACATGTTAATCTGAGAAAAGAGAAGAGTAGATCGAACTAAAAAACAAACAAATGTTCCTGGTTTGCGGTCGAATGAAAAGTACTCCGCTGTGAATTATGATTCGTCCATAAATTATAAAAAGGATACTTCAGTTTCTATGGGTACTATGTCCATTGTCTGCCAATATTGTTCAGCTCTAAAAGGGACAGACGAATCAAAAGGAATGTGTTGTTTGCAAGATAAAAATTTATCTAGAAATCCTTCCCTCTCCTGAACCATTACATTCGCCTCATTCAGGTGACCGTCTAAACTGTAAAGATTGTGTGAAGTTGTGGATGTCTACGAATGAAAATTAGTCGGGAGTCTGGTAATAGATCAAATTTAAATTGGTTTTTTCTTTTAGTCATGTTGCCATATGTTGGGGCTGCAAGCTATATATCTTTGCTATACGATTTTGGAGTACTTGGACAACCTGGGCCATAAATATCCTGTGGAGGTGCAAGTAGATAGACAGAACAGATATGGGTTTGTCAGAGCCTTTTATAGGCTTTGCTGGGACCTGGAGAAGAGGATAAGAGGATGGGGGTTAGGCATGCGACATCTACAGCAAAACATCGATGTTCAAAATTAAAACATCGATGCTGATTCTACATCGCCCAAAAAAAAAACGATGTTTGACAACATCGATGTTTTTAAAAATAAGTGTATTTAAAGTTGTTTTTTCCCACTATTTCTAAAACTGGTTTAGCAATCTCAAACATTAATGTTCGCCTGAGGGAGATTTAATTTGTCGTTTTCTGTGTTTATTAATTAAAACTAAGACTTTTTTTAACTGTCAAAACAAAGTCAAAATAATTAATAAGAACAATTACCAAATATTTTATTTTCAAATTGAGTAACATAAAAGAAAATAGTATTTACAACAATTTTACACAGGTACTACTAACTATAAGTATAATTAGGTAGGTACATAACAATAATTATTGTTAGTAATTATTAATTATTTTTAACGTATTGGAGGAAACACAACAAACTTATTTTGAATTTACTGTATATAAAAATTATTGGTGTCTATAATTAATATATGCTCCAATATTTGTTACTTACAGTTTGTAAAAAAGTTTGTCATCTTTCTCCACCTTAAGCCGACTTTTTTGTCACAATCCCACCAGTTACGGAAAAAAAATCTTTCTGATGGAACAGATGTGGCCATCACTGACAAATACTTAGCTGCACGGTTATTTTTCTTATGGTGCTTTTTTCATTCAAAAATAAAACATCGACAACGTAAAAACATCGACAATGTTAAACAAACATCGGCTCCAATAAATCTATGGTAAATACATCAGTTTTTATAAAACATCGATGTTTTGAAAACATCTACATCGATATCGCATCCCTAATGGGGGTTGACACACTAATCAGAGGGTTTTATTTAAATATCTTTATAATGCTGTGAAAAAAGACGATTAGTAGATATTAGCTTTCATTTTAAACCTTTTTATTTTGAGGAAAGACGGTACTCTGGTAGACTAGCCAGACCTATGATATTTATTGCGTTTTTATTAAAGTGTTCTTGTTTTTCTGTCCCCTTGTTATTCATTGAACCAGTCGACATCTTCATAGGGCTATGACAATTAACCCCTACGAAGCCATAAATCATACATCTCAGTTTTTTATTCATTTCAAATTACCTCATTTATAAGATCACAAGTAATCGGACATGGCTTTAGACCGACATACAGGGTGGTCCCGAATTCATGGTACAAACTTTAATGGTAGGTACAGGACATTGTAACAATGATTTATTGTATAGGAATGTATAGTCGCAAGTGACGTGGTGAGGCGTAAACAGGGGAAATAAAAGGAAAGAGCGCCATTCACAATTGTGCTGCCGTAGACGATGGGTGACTTTACGTATGCAGAAAAAGCAGACATGCATTACATGTACGGCCGTGCAAATGGTAACGGCAGAGCTGCGTTACGAATGTATCGCGCGGAGTATCCTGATCGACGAATGCCGGATCATAGAATTTTTCAACGGTTACATCGTCAACTTTGTGAAACAGGTGCGTTCGACGTCAACAGACATGGCGCTGGTCGAGTAAGAGCTGTACGCACTCCAAGGCTGGAAGAAAGCATCTTGAACATTGTGGCTGATAGACCCGAGTCAAGCACAAGAACTGTTGCGCGTGACGTAGGTGTGAGTCATCAGACTGTATGCAGAGTGTTAAACGAAAATCGCTTACACCCCTTCCATTTTCAGAAAGTACAAGCATTGAATCCGGCAGATTATCCTCGCCGCGTGAACTTCTGCCTGTGGGTGATGCAGCAATGTGCGTTGCAGCCGGATTTCGTAGATTATGTGCTATTTACAGATGAAGCGACATTTTCACGCGAGGGTGTCTTTAATGCGCACAATTCCCATGTGTGGGCAACCGATAATCCACATGCAACGCGTCGACATGCGTTTCAACAACGTTTCAGTATTAATGTGTGGGCTGGTATTGTGAACGACTTTTTGATTGGCCCATACTTACTACCCACGCGGCTCACTGGCGGAAGCTATCTTATTTTTCTGAAAGAAGTGTTACCACAACTGCTGCATGATGTTCCGATCGCCATTCGTAACCGCATGTGGTTTCAGCACGATGGGGCGCCAGCACACTTCAGCATTGATGTACGGAATTACCTGAATGCCACGTTTGGTACTCGATGGATTGGGCGTTGTGGACCAGTCCCTTGGCCACCCCGATCTCCCGATTTATCGAGCCTCGATTACTTTTTATGGGGACATCTAAAGCATCTTGTTTATGAGACTCCAGTTGACTCAGATGAGGATCTCGTCGCTCGCTTATCTGTAGCTGCTGCAGGTGTGCGTGAAATACCAGGCATCTTTGAACGTGTACGCCAATCGCTCCACCGACGCTGTCAAGCATGTATCGATACTGGTGGACGCAATTTTGAACAATTACTGTAAACATGACACTTGTCAACAACGCTTTCAATAAAATCTTTGTTTTTCCTTTCGGCCGTTATTTCCCCTGTTTTCGCCTCACCGCGTCACTTGCGACTATACATTCCTATACAATAAATCATTGTTACAATGTCCTGTACCTACCATTAAAGTTTGTACCATGAATTCGGGACCACCCTGTATAGTGCTAGCATCGTGAAGCTATGAAGTCGCACATATTTAAAAACATTTCATTCGGATTTACAGGATATTCCCTTTTGATGGCTACCATCAATTCATCATCGGTTGCAGATTTTGTATTATAAACTTTATTCTTAAAAACATCCTGGCGAAGCTATGTTCTTGGCTGTAGACGATACATTTCCATCGAGATTTCTTCCGTGCCTGCATCAATCGATGATCTTGATCTTCCGGAACGTTATCCTTCCGAAACCTTCCAAACCTATCTCTAACAAGTAAAATTACGACCTTATGTAATCACTTTTGTCTTTCGTAGAATAAAATATTATTTAAAGACCTTTTTGAAATCATTATAATTTGTACAACTTACTTTGGAGACAAATCCTACACATGTAATACATTGCACCCTTGCTGTAGGGCAGAGCTACAAAATGACGAAAGGTTACACTAACGTTATTACTACAAAAGACGATATTTTGAGGGAGTTTTGTAATTCCCTTTCTTAAGTTCTTTTCATGCTCATCTCAATTCATAAAAAGGAATCTACGGCGAGTACAACCGAACTCATAGTCCACTCTTGCTTCAGGCATATGACATTATCGAATTTCGCCATCTTTAAGGGAATGATGACAAATTAATTTGATAAGTATCACTAAGTTTGAGGCAAATACATTTTTTAGATACTTGAAACGTTTTTGTGGCACGTCTAATACTAATAGAACTTGTTTTAAAATTGAATGACTTCAGTACAGAACTACAAAGGTAACATATTTTTTTTTAAATGACAAATCGATTTCTTTTTATAGTTTTTTTTAAAGAAAATCTCATTGTTTTAATAAACTTTTAACATTAATAACATGTTACTTAAATATAGCTTCAACTCGTAAAATGATCCACCTTGGCCTCCGGTCATTTTGACAAAAACTTTTTCCAAAGTTCTAATTCGTAATTTTTAACATTATTATTCTTTCATTAACGCAAAATTACTCTTAAACTTTTCTATATTCTGACATACCTGTCACTTTAAATCGATTACTTTGTAGTGGTGGTGTTCTTGATAAAAAGGAAAGGCAATTCATTAAATTAATAAATATTTAAAGCAGTAAACAAACAAAAAAACAGCGAAATAAAATAAAAGTTGTCGGGGAAAACGTAGTTATAACATTAATAATTCGTGATTCATTTTATCTTTTGGTTTTAAACATTTGTCTCTAATTACAACTAAAAAGTGCACAAAATTTAGAAACACGAATTTGATTCAGAGAGAAAGAAACAAAAAATATCATTGCACGTGATCAATCAACACGAGTTTCCGTTTCGTTTCCGTTCGTTGAAAAATATTGTAGGTCCCAAATTTTCGTAAATCGTTTACATTGCGCAAAGAACAAAAATAAGACTCGAAATAAATGAAATATCAGTTGAAATTCCACAAAAAAAATAATTGCTTTTTCAGCAGTACCGGTAAAACAATCCAAGTAATCGTAATACTCAATATGCATTCCAGATTTTTCAAAACTATCAAATTATTAAAATACGTTTAATAAATGTTATGTGATGGTTGTTCAACAAACACAGTTATAAAATCAAACATAGAGCAGGAAAACAGACAAGTTTGCGCAACTGAGTTCAGTCATTAAATGAATGTAAGTATGAGTTCTTACATGTTATATATTTACTTCAGTATGCAAAGTGTCATGAAAATATATTAAACCGTTTGGACGTAGTATGGGCACACACATACATATAGATGGACTGACACCAAACGCTCAAGAGTCCTATTTATATACATAGATTCGTGTTACATGGTGAGTATTTACTAGGTGGATTAGAGTGAAATTTTTTCCGAAATAGTCTTTGTACTTCTATCACATTTCCGCACTTCCAGTAGCACTTTAACACAAACTTTCTTTCTTCGAAACTTAATCTGGATTGGACCATTATTTCTACCTCTAAATCTGCAACAAAAATAAAATTCAGCGTTTTACCAGTTAATAAAATGTAGTAACATTTTTGGACCCCCTGTATATGGAGATATTCGTGGTTACTTACCAGTTTTGACAAGAGAGGTTCGTTAGCTGACGAAGCGAACGCTTCTTAAAAATATCTTTCATTTGGCTGGATGTAAAAAAATTCGTTCTCACAAACTAACGTGAGAATCCTCATACAGTCTTTTTACTGATAGGTTACTTAATCTTCTGTGCGTCGTAAGATTTCCAAGTGGTGCAGTATTGTTTTTACCCACCATCACACACATAATGACTGTTTAACCACATCTATTGACTGAAAGAGTCCATGGATTCTTTCAACCTTTAGAAAGATTGTATTGGCCTGTTGCTTAGAATAGAATTGTTTGGGAAGATTTCATCGGTCCTTTCCTAGGAATGCAATCCTTCGGAAATTCTCCATAGGTTCTTTTCCTCGGAATAGAATCATTAGGAAAGATTCCATTGGTCTTTTCCTCCGAATAGAATCATTTGGAAAGATTCCGTTGGCGTTTTACTCGGAATAGAAGCAATTAGAAAGATTCCATCTATCTTTCCCTCGGAATTGAATCATATGGGAAGATCCATCGGTCTTTTCGTCGATGTAGAATAATATGGAATGATTCCATGTGTCGTTTCCTAGGAATATAATTATTTGGAAAGATTCCATTGGTCTTTTTCTCCGAATAGAATCTTTTAGAAATATTCTATTGTTCATTTTCTTAGAATAGAATTGCTTGGAAATATTTTATTGATCAAGAAAATTAAAATGGCTCAGATGTGAAGAAGGGAAGGATGTACGATTCAAGGTGGAATTATGCGTGTGACCCATCAGAGGGTTAGAATCGGAAATGGACAATCATGGATGAATGAAGTAATATTAACATCAGTCGTGATTTACGTTTTTTTTTTTAGTATACACCATTCAAGAATTTATTGGTAATGTTTACCCAGAAATCCTTCACCTTTCAAGCAATTTAAGACCTCTGCATGGTTTGAAGAAAGATAAATAACATCGCTCACAAATGAACAAGTTGGGAAAGTTAACGACTTGGGGCTCTCCACAAATTCAATGCCCAGACTCAAGTTTATTACTCAGTGAACACAGTAGTGGATTCTAAATTAAGACGTTCATCACCCAACACGATTTCGAAATTCTTTACATCCTTCCGGCATGCCACGACACAAATTGATTTTGATAGGGGAGGACCCTATTATGCAATCGAATCACGCGGCAGTTATGCAATGTCACGCGATTACATAAAAAAAAAACTTTTTGATTGCCGTTTCAACTGGTTGTGGCATGGAGAAACTGTTTTATAATCGAGAATCCCAATGAGGGCTCGGTTTCCCAGTTGGAAGAGAGTAACGGATTAGCAATGTGCAAAAGATGAGGTAAAGTAATTTTAATTAACGTCGTACTAGAGCTACACAACGGGCTATTGGCGACGGTACGGGATCAACCGCCTAAGGGAAAGAGAAATAACGAGGACAACAAGTCATTTAAAACCGCGGTCAGATGACGAAGCAACACCTGAGCTTTCACTCCACTCTCCAAACTTCAACACCAGCTCAACGTGAGGACTTTCGGCTATGACAGATTTAAGGTGCACCAGCCACCTCTACACCATACGCTAACAAATATCCATGTACTGACCCGGATTCTAACCAAGAACCTTACGCTCTAGAGGCTAAGCCGACGGTCCGGGATGGTAATTTTCCCTTTGGATTCCCTTTGGGTAATGGTAATTTTAGTTAACGTCGTACTAAAGCAACACAACGGGCTATTGACGACGGTCCGGGATCAGTCCCTTAAGGGAAAGATTCGAGGACAACACCTCGTAATTTTGAACCACGGTCACACAATTCCCCTTGGGAAGATTAGCAATAGGAGGGTTGCGAGTTCGAAAATCGATCTAACTAAGTACCGTAAAAAACGGGGTCTGGTGCACGTTAAATCTACCGTGGCCTCAAATGCTTTCACGTTGGCGTGGTGAGGAAGTTTGAAGAGGTGGGGCGTCAGCTAAGATTTTGACCTCGTCATCTTACCATGATTCAAAATTACGAGGTGCTGCCCTCGGATCTTTCCCTTCGGAATTGATTCACGACCGTCGCTAAGAGCCTCTTGTGTTGATCCAGTGCGACGTTAACTACCTACCTAATGATTTCCATGGGTTTGCCGTTCAATTTAAAACGAGTCTAATTCCCTGTAGGTTTGCTTTGGCATGATGCCAGTAAATAAAAACACAGGAACACTCGCAACCTGGCTTGGTAATGGTAATGGTAATTTTAGTTAACGTCGTACTAGAGCAACACAACGGGCTATTGACGACGGTCCGGGATCAGTCCCTTAAGGGAAAGATCCGAGGACAACACCTCGTAATTTTGAACCACGGTCAGATGACGAAGCAACACCTGAGCTGGCACCCCACTCACCAAACTTCCACACCAACCCAACTCACAACCTGACTTGGAGTTGACCTAAGTAGAGAATATTATTTCACAACCAACTTTACGCGACCCTTTCGAAAGTCAAGTAAAAACGAAATATTTTCGTATTGAAAAATGGTAAGCGACTAATGTATGTCTACAAGAAAATCTTATATAAGACTTCGATTAAAAAAGCTTTCAGCTATAAATTAAAAATTGCTCCCACGTAGAGCCGAGACCGGGCGATAGTAAATTTATTTAAGAAGATTGAATGAATTAATTTATAAGTGGCCAGGCCTGTTTACAGGGGCATACCTATGGAGGGAGCTATTGGGAGTAAAATCTTTTAAACTTGTAAAACGCACAAATATCCTTATTTAATTAGAGGCCAATGTAGCCCAGTTGGTAGAGTCGTGGAAGGTTCAACTCGATCCAGCCAAAAACCGTCGTGTTGCATAGTGGAAACATAAAAGTAGAGAGCGTAATGGAACCTTTTTATGGATTATACCAGGATCCTTTGACCAAAACTAGTGGTTACGGGACCGTTATACCACGTTCGTTTAGTGGATGGAAACGAATATACATCATCTGATTGGTCCACAGGGCAGTAAAAAACCCTCCACTCCAAAGATTCATCATCTTATTGGGTGCACACCACAAAAAGTAGACTTTCGAGATTTCTTTATTTTTGTCGCTACTCCATAGAAAATGCGCATTCGCACATCCATCGTGTCAGAATGTAGACTCTTATGAACCTTCCTTGGACCTAAGGCGACAGTCGTTGTCCTTGGAATATTATTTTAGAATTTCTTCAATACCGTATCACCCATTGCATACCATTCATCACAGTCCATATTTAAAACGCCTTTATCAAGCAAAAACCTCCTTTATCCCTACATTTCATTTAAGAATGCTGGATTTAATGGACGGATCCGAAATTTCTTCACTTGACGTCACCCAGAAAAAACTTTATTATTTCTCTCCTTGGTTTAATCATGATTTTGAATTTCAAAACCCTTTCCAAGATTTTTATAAAGCAGATACCTCTGATATTATTTACAAACAACTCTTTCTAAAGCATTTGGAAAAATACTCTAATTTTATACATATTTATACGGACGGGTCTAAAAGGGCAAACTACGTTGGAGCTGCGTTCACTATTAATGATTCCATTCACAGTTTTAAACTTCATTCTTCATGTTCTGTTTTTACTGCTGAAATCATGGCCATATATAAAGCATTGGAATACATATCTGATCATTGTCATAAAAACTGTATCATTTTCACTGATTCATTAAGCGTTTTACAGTCATTGAAGCATCCTGATCATGACAGTCATCCCATTGTTTTAGAGTCATTAAAAAGAATTTATCAACTCTCATCCAAAAATTTTAATATAATATTTTGTTGGATTCCATCTCATGTTGGGATAGCAGGAAACGAGACTGTCGACAAAGCCGCCAAATCGGCCGTAAATAACATTGACCATACCATTCCTTATCGCGACTTAAAATCAGTAATTTATAAATTTTCAGAAGAAAAATGGCAGAACGATTGGAACGAACAAACCGAGAACAAACTTCACTTTATTAAACCAAATATAACGCAATGGCAGTCACCAGATCAAAGACGGCAGCAGGTAATACTAGCACGTCTCCGTATTGGACACACTAGGATCACCCATAGACACCTCCTCCTTGGAGAAGATCATCCCATTTGTAATTACTGCATTTGCCCACTAACAGTAAAACACATTTTAATTGAATGTTCTCATTTTAATAGGCAACGACTGATACATTTTAATTCTTATAACTTGACTTTAGAAGACCCGGCATTGTTGGTCACACTTTCGAAGCTCCTCTCGATAGCAATGCTCAGTCTACTTATATTCCATGTCTATGTCGTGAACGGAGAGGCTGGTGGAAGTCAAATCTGTCGTGGAGGGATCAATGGAGGTATCATTAACTGAGAGTGTTTTTGCCGTTTTGATAGGGCTAGTACGAACAACATCGGATTAGCAACCAGCCTGGTCGAAACTCAGTCCGGCCAAACACCGTCGTGTATACTGGAGCTGGTGCATGTTAAATCTGTCGTGACCTCAAATGTCCTCACGCTGGCGTGGTGTGTAAATTTGTAGAGTGGGGTGACAGCTCAGGTGTTGAACTCGTCCTCTGACGGTGGTTCAGGGAAGAGGTGTTGCCCTCGGATCTTTCTTTTCGAGATGGCTCCCGGTCCGTCGCCAATAGCTCGTGTGCTGCTCGCAGTACGACGTTTTAATTCAATTACCAATCGCCTTATTTAATTTATTTATTTGTTTAAAAACATATGCAGGGCGTTTTTGACTTTTTCTCCTTGTTAATGGGGAGAGATAGAAAAGTAGAAAAGGTCCTAAGAGAGATAGATGAAGTCAATATGGCCCGGAAGATCCCAAGCAATTACCTCCAATACTAATTGGTTACTCTACGTATACCTATTTTATAAAAGGAAGTGTTTGTTTGTTTGTTTGTTTCTTGCACGCTTAGTCCTTACGAATCTATGACACAAACAGTAATGGGATTTGGCACACAGGTAGTCCGAATTTCTTTTCAAATTTTGGGTCGTGGCGAATTTTAAAATTCAATCTAGAACATTTTAAAATGAATTTAATGAAATTTAATCATTATTGAATGGAACAGCATAGAAGATCACAGATTATAAATTACTAGGGGGCCTGCCCCCTGCTCGCTAACGCTCGCCAACCCCCGGAGGATTGCTTCGCAATCCTCATTGGTTTGCTGCGCGAACCTATGCTCGCTTCGCTCGCCTCAATGAAGAAATGTGTCCTAGCAAAAGGGATTGTTTACAAAATATGTTACAAGAAAAAATGTTTTTGAAATCTAAATTTGCTATATTTCAGAAAAAATATATACAGTATCTCTAAAATCAGAATTCAAATGAAAACTTTGTGCAAATTTTGACTCGAAATGTGAGCGTTGCTTTGGAAATTGAATACCCAGCATGTTGTTTGTGTGTACATTTTCCCAGCACTCAAACGACCCACACTTTTTCATCGAGTTTGTTGCCGAAAGTTGTAGTGCAAGCGTCTTGTTGAACTATAATTGTTGGCCCTGAAAAGGACCGTTTTTTAAATGGCCCTGAAAAGATCCTCCGCTTTCTTTGATTTCTATTATAAACTAACTGCAAAAGCTCATTAAAATTTCCTTTTTTTTTTCAATAAAATTTCATCCGATAACGCTATAAATTCAATCGATGCGCGAGACTTCCGATAAACAAACAATCGTACAGTGTTGCCAAAACGCGATTACAAATAACGTCTTTTTTGCGTGCCACGTAAGAGAATTATATATATAGATTTTTTTTTCGTTCTCGTTTTGATTTTGCGCGGAGGAATGATTTTCCAGCAGACGATAAAAAACAACTACTCTTTCAACTGAAGTTAATTAATTTTTTTTTCTATCTCCTAGACCGTTAAAAATAGAGTCAACATATTTCAAATCTGCGGAAAATTCCACAGTTAATCGATACCTAAAAACATGATTTTCTACACGTAAATAATTTTTAAATTATTTATTTAGTATATATTTTATATTTTTGCAAGAGATTGTGACGTCACGTCAATTTTCGCTTTCCAAAAATAAAGAGATTGCATTCCCTGCTCTTCGCGTTGAAAAAAGCAAACAGATTGCATTTCCTGCCTTCTTCTATTTTAGCGAAGGAGAGCAAAAAAAAAACAAAGAACATTTTGACTGACATTGTTTAGTTCTTTTTCGTAAAATCGGAATCGTTAAAGATAGATTAGAAATTTCAACGGATTTGAAATGTGCGGAAAAATTTTACGACAGATTATTACCTTACATCACGGCGTTGACTGTTCGCAAACCAACACCACGTATACGGGCAACGCCGGGTTAGCCAAGTAGTTTCTAGCTCATGATAACCATCAGACAAGAAGCACATAAGGCGAGAAGCCTGTCACGACAGACAGGCGGTATGCCTTACCTACCAATGCAAACAAGCGTGAGAGTGATTCGCATTCGTGAATAGGCAAGAGATGACACCGCGTTTCAAAAGAGGCGGAGAATCAAGGTCGGGAACGTACACGGGAGTGGACAGTGTCACTTCGCGAGACACAATAACTGTCGAGCACTCCAAAAAGAAAGGTCTAAATTTCTCCGCGCACGACAAAAAATTCCATTCACGGTGGTGGTTTTTTTTTCGGCATCCGGCGATACCATTGAATTATTATCCTCGCGACCAGCGGATAAGAGTGACTCATTTTTTTTCCTCAGTTTGATGTGGAATCGGTTTCTATTGTGATCCTTCTATTAGGCTAGGCATTGTCGTTTTCTTTTCTTGGAAGCAGGGAGGAGAAAAATGCTGGTAAATATCTTGCTCTCGTGTTATTAAGTTCATGCGGATAGTTCATTTTGCGTTATCTATGCGAAATATTTTTATTTTCCTCTGTGATGTTCCTCTGTGATATTCCGTTTTTAGAGTTTTCTATGCCATCACTATTTTTTTTTTTCGTGATAAGTTTTTGTCATGTAATATACATCATCTCGTCAGGAAATATTATTTTCTCGTCATGATTCTTAATTCTACTTCTTTCCATTCTTTTTCCTTCTATTTTACTTCACATCATTTTTTTTTTGTTTGTCTTTGAACGTGCATCATTATTTAGTCGGCTCAAAGGGGAAACTTGAATCAAATATTTCAAGATAATAGTTTTGTGGCTTTTATGAACCAGAAAATGGGCTGGTAAAGAGTATTAGAAGTCCACCAGTCTTAAGAATTACCATTTATATACCAATTTTTATTATTTACCAGAAGGTTAGATTTCTTCTTGAAACATCAAATCGCTTTCTGGTTATTCTTAATTCTACTTCTTTCGATTCTTTTTCCTTCCATTTTACTTCACATCATTTTTTTTTTTTGTCTTTGAACATGCATTATTATTTAGTCGGCTCAAAGGGAAACTTGAGTCAAATATTTCAAGATATTAGTTTTGTGGCTTTTATGGACCAGAAAATGGGCTGGTAAAGAGTATTAGAAGTCCACCAGTCTTAAGAATTACCATTTATAGTCCCATTTTTATTATTTACCAGAAGGTTAGATTTCTTCTTGAAACATCAAATCGCTTTCTGGTTATTCTTAATTCTACTTCTTTCGATTATTTTTCCTTCTATTTTACTTCACATCATTTTTTTTGTTTGTCTTTGAACGTGCATCATTATTTAGTCGGCTCAAAGGGGAAACTTGAGTCAAATATTTCAAGATATTAGTTTTGTGGCTTTTATGGACCAGAAAATGGGCTGGTAAAGAGTATTAGAAGTCCACCAGTCTTAAGAATTACCATTTATAGTCCCATTTTTATTATTTACCAGAAGGTTAGATTTCTTCTTGAAACATCAAATCGCTTTTTCTGGTTATTCTTAATTCTACTTCTTTCGATTCTTTTTCCTTCCATTTTACTTCACATCATTTTTTTTTGTTTGTCTTTGAACGTGCATTATTATTTAGTCGGCTCAAAGGGGAAACTTGTGTCAAATATTTCAAGATATTAGTTTTGTGGCTTTTATGGACCAGAAAATGGGCTGGTAAAGAGTATTAGAAGTCCACCAGTCTTAAGAATTACCATTTATAGTCCCATTTTTATTATTTACCAGAAGGTTAGATTTCTTCTTGAAACATCAAATCGCTTTTTCTGGTTATTCTTAATTCTACTTCTTTCGATTCTTTTTCCTTCCATTTTACTTCACATCATTTTTTTTTGTTTGTCTTTGAACGTGCATTATTATTTAGTCGGCTCAAAGGGGAAACTTGAGTCAAATATTTCAAGATATTAGTTTTGTGGCTTTTATGGACCAGAAAATGGGCTGGTAAAGAGTATTAGAAGTCCACCAGTCTTAAGAATTACCATTTATAGTCCCATTTTTATTATTTACCAGAAGGTTAGATTTCTTCTTGAAACATCAAATCGCTTTCTGGTTATTCTTAATTCTACTTCTTTCGATTCTTTTTCCTTCCATTTTACTTCACATCATTTTTTTTTGTTTGTCTTTGAACGTGCATTATTATTTAGTCGGCTCAAAGGGAAACTTGAGTCAAATATTTCAAGATATTAGTTTTGTGGCTTTTATGGACCAGAAAATGGGATGGTAAAGAGTATTAGAAGTCCACCAGTCTCAAGAATTACCATTTATAGTCCCATTTTCGTTATTTACCAGAAGGTTGGATTTCTTCTTGAGAAATCTAACCGCATTCTGGTACCTACTCAATGAATTGAATTTTTTCCCTTCAGTTTCTTAAAAGCTATGTTGTTTACTTTGTGTTTCCCTTGTAAGTCAATTATTCATTAAATGTGAGTTGATTGGTACTCTTCTTGTAAGAGCCGGGGTAACCAGGTTAGAAAATGTAACGAATAACAACCAGAGGGTTACGAGTTCGAAACTCGATCCAATCAAATACCGTCGGAGGCTTGTGCACGTTAAATCTGTCGTGTTCTCAAATGTAATCACGTTGGCGTGATGTGTAAGTTTGGATGGGGGGTGCCATCCCAGGCGCTCGCCTCGTCATCTGACCGTGGTTCAAAATTGCTGTTACCCTCGGATCTTTCCCTTCGGGATGAATCCCGGACTGTCGCCAATAGTCCGTTGTGTTGGTACGTTGCGACGTTAATTCACCTACCTTCCTACTCCACTTGTACTATTTCGTTTGCACCTCAGTGATTCGTTGTAACTTAGTTTATCCGCATCGTAGTTGTAGTTTACTGTATCAGATTATTTTTGTCTAGGGATATGAGAGAGACTATGTCTCTTCCTAAAGCAAGAAAACGGAACCTACGATTTTAACAGTTACTGAAACTAACTAGTATTGGGACTTTCACGGACTTCATTCTTGAAAGCGCTTTCGTCACTTTTTTCGCCAATGTACTTACTTCTATTGACTACTTCAAAAAAAATTCTGCGGCATGATGAACCAAAAAAAAATTCTTAAACAACCCTCCTTGAGTTGTCGATGCTATCACTTTTTCTTCCCTTGTCAACCATTGTGTAGGAGCGCCTTTTGACTTTCTTTTCAATTCAGTAAAATGTGTTTTGACCTGAATACCTTTCTTCTTTTTCAGTTGGTGGGGGTGTTCTTCGAAGTCATCCGGATCATCCTTACGGTGACTCGGCCCCTGTCTGACACCGTCTTGACCTTCTTCTACAGGCTGATCATGGGAAAGACGAAAGTGCTGCCACCCATTGACGACAAGATTTTGCTCATGCCTGCCGTACAACTGGCTGAGAAAATCAGGAAAAAGCAGGTGGGTCTTTGCTTAGTAGTCACCCTTAGAAATAGGTATCCTCACTGTTGTTGTTGAAACAAGGTCATATAGTTTCGATGTTCATTTTGCATTTGAACTAACAGACCCGTGCATGTTTTTTTACTTGACCCTCCAAGTGGTTTAGATGATAGGGTAGATGTTCCAAGTATCGCCCCTGTGCTTAATATCGCTTACTCGTGTTTGCAAGCTACTATGGGAGACATTTATGAGTTTATTGACGGTCTAGGGTTTAGCCACATGTAGCGCCACCGGCAAATTTCCTATCAGTTATATCAACAACACTATTGTATCTGAAGTTGTTGTTGTTGTTGTTTCTAATCCTCTAGATCTTGCCCAGAGGCTAGACCAAGTCTATGAATCCTTGGATATGCAGCAAGTCACACATCAGGAGGGGATCCACTAGGAGATCCTCTCTAGACACCCCAATGCAGTTCAAGAGATGAGGATTGGATTTGGTTTCGTGGCATTGAGTCCTCTTGGGACATATTATGCCAAACTCATGATAAAAAATCAGATATATAATATAATAATAAAATTAAATTAGTCAAGTCATAGTAAAATTAATACTATATAAATTATATGTAATGGATAAAACCAATGTCATGTAAAAAGTTAAAAATATTTGGATGAGGATTCTCTCCAACCATGTCTTCTAACACCAAGTTCAAGAGATGAGAGAAGCAGGCCTGCGCAGAGTTGCATTTAGGGCAGATAGAGAAGGTCTTGTGACCCTGCACAAATCTAAAGCCCGGTGCACACATCCGGTTTTTCAACGTGCGGCACCGAAGCCCAACTATGCACACATAACCGTGAAATGACGCACGAACTCATTTCGTGCCATTTGCCATCAATATTCTCTCGAAGAAAACGTGTTTATTTCGCTTACTTGGAGTAAAAAAAAGTATATTTTGAAACAAAACAGACGTTACTGGATACAACCATTTATTAATTATTATTTATATTCCATTTGTTTATGAATACAATGTACTTCAGAACGGAGACTCATGTGCGGCGCCGTGGGGAACTGCGGTACAAATTGCACGCAAGTTGGACGTGCGTCGCCCCAGTTGCGCTGGAGGCATGTGTGCACTGCTCTATTGGATATAATGTATCTCCGACCGCACTTGCATTGCGGTAGCGGCGCCGCACGTTGAAAAACCGGATGTGGGCACAAATCTAAGACACCTAGTATGTCCACTGATGAGTTTAGAAATAGTGGTTTTCCGAGCTCTGTCACCCTGGAAGGACAAGGCGCCACCAGGTTTATTCCTATTATACCAGTCATGTGAGGGAGGAGTTCTCCAAATGTGAAGGTTCTGGACATTTTTTCCTTGAGTAGACTTCCAGAAAGGTCAAAGCAGAGGAGTTGGTGAGCGTGGGAATGTCGGTATCCTCCTTTGCCAGTCTGTCAGCAGTCTCATTTCCCATGACTCCCACGTGAGAGGGGATCCATTGCAGGAAGATCTCGTGGTGTTAGGATAGACGTCTGAGGTTGTCCAGGATGGAAATCGTGATAAAGTATCTGAAGTATTTGAGGCTGTGATCAACGTAGTTTTTGTCTCCAATCCGTTCAAGGAATATCCAGGTGTTTCCAAATCATAATTTCGCTTATACGACTTGAAAGTACATTAAATACTAAAGGTAGGTAGGCATACTCTACAAGCAACTCTTTTTTTAATAATAGCTCCGAATTTCGCCTGGTGGGTGGTAACAGGAACAGGGGTAGGCGATATTTGGAACCCACTCTTGAAAATTCTCTTGGGAAAGTTTTTGAAGTTTTGCTAGTTAACTTAAACTGACATAAGTAAAGAAGGTATATGATCTCTGGAAACGAAAGGAGAATAGTTCCTAGTGATATTTATTTAGTTTCCAGCTTGATTTCCCAAACCAGGAGGCTGAGATACAGAGAAATAGTTAGGGTATTCGATATTTGGAACAACTACTATATAGCTCGTCCATCGAGATCTGACCAATTTTGCAAATGACGATATATATATATATATATATATATATATATATATATACCTATCAGACAACCACCAGAAGGATTAATTGCTTATATCTATTGATGGGTGTCGTTACATTTCATACTTTATTTAAGAGCCACGGTAGCCAAGTTAGAAGAATGACGGACTAGCAACCGTTGGGTTGCGAGTTCGAATCCAACCAAAGACCGGCGTGTACAAAGGGGAGTGGTGCTCTTTAAATCTGTCGTGGCCTCAAATGTCCTTACGCTGGCGAGGTGTGGAAGTTTGAAGAGTGGAGTGCCAGCTCACAGTTTTGACCTCGTTATCTGACTGTGGTTCGAAATTACGTGGTGTTCTCATTTGACCTTTCCCTTCGGGTACGATCCCGGACCGTAGCAAATAGACCGTTGTGTTGCTCCAGTGCATCGTTAATTAAAATACCTGCCATACCTTATTTAAAACCATTTACAAAGAATACATACGCATTTCTCACTTCCAAATGAAATAAAATCATCAAATATATAAAGCATAATTTCTTGTACATACGGAGGTCTTACGTCTTCTTACTACCAATAAAATGCATGCCAAAACGTGCATTTCGTTAAAAGTATTTATTCTCATCACAATTAGCTCTGTGTTAGCAAATTTTATCAGTCTTTTGGCTCCTGAAGACAATAGACTAAAAATAACTACATCATTAAAACGAATAACGAACTCAGGAATGAGATGCCCGAACCAACGTGGAAGTTAGCGACAAAATAGAATGAAAAGTATGTGCGAAACTGCAAGTAGGGCTGTGCACTGTCAGCAAATTTAAGGGTTGGTTCACGGGCTTATGAGAGTGGAATTAAATGGCAAATGAGTCTCCCGATCCTATAAAAAGATAGAAAAATAATTTTATTGGAATGGAAATTTTATCTTACTAAATTATAAATTCATAGTACATTAAATTCAAACTAGGGGGCCTGCCCCCTGCTCGCTAACGCTCGCCAACCCCCGCAATCCTCATTGGTTCGCTGCGCGAACATATGCTCGCTTCGCTCGCCTCAATGAAGACCTAGTCCTAGCAGACTGTGTCCTAGCAGAAAGGATTGTTTACAAAATATGTTACCAAAAAAAATGTTTTTCAAATCTAAATTTGCTGTATTACAGAAAAAATATATACAGTATCTCTAAAATCAGAATTCAAATGAAACCTTTGTGCAAATTTTGACTCGAAATGTGAGCGTTGCTTTGGAAATTGAATACCCAGCATGTTGTTTGTGTGTACATTTTCCCAGCACTCAAACGACCCACACTTTTTCATTGAGTTTGTTGCTGAAAGTTGTAGTGCAAGCATCTTGTTGAACTATAATTGTTGGTCCTGAAATGGACCGTTTTTTAAATGGCCCTGAAAAGATCTTCCGCTTTCTTTGATTTCTATTATAAATTAACTGCAACAGCTCATTAAAATTTCCTCTTTTTTTTTTCAATAAAATTTCATCCGATAACGCTATAAATTCAATCGATGCGCGAGACTTCGCGATAAACTAACAATCGTACAGTATTGCCAAAACGCGATTACAAATAACGTCTTTTTTGCGTGCCACGTAAGAGAATTATATATATAGATGGTTTTTATTACTTATTATATGATTTATCTTAAGCTTGGCACAATATATCCTGAGAGTACACAGAGCCAGTAAAACCAGGCACAACAGAAAAATTAGGTTCATATTTTAAAATTAAATAATATTTTATTCGAATTTAGGTAAACGTAATCTATAAGGCAAATATTTACACGGACAACTTTTGCGCAACTTTCTGAGTCAAACACGCATTTTCTACTAATATAATGGCAAATAAACTGTTTTCTTTCTCAATTGTGTAGGTGTTTCGGTTTGTAAGCCTTTGTGTCGGTTCTAAGAAGTAGATTTTTATGCGTTTTGTTGCTGTGATGATGCAACTGTGCTTTCACGTACAAATTTACTTTCATGTTGTCGCTGTGAGGGAAAATCCGTGACCTCAATTTTGAAAGTCGTTCCCATCTACATTCTTTCGATTCAATAAAGACCTTTATTTGTTAGTGTATCCTTTTGACACCTCTAGTACGTCGCGATCTTTATTGTTGGGGGAAAACACTCACTAAATTGGAGACACGCTGTTACATGATCCGCACTTTTTTAAATGACGATAGTTTTCAAGCTTCACAGAAATACTTTTGTTTCGGAAAAATATGTCGTTTCCATGTTTCGTTTGTCCTTTCGCAAACCATTGGTTTTCTAATGAAATAGACGGAGCACATGCACGCAGGTTCGTTTCATTTCTTCCGATCACTCGATTTGAAAATCTCCCGGTGAAAGCCACGTTCTTTTGGAAGAAAGCACGAGTTCTACTGTCATCGACTTTCAGATAGAGGATGTGCGCAGTTTCGTGTTATCTCACCCTATCGCTAGGCTTGAAGATCTGTCACGCGATATTACACGAAACGCAAGTTTAAGCTGCGATAGTCATCGGACCCAAGTCGATTCCCAAACCCACGTGACAATACACTTCTGACAAGTGCGACTCCGCCCACATGTGTCGTCTGTTTCATTAGAAGTTCGACGTTGCAAACGGTTTCCAATCTCATAAAGTATGTCAGCCGACCAAAAATTAGTCTTTGATAGTATTTATGTATTACATACATAAAAATGAAACACTTCCTTTATAAGTCCCGCGTTCAGTACTGTATTCCTGGGCTTTAACGTACTCTCACTAAAAAGTATTTCACGCAAATGTACTTATTAAAAGCAAAACACCCGAACCAATACCCAGATAAGCTGCCACGTATACTACTGTATTGTAAGTTAAATTTTGTTGTGGTGAATAAATTCACACTATTCACCATTAGTTGATAAATTGTCAATTGCATGAGATCTGTATTAAAAACCCGGTATACTCCCGTGTGAATTGGTCATGCAGTAAATGATTGTGGACTGTCATGTGATGCTTTGAGCAGTCGAGTGCGAGCTACAGTGTAAAGAGAAGGCTGTGGAAACAAAGAGTGAAGCCATGATAGGAATAAATGAGCCAATGAGTATCCCATGGCGTATCAGGCAGGTTAAAGTGATAGGGGGGGGGGAGATCGCATTGGTTATTCAACTGTTCACCGTGGATCATCCATTGTAGGTGCGTATTGCTTGTTGTAAGAACCATCTGAAGCGCCATCAGGTTTGTTTAAGACATCTGTATTAAGTTTATAAGAGATCTGTATTAAGAATATCCGGTATACTTCCGTTTAAGTGGTCATGCAGTGAATGATTGTGGACTGTCATGTTGTTGTTGTTGTTGTTTCTCATGCCTACACTGGCAGACCAGAGGAGTGCCAGGCCCGTCGAAGACGGCAAGAGGCGAGGGGGTGTACCTTCCATATTATTGAGCCCCATTGGGAGGAAGTCCGACTTTGCTCGACATACATGACACATCCGTTTTACAGGATATCCCCTTTCATGCATCCATTTACTCACACATATCGTAATTTAGATCCCAATCAGAGGCCGATAACCCCCTGATCAGGTACCCCCAGAGGTGTTTGATTTGGTATGGGAACATGGGGGACTTTGTGAACACGACGGTCTTTTGCCAGGTCGAAACGCCGATCTCGCAATCATCAGAATTGCAGGCTCCGCCGAGGACAAAACCCACAACCCTTCTGATGCGAGCCCGACGCTCTACTGACTGAGCTACCGCGGCTCAGACTGTCATGTGATGCCTTTAGCAGTCGAGTGTGAGCACAGTGTAAAGAGAAGACTGTGAAAATGAAGAGTGAAGCCACGATGGGAATAAATGAACCTATGAGTGTCTCATGGCGTATCGTATCAGGCAGATGAAAGTGATTGGTGTCGCATTGGTTATTCAACTGTTCATCGTGGACAGATGTGTACTGAATGTTGCAAGCACTATGTGAAGCGCCATCAGGTTTGTTTAAGACATCTGTATTAAGTTTGTAAGGAGATCTGTATTAAGAACCCAGTATACTTCCGTATGTGTGGTCATGCAGTGAATGATTGTGGACAGTCATGTGATGCTTTTAGCAGTCGAGTTCGAGCTACAGTGTAAAGAGAAGGCTATGGAAACGAAAAGTGAAGCTATGCTGGGAATAAATGAGCCGATGAGTATTAAATGACGTATCATGCAAATGAGCCGACCAACCGGTATAGTGGTTAAGGTGTTAGCCTCTAGATCGGAAGGTCCCCGGTTCGAATCCGGGTTCGGGCATGGATGTTTGTAAGCGTATACCAGCTCAGGTGTTGCTTCGTCATCTGAACATGGTGCAAAATTACGAAGTAATTGTTAGGGGCAATGATGGCCCTCCCACTGGGTGCTCCTTCACAAGTGGCCATCACTTCCAGTCTTGTAGTGGCCAATGACTTCGGTCAAATGTGCCCGCCATTAGGAAAAAAAATCATGCAAATGAAGGTGATTGATGTCGCATTGGTTATTCGACTGTTAATCGTAGACCATCTATGGTAGGTGTGTGCTGATTGTTGCAAGTACCATCTGAAGGGATATCAGGTTTGTTTTTGAAAACACGCGTGTTGGTGATCCCGTCCGCCACATCGTCCACCAAGTTAGAAATGTACTTCCTGATGTAGACAGGTTACACTGCTATGTAGGGTTAGATTTTGCAGCTGGTGGCTAATTTTGCCACAACCTTATAAACTTAAAAATCTCGGTGTTGTTCTTGTCATCTGACCGTGGTTTAAAATTACGAGGCGTTGTCATTGGATCTTTCTCTTCGGGATCGATCCCAGACCGTCGCCAATATCCCGTTCGTGTTGCTCCAGTACGACGTCAATTAACTACCTACCTTATAAGTTTAAATCGAGATTCAGTAGGCACAGGAATCCAAGCTTTCAGGCTCGCCTCATTAACCTTCCTGTTTTTTGTGTTTCAGCTGAGTTGCGAAGAAGTGGTGCGGGCGTACGTCGACAGATCGCGGGCCGTGCATCCTTACATCAACGCAGCGGTGGATCAGAGATACGTGGACGCCCTCAACGACGCCAGGGAAGTGGACTCCTTTCTGGCCTCCACCAACAAGTCCGAAAGCGAAATCGCCAGGGATACCCCTCTGCTAGGGGTGCCGTTCTCTTGCAAGGAAGCGATAGGAGTGGCAGGTACGTTGTGATTGGATGGTTCAATACATGTCAATCGACGCACGACCCGACAATTTTCTTCAACCCTCTAGATCAATTTTGCTAATGACGAGGTTCCTCGTCATCAAGATATTGCCGTTGTTTTGATGACGGTGATGTCGAGATCTGGTTAGTTTTTTCTAATAGCGAGATATCTCGTCCGTCAAGATCTGGTCTGCTTTGCTAATGACGAGATACCTTGTCATCAAGAAATTGCCGTTATTTTAATGACGGTGATGTTAAGATGTGGTTAGTTTTTTTCAGAAAACGGGATATCTTTTCCATCGAGTTCTGGTTAATTTCACTAAGGATCAGATACATCGTCCAGACAACCACTAGTTTCACATTATGAGGGGCGTACACTAATATATACGTTCGGTTACCTGTATGACTTCTGAACCGTTTTGGCCTTCTTGGAATGCTTCCTGGTATTCTCTTGTAAGGAAGCGATAGAAGTAGCAGGTATGCTATGGTTGGGTCATTCAATTGATGTGAATTGACATGGCCACAACTCGACCCTATCCGAATTTCTTTAACTTTGAGAGGGTGCACACGCATATATACATTCTGTAACCTACATGCCTTCTGAACCGTTTTGACCTTCTTTGCCTATAGAAAGAGCTTCCTTGGGTTCTTCCAGGCAATCAATTTGGCCTATCAAGTCATTGAAAGCAGTACCACACTAGTAAGAAATTTTGTGACGCTTTGATGGCTAAAGTTATGGCCTCCTACTTGCAATATTTTTAAGTTATTTCAATTTTAAATTTGAAAAGTCTGGTGATATTTCATGGTTCTGTACTTGCCAAAACACCAGCATATTTTGACCTAATGGTAAATCTGTACCCAAAGGGTTGGTTCCAAATCCTCCCTAAATTTATTTCTCTTTTTAGTCAGTAAAACTTTTTTTGTGTGTTTGTCGTCAGTTTGGCATAGTATGGTCAAATATATGACCCTTGTGCCACAAAACCCCAACTCAACCTCGTATCAAATACCTTATAAAGTGAAACTTCGATTAACCGTCAGTTTCTGTTAACCGTCAATACGTTGTTAAAAGTTAATTAATTATTAAGTTATTAGTACGTGCACACAGAAAATTAGACTATTTTAAAATTTGAATATGTATGTACATCTAAAGCGTAAGTTTATGTAACAATTTGTACATTATGTACTATACTGTACTTATGCGTTTTTTACTTATACTTTACTTATGCGTTTACCGTGCGTTTTTTATCATTCGTTCATATGTAATGGATGGGGGAGAGTTGTTGTTTGACCCGATAATCGACCCTGACGGTTAATCGAAGTTTCACTATATTTTGTTTTACAGCTTTTATCATAAATTGAAAACCGTTTATTCCCAAACAATAAACAATTTTAATGTATTTATTTTTCTATTTGGTTGATTAAAATTTAAAAGAAAAATCAAAGATTATTCAATGGAGCATCAAATAATAGAAGGTATATTTAAAACTAAGGAATATGCTTATTTTTTTGTTTATCATAAAGTGGATTGTGTTATAATTGAAACTGCAATAAAGAGTTTCGTACTGCTTCTGTCACTGCAGACAGTTTACGTTAGGTTTTGTTTATACTGGCGCATATTGCAACCACTTCCTTAAGTTTGAAATAAACAGAACAAAACAATATCTCAGTATCCTGTAATTAATTTTTTAATTAATTATTAAAAGTGTTTTACATTTCGTTTTCACAAACAATGAAAGCTCTGTTTGGATTGGTCAGCTGAAAATAGAAGCGTTTGGAAAAAAGAAATGATACAAGTTGTATT
Source organism: Metellina segmentata (assembly GCA_947359465.1). Taxonomy (NCBI): domain Eukaryota; kingdom Metazoa; phylum Arthropoda; class Arachnida; order Araneae; family Tetragnathidae; genus Metellina; species Metellina segmentata. The sequence goes on along the minus strand of OX375880.1, from coordinate 37,881,386 downwards.
TAAGGATATTTTCAGGAAATGAATATGATGAAATTATTCTAAATAATTTTATTTTATGCTATCTGAACTATCCAAGAGGAAAGATTAAAAGTCAAGTTGTAAATCATAAGTTTAGGTACTGAGATCCTTTTAAATACAATTGCAAATTTATTTCTAAAATTGTCCTTCCAAACCTGTTTAGAAAACCAGTATATTTAATTTTTTATTATCTTTATTTCATCACTTGGATTCAAAACGTGTGGGGAGCAGTTAAATTAAAATAAAAGGCATCTCAGCAAATATTTTTAAAAACCTCCCATCACCCTAAATACACATTGAAATGCGTCTTTTGCAGAAGTCTGGATTTGCTATTTAAATAGCACTCTACTTCCTAGTCTATTTGATCAAGACCGTCTCCTTCAAAGGAGAAAAATCTGTACATTGTGAAAGTTGCCGTCAACCTGTCAAAACCTTGTCCTGATGGTGCATTAACTAAGAGTCCCGCAAATACGTACCAAATAGGTCAAGAACCACTTAGAGTGAATAGCGTGCCGTTGTGAGGTTTTGAAAGCACGAAAATAAGTAGAATGCGCGTTGTGAAGACATCCCAATCCAGGTAGTTTGGAAAGTGATGACTAAGTAAATTGACTTGTCATGGTTACTCGTCTGGCCTAATTTTTCAAGGTAACGGTTATTTTGTTGAAGTAATTATAATTGCTGAAAGGATTTTATCTTTAAACCTAAGTGATGGTTTGAGGACTGAGTTGAAGAGTTTTTATACCCTTAGCATGGACGTGGTATTTATTCTAAAGACTATAATTGAATGTTTTTCACAAGTTTTACAGCTATGTTGTGTATAGCGAAGACTGCAATGTGCCCCGTACTGAATCAAATTATACATTCTGAAGTTTCAGTCTCATTTTCCCGATAAAATTTGATGTTGCGATAAGTTAAATTAACCCTCTGTGAGGTTCACAGAACCTATCCGTTCAACAACCTACAGTTTTCCATGCATGACTTCTAACCACTGTTGACCTTCTGGACCAATAGAACAGACCTGGTATTTCTTCAACCAGTGGATGTGGTTATTTAGTTACTATTATGTGTTGAGCGGGAAAAGCAAAATACTACATCTATATATATAATTCTCTTACGTGGCACGCAAAAAAGACGTTATTTGTAAACGCGTTTTGGCAACACTGTACGATTGTTTGTTTATCGCGAAGTCTCGCGCATCGATTGAATTTATAGCGTTATCGAATGTGAAATTTTATTGAAAAAAAAAAAGGAAATTTTAATGAGCTGTTGCAGTTAGTTTATAATAGAAATCAAAGAAAGCGGAGAATCTTTTCAGGGCCATTTTAAAAACGGTCCTTTTCAGGGCCAACAATTATAGTTCAACAAGACGCTTGCACTACAACTTTCGGCAACAAACTCAATGAAAAAGTGTGGGTCGTTTGAGTGCTGGGAAAATGTACACACAAACAACATTCTGGGTATTCAATTTTCAAAGCAACGCTCACATTTCGAGTCAAAATTTGCACAAAGTTTTCATTTGAATTATGATTTCAGAGGTACTGTATATATTTTTTCTGTAATACAGCAAATTTAGATTTCAGAAACATTTTTTTTGGTAACATATTTTGTAAACAATCCCTTCTGCTAGGACACATGTCTTCATTGAGGCGAGCGAATCGAGCATAGGTTCGCGCAGCGAACCAATGAGGATTGCGAAGCAATCCTCCGGGGGTTGGCGAGCGTTAGCGAGCAGGGGGCAGGCCCCCTAGTACTCAGAAATCTCATGGCCATTAAAGCGTTAAAATGGATAGAGATTTATCTAAACCACAGCTGTGTAACCTTTTGACCCATCAAACACACTACATACGTGCAAGTTCAGTACTGTAAACATACCGTACGCACATGTTGTCGTGGACATCCTATAATAAATTCACTTTTTTATACCTAAACAGGGTTCCCATGGATCAGGAAAACCTGAAATTTAATTTTGTCCATAAAAGTCAGGGGGAAAAAATCAGGGAAAATTACCTCAAAATCTGGGAAATCGCCTCAATGACGTGGGAAATGATTGATTATGGTGTCTCAGACGCTTTGGAGAAAAGTAGCCAATAAGTTTCGTGGTTTCGTATCACTTTATTTTATGAATAGAATTTTTCAACCGTTTTTCAAAGAAACAGCTAATATTTAACCGATGAAGAATTTTGTTTCGTCCACTGGCTTAAATTTGAGGAATTTCATGTTTTATGAAACATTAAATCACAAATTGATTTTAAGTCAAATAAGGTGGATTGTTTTGAACAGGTTATTTTATTACAGAATTACTTGTGCTTTGTGTATTATTTTTTACAGTGTATAATTCTTAGGTTTATTTTTATTATTGGCTATTGAATGGCTAAATTATTTCTTGGTTTTTCACCTTTAAAATGTCTTGAATTGCTTAGTATATGACCTGGAATTTTGAAAAAATATGCCTGGAAAACCTGGAAAAGTCAGGGAGTTTTATTTTTGAAATAGAGTGGGAACCCTGCTAAACCATTCGAAGATAGTATTTTTTATGATCTCCGTGTTATTTCAATGATAAATATTATATGAGGTCATTTTGTAGAGTTATTTTATAATTTACATATTATTATCCTTATTGTATATTATCCTTCCGAATGAAAATACGGGAAGAGGAAGAAGGAATATTACAAAGAAGTGGTAATTAATAGTGTGTGGTGGTGTTAAGATTTAATTTGCACCTCATTTTTTTAGTTCCATCATGTATACATAGTCAAAGTACAAACTTTTAAATAATAATGGGAAACATTGACCACTTTATGTATTTTGTAAACATCCTTTGGAAAACTCTTTTGGTGAATTTTAAGATTAACAACTGGTTTATAAAAGGGTTATCCATGTGATTGTCCAAAGTTGGATCCAGGGGGAAACAGCCTTGTATTGACACCTTACTTCTACAAATTTTAACGAGTGAATCAGCTACTACTTAAAAACTAAGCTGCACGTTTGACCTCCAAGTGATTTCGACGAGATATTTCGTCCTTCAAGGTCCAACCAATTTTGCTAATGACGAGATATCTCATCATCATGATATTCCCGATTTTTTGATGATGACAAGATTATGATCGGGTCTGTTTTCTTTTAATGATGAGATATATCGTCCATCAATATCTGTTTTGTTGGTGATGAGATAACTCGTCGAAACAACCAACCATCAGGAGGGCTTACTATAATTCTTGAATATATCCACGGTAGACTTTGATTGTCGCTATACTGCCATTTTTTACTAGGCAAGGATGAATTGGAGCGAAACCTATAACCATTAATAATGGAATCGAGAATGTTCGCTTCCTTTAAGATTTTGACCAAAACTTATAAACCTGAACTAATGGCGATCATTCAATTTTCTTCTTGCAGGACTGGCCCAAACGTGTGGTATCTACCGTGCGAAAGGTCGAGTTGCAGAAAAAGATTCCGACACAGCTGCATTGTACCGGAGGGCTGGTGCCATCCCGTATGTAGTGACCAATGTTCCAGAACTTTGCATGTGGTGGGAGAGTTCCAATCTCATCTTCGGCATGACTGTAAACCCATATGACAACTGCAGAACTGTCGGTGGAAGTTCAGGTAAATTTTATCCCGAAAGTTCATTTGAAATTGCTTTGTAATTAACTTTGTGATTGATTGATTGTCTGATGACAGGCTATGAGAAATGTAACACTGTAAATAATTTTTTTCCCATGAATCGAATTGTATTAAAACCTGTAAACCAATCAAAATCAGACTTGCCGAACGGGTAAGAATTTGGAGACATTTTCAAATTCGTAGAAATATGTATTACACCGAAAAAGGCGTATAAAGTACTTAATCAAAGTTATGAGTTACTGGATGTAGTAAGAGAACGAATGGTTTAATATGTTAATTGGGAAATTGGACGGAGAAAGAAGAAGCTGTTATTATTTTGCTCCATCGAGATGACAGTCGAGTCACGTGGCTTATAACTAGTCTATTTTTTATAATAGGTAATGGGTTAGAACGCAAAGCTCAAATTCTGGTTTTCAGTTTATTTTTTAGTACCAAAAGCTATATCAGAGATATGATTTGATGAGAGTTACCAGCCTCGGCGACCGACACTAATGCAACAGCGTACGGCATCTTTTTTCCTAACAAACTTTTACACCTTTTCAAAAATCGATTGCCCTCTCGTCGGAGCAGCGTATAAGCCATGTTTGCACTATTAAAGCCTAGTCCCATCATTCCCAGAGGTTGTACCACGAATTAAAAATCCAATGGGACAAGTAACCTTTTTATTTGTAACGAAATCATAAAAACTAGTATGTGAAATTTCTAACTTTCCAGAAATTTCAAATGGCAGCATGACATTACTAAGGGCAATGTTCTCTGAAAACCTTCTAAATCAATTGTTCTCAAATTGTGGGGCGTGCCCCTATGGTGCGCTTCAAGGATTATAAGGGGGGTCAATAATGTTTAAAGCATTAAAATCTTTAAAATATTTTTAAGGTAAGAAAGCTGCCTATGAAAAGACGATAAATAAACCCAATAATCGCAATGTAATAAATATTCATAGTATAACTATTTGAGAAATTAAATCATTATTTGAAAAATAGGGCATTCTCAACTTATTACCGTAAAGTAGCCAAATATCTTAACTACTATGGAACGATCGATTTTAATATTTATTAACCCTCCAAGTGGTTTCTACGAGATATCTCGTTCAAGATCTGACCATTTTTTTATGATGACGAGATCAAAAAGCTGTTAGTTTTCTTCTATAACGACGAAATATCTCTCATCCATCAAGATCTGGTCAGTTGCTGATCATTGCGTTTCATACCTCGTCCAGAGAACAACCAGAAGGGTTTAAACACTAGATCTTCGGGCGTATAGTTTAAGAATTGATGATTTTAACAATCAGCACCGGCCCTGGGGTAGAGCGAGAGGAGCGGTCGCTCTAGGCGCCAGGTGGCAAGGGGCGCCAAAATGCCAAATGAAAAAAAAAAAAAAAATTTGAGCGAAAAAGAAAATTTTGATGGCGCCTTTTGAGAGGCGCATGGCGGCGGAGCACACTTGCGTTGTTTGTAGCCAGCCAAGTCAAGTCAGTCGATTAGGTTAGGAGTTCAGGGAACGCACGGTGATGGTATATGATGGAGAACCAAAGAGGCGTTTAAAGCCATATTACCAGAGAATTTTCAAGGGCTTTTTTAATCCTTGCGGCTGTCACAGCTTAAACTTGGTTGTTTCTGACGCTGCTGGAACTTCAGTTAAATCAGTGTCGTTGTTCGGGGTTATCCAACGACTGTTTTTTTTTCTCCTCTTCCACAGAAAGGTGGGAAGTAATCTCAAAACATACAGAAGCCCTCACATTGAAAAAAGTCTGTGAGACACGTCGGGAAAGCCTTCAAGCTGTTAAGTATCAATATACTGAAGTGAGAGATGCGATACAAGAACAATACGAGGAAAGTACCTACTCCGTTGCTGCTTCAGAAGCCAGGTCTCTCGCCCATACTCATGGATCAATATGAATTTTTGCTCATTCTTGTGATTTGGTATGATTTACTGGACCAAATAAATATTGTTGGCAAATCCTTGCAATCAGAATCGACAGACATGTTAAATGCAACGAATCTTTTTCACAAATGTTGTCAATTGGTTAAGAAATACAGGGATACTGGCTGAGCATCAGCTGTAATCATAACAAAAGAAATTGCCGAAAAAGCTGAAATTTCACCATTATCTCAACAAACAAGAAACCGAAGAAGGAAAAGAATACTCGACTATGAATCTCGAGATGAAACTCCAATAGACTCAGAACAAAATCTTAAGACCACCGTATTCTATCCTTTGATAGATACAATTGTAAATTCGCTGGAAATACGTTTCCAACAGATGTCTAATTTTAATGCAAGGTGGTGTTTTTTGTATGATTTAAAGTGACCGGTTGATAAGCCTGAATTGGAGCAATCGTGTTTATATTTGCAAAATATTTTTACACATGATTAACACACTGATATTTATGGAGCAGACCTGGCTCAATAAATACTAAGCCTGAAGCATTTATTAGACGTAGACCAGGACCAACCGAAAGATGTTATCAATATCTTGAACAAAAATGATTGGTGCAATTTGTTTCTATACACTTGGACTGGCCTTCGGATATTACAAACTATTCTAGTATGTGTCGCCAAAGGTCAGCGTAGTTTTAGTAAACTAAAACTAATCAAAAACATACCTGAGATCGACCATAGCTCAGAAAAAAATGTCAAACCTGGCAATTTTATATCAATTGAAAATGATATTGCTCAATCCATACCTAAAGAATACTTTAATAGTAAAATTTGGCCAGTGCGAAAGCAAGAAAGGTAAACTTTGTATAAATTAATGTAAATTAAGATCGATATAACAAACGTTATATCATGTTTTCTTTTAATTATGTTATTACAATACCTACATAGGTAACATATTTTATTATTTAGTGTGACTGATTGAAATTAACACCAAATGCTAATTTAAGTACATAGCGGTATGAACTTTGTTTTCGTTAAAGAATGAGGAGTGTAATAATTAGAGCTACTAAATTTAATTTAAATTCAAAAAGCGTTGATTTTTGCAATAAAAGTTGATTTTTGAAAAAGTTGGTAATTATTATTTATTTAACATAAACTGAAATACAATTTATGTGATGTGAAAATGTCGACCAAAGGGCGCCGAAAGGCAATCTCGCTCTACCCTGATCAAGGGCTAGGGCCGGCGCTGTTAGCAAGTTTCCAACTGAGGAAACAGTTCTTCATGAGACTGGAAGAAAAACAACCCCACAGTTAAAAACGGCTTAGTTTTCAAATATCCTAGGCTAAATTATAATTTCAATTATATTGTATGATTTTGAGGGATTCGTATTGGATAAAGAATCTAAATAGGGATCAGCAAGAATCCCTATGAAAATTATAGATAGGCTGTTATTCATATAGAAGTATAAATGTCAAATCTTTTTTTTTTTTTTTTTAATAACGGAGCAACTGTAGTCTAAAATGCTAACACTAATAATGTTCTTCGGATATATAACAATAAAGCAATTTAAATCGAATTAATTTTTATTCAAAAATTAAAATTGAGAAGAATATTTGAAATAAAAGCTGAAACTACTAAACATTCATAATTTTATAATCAATTAAAGCAGTTAATAATCATAAAAATTAACACTTAATGTGAATTTCTAGAGGTTAATTAGAACTGCTAAATTTGTGATTGCTAACCGATAACAAACTGTTAGAATCAACAGTTAATAACTGTTATCGCAAATTGACAATAACAGTTGGTATGAAATAACAGTTTTGTGCCCATTAATCTAGATAAGGATCGT